>OY720685.1:42763706-43156206 GCA_963170755.1 Amphimallon solstitiale | reverse complement strand
TGCATATTACTACAGGACAATATTTATTATCCCTGCTGCACAACATTATATTGAATATACATTTGCACGTTATATTGCAATATACGCATAGCAACATTGATAAATCTTTGTATCGAAAATTTACTTTGTATCATTGAAAAACTCTTCAAATTCTGCCATAGGCATCTCCATTTTTGAAATACAAAAATTATTAACAAAAGAAAAATTATTATAATGAATGAAATTTAAATACAAATAAAATGAATATGCTAATACGAAAATAATGAACGAATATAATCGTGGTGTATCTGACCCTACGATTTAATGTCTTTTCAAGTCGCATTTAATCTCTCTCCAAGTAACTAATAATCTTGTTCATTCTTGTTTTTCAATTTATATACCCGGGAAGACACGTGTACCGCTCGCTACGCCATCCTTGGAACTAATATTTAGGTTGTCACCCTGCGTCTTCAATGAGATCTCTGCCTTCAAATTGCCTTCTTGACACTAACACACGCACATATATTGTTTTTGACAGTTCATTCACTAAAACGTCAACACATTGAAATTGTTCGCTTTCTTAAAAGTCTCTCACTTAAACTATTCAGTATCTTCCAAAGTAAGTATATTTTTATTAATACAATTCTTCCTTATATTTGTTTATGAATTTGTTACCTTCATTATTTGCCACATACTTCCTTTTTCCACTCGCTAACACAATTCTTATTTTTCTTTTATTTTCAGCTTTCGGTAAAATTGGAAATATATTGTAAATAACAGGTATTCTTCTTCCAAGATTACTCGCACTACCACGATCCGTCTGGCCTGCTATTTCATCGCTTGTTTCCACCCAAAATTTTTCTTATGGTGATATATTTATCTGTAAGAAACTACAAACAAAGTTTACATCATATTTTCTTTTTGTAGGTCTTCAAACTGTACAAATTTCTCTACAGTCTATGAAACATAGTGCTACACACACGAATTCATGAATGTATTTTATTTGCTTAGCTGCCGCTTATAAAACACCACCACTGATTGTATAATGTCGGAACATTTTGATTTATATCCTTTTTTTATTTATATATATATGTATATATGTATATGTATAATCCCAGGAAAGAAAATTTTTAAATTATATGTATATATATATACAGTCATAAGTTAAGGTAAATTTTTATCCTTTTAGCATGACTTGTTTTAATTTCTTTTATTGAATTTTTATTTACCTTATGCACATTTTCAAGTTCACATAATTTATTCAATTATATTTATCTCTCGTGCATAGCGGATTTGATCTTATTCATACAATTTTACTGCGTTTAAATGACCATCCTTAAGCATAACCCTTTCTCGGTTGTTTGCTTTCATTACTCTTTTATTTTTAAACAACGGTCCATTATTCAAAATGTTCAGTGCAATTTTCACGCATTTTAAAAAGTTAGGTTGTTTTTCATTATACACAAACCATACATCCTGTTTATCTTTTCTATAAAAGAAATATATATAGCTTAGATTTATTTCGTCTTTTATTTTGTACCTGTTTAATATTTAAATTGTAAATATAAATTTATTTTTATGTCTGTGTTTTCTATACCTGAATGTATGCAACTTATTATACCCTTATGTTGAAATTTTTTAAATACAATAGAATCTGATTTTTACTGTTTCTTTTATATTTTTATACTTAAATTAATTCTTAATGCTATTATTATTATTTTTAATATGCAAGAGATCACGGCAATATGTTTATTTTTCAAATAATTATTGCGAATAAATAAGATTAATTAAAAAATTAATTTCTAAACACATTATTAATTATCCTTCTTCTGTATCGTCTTCCTGCTGCTAGTTCAGGATTTATTGCTTAAGCAGCTTCGTTATTGCCATCAACTTGGTTGAAGTTTTCTATATTATTATCTAAATATGTGTATTCAATTTAATATTACTATTAGAAGTGCACTATATTTCATAATTCTTTTAAAATTATGCAAACCAAGTGAATATACTTATACTAAATATATATTTATTAATAAATTATAGTATGTACAATTGCCTACAATAGCTTTCTTACTTTTACGGATTTATCTAAATCCGTTGCCTTTATTTCGGGTCGCATTAAAGGCTGCATTATTTCTATCAAAAAAATGAGGTGTGGCCACCACACGACTTTCTTATACGTATGAGCGTTTCAAACTATACAATTTTAAGAATTTTTTTATACAAAACTTATTCAAAATCCTATTCTAAGTACTTTCATTCTCTCAATAAATCGCTATAGAATGCATACTTTGTAAGATATTATCAAAAAAATGAGGTGTGGCCACCACACGACTTTCTTATACGTATGAGCGTTTCAAACTATACAATTTTAAGAATTTTTTTATACAAAACTTATTCAAAATCCTATTCTAAGTACTTTCATTCGCTTAATAAATCGCTATAGAATGCATACTTTGCAAGATATTATCAAAAAAGCGCTCCTCGCTAAGAGTAAAAGTGCTACTTCCGGTCCGAATTTTGAAATTTCATATATACAAAAAATATTGCAAATACAGTTTTAAATACTTTTGTACTCTTGATAAATGTATATAGAATGCATAACTTACGACATATTTGCAAAAAATCGCTATTCGATAAGAGTAAAAGTGGTACTTCCGGTCTGAATTTTGAAATTTTTTTTATACAAAAGATATTGAAAATTACGTTTTAAATACTTTTATACCCGTAACGTACTTGTCTAAAAAGCATGACTTGCGAAATATTCGCAAAAAACTGATTTTCGATAAGAGTAAAAGACCTACTTCCGGTAGGAATTTCGAAAAACTTTTTAAATAAAATTATTCTCAATTTTAATTTTAAGTATATATGAATTCTTTATAAATTTGTTTAAACTTAGTAGTTGACGAAATATTCGCAAAATTCGATTTTTTCGCTGAAGTAAACTGCTACTTCCGGTCTACCGATTTTACTGAAAAACTAATCAGATCTCAAGAGGGTGATTATACACGTAAATACAAAATTTGGAATGGATATCTACAGCGGTTTGGCCGCTATCGTGGTCACAGACAGACACACAGACAGACACACACACACACAGGCATTTTTTTAAAAACCACTTTTTTGGTATCAGGGGACCTCAAAACGTGGACAATCTCGAGGTCGAAAATTTTCATCATCACAATACTTCCTTATACTACGTATAAGAAAGTAAAATTGCATAAATATTTTGATAGGCGAAAAATATTTTTAAAACTTCAACCATTTAATTCAGTAAATGGATTTGCCACTCGAATATTTACATTTTCGCGGTCATTTTCCCCTATTTCAGCCTCTTCCACATCATTTAATATATCGAGGAACAATAATTTATCCATATTTTCTATAAAAATTCTATAGTAAAACACGGTTGTTATTAGGTAGGTTTTGTCGGTTTTATAGGTTAGTGATTATACAGGCTATTTTAATGTTGTTTTGACTTTCGATAGGGTAGAAGCGCTCGTGTTCAAAACGATTGATATTTTCGAATACAGGTTCCTTTCGAAGGGTGGAGAATACGGTTTTTAAAAACGTATTCGAATTACGTCATAAAACAAACGTGAAAAGCGAAGGCTTGAGAATACCGCCCCTGGTGTGAATTTCATAGAATAGTCGTGAAAATCGCCGATCAGAAGCTCACATTAACATTAAAATTCGCACCTTGAATAAGAAATTTCACAAACTAGTTCCGCCTATTCATAAACCTGCTATTGATTATTCCATGAAAGAAACACTAGTCATGAATCAATCTGAGAACTTTAACGTTAAAGAATTATGTTTATTAGACAAATGTCTAAAATATTGTTTGCCAATAAGTAGGGTACCTATGGAGGAGATTATTGCAGGCATCGAGGCCTCTATCAAAGGTTTTGTAGATCCTGCAAGATCTTTTAGAAGAGGGACTTGTAAAGTTCAAATCCGGGAAAACTTACAGCAGCACAATCAAATTGCAGTCAGTAATGGAAGGAATACGATTAAAAATCTCAGAACCAAAGACTGTTTTTACGTAAAAGCTGATAAAGGCAAGAAATTAGTAACTATGGACAAAACAAATTATTTTAACCGGGTCAAGTATTTAATATCGGATGGACCTTACGTTCAGTTCAATAAAAACCCTCTACAGAAGATGATTAAACAAAGTAAAGACGCGTTATAAAGTTGTCCACATTTAGCAACTTCTTCCCTTAAATTTCACTTAAATGTAAGCAAATCTTGGATTGAGTTGGTCTTTACTTGATGTAAATCCATTTTCAATGTGAAATAAAAACAAACAAATGTTTAAGATTTACATTATATTTAATAAAAACGACAGCTGTTTCGCTACACTGTAGCTTCTTAAGGTTGACATACAATAATAAATATCTACATACACTTGACTCTTATATATAGTGTGTGGTTATTTGGAATTCTTAGAACTAATATATAAAGAACAATTTCTTGTCTAAAAGTGTCTAAAGGATATATAGGTCAAACAGGAAGAGCATTTAAAACACTGATCGCTGATCATTACTCCGCTTACATAAACCAAAAAAATGATTCGACTTACGCGAATCAGTTGATAGATAATAATCATAGTTTTAATAAAGATTTTGATATCCTTCATGTTGAAAATAAAAGTATTAAACTAGATTTACTAGACAAATTAGAAATTAATAAATATAAACATTCAGATAATTTATTAAACGATAAAGTGGACCTAAAGTCAGTCTGTAATACAGTTCCCTAATTTCACACATAATATCTGTTAGCAATATATTTAGTTACATGTACTTTCTGTATAGACCCGACACTTTTAGACAAGAAGTTGTTCTTTATATATTAGTTCTAAGAATTCCAAATAACCACACACTATACCGCATGTGTAAAATCATATTGGGGATAGGATATATGTATACTAGGCACACCGGCAACAACGCCCAATCGTGGCCGTAGTCATGGTACAAGGAAACAAAGTATGCTTTTGCGCATCTCTGGATGACGCGCATTCGACCTCTAGTACTACCAGTTCAATAAAGTTGTGAATTCACAGGACACTAAGTCCTTTTTAACAGAAATACAATACACCACAGTAAGAAAATAAAAGCACAATTCTAATTAAACATTAATTCTTAGTAAATTATTTTATAAATATATTAAGAACGGAGTTCTAATGAAAATAAAAAATATACTCTAAACAATACTAAAAAATAAAATGTTATTGCATAGGTTCAAAAATGCCTCCTTCAGCAGCAAGGCATTGTCCGAGCCTATCATAAAAATTTTCTCGCACATTACGAATCACATTGACTGTTACGGATTCAAAAGCCTCTATGATTAGCCTTCTCAAAATATCTAAGTTTTCTAGCCTGCCAACTTGTGCATTGTATATTTTATTTTTGATGTATCCCCACAAAAAGAAATCATTTGGCGATAGATTAGGAGATCGCGGAGGCCAACGAATGTTTCCTGTTCCACTAATGAGACGATCAGGAAAAGTATTCATTAAAAAATGCTTTACTGTGACCGCATTATGTGCAGGACAACCGTCCTGTTGAAACCAAATAATATCCCGATCTATTCCGGTATTATCAATAGCGGGAAGTATCTGAGTCTGTAGCATATCGAGGTATTTGTCCGCATTTAACATACCGTCAATAAAAAATGGACCAAGCAAATGATCACTCAAAATATCAGCTCAGACATTCACCTTCTGGGGATATTGGGTGTGTGTAACAAAATATCTGTGCTGATTTTCCCGAGCCCAATATCGAACAACAGAAGGATTGTGCTTTCCATTTAATGGAAATGATGATTCATCTGTGAATACAATATTTGGGATGAAATTCTCATTTTCATTTGTCTTTTCCATTACGGTTTCACAAAAGTCCATTCTTCTAAAATTGTCATCGAGAAATATTTCTTGCGTTTTCGAGTATTTGAAACATTTTAATTTATTTCGCTTCCCTATGTTCGCGACGGTTTTATTACTCACACCCAATTCCTCAGCAACACTTCTGGTAGATATCGTATTCTCTACTTCGAGAGTGCTACAAATCATTATATCCCGATCTTCTTGTTCCTCAGCTTTTAGTGGATTTACCTCTCTAGGATTGCACTTTGTGCAATTATTTAAACAAAGACATTTTTCAAAGCCATTCAAAATATGTAATATGCTTTGCTCACAGGGTACGGGTCTGTCTGCTAATATTTGCGGAAATAAATTTATGCAATCCTTTGCAGAATGACCACTATAGTACCATTTAATAATTTGCAGTTTTTCTTCTGGTGTGTAGCGAGGCATTGTTACCATTGACCCCTCCTCTCACAAACACAGAACGACGCTGTTCGACACGATCTCCAGATACAATTCGAGATTCGAGAGTGCTACAAATCATTATATCCCGATCTTCTTGTTCCTCAGCTTTTAGTGGATTTACCTCTCTAGGATTACACTTTGTGCAATTATTTAAACAAAGACATTTTTCAAAGCTATTCAAAATATGTAATATGCTTTGCTCACAGGGTACGGGTCTGTCTGCTAATATTTGCGGAAATAAATTTATGCAATCCTTTGCAGAATGACCACTATAGTACCATTTAATAATTTGCAGTTTTTCTTCTGGTGTGTAGCGAGGCATTGTTACCATTGACCCCTCCTCTCACAAACACAGAACGACGCTGTTCGACACGATCTCCAGATACAATTTTAGTTGTTAAAGGGAGTCTTGGAAAATGCTTTCTGTCAGTGAGTTCAGTCAGTGACTTCTGTCAGAGTTGTCAAATGACATTTTTTTCGATAAATGCGCGTCATCCAGAGATGCGCAAAAGCATACCTTGTTTCCTTGTACCATGACTACGGCCACGATTGGGCGTTGTTGCCGGTGTGCCTAGTATACACATATTCTATCCCCAATATAATTTTACACATGCGGTATATAAGAGTCAAGTGTATGTAGATATTTATTATTGTATGTCAACCTGAAGAAGCTACAGTGTAGCGAAACAGCTGTCGTTATTATTAAATATAGTGTAAATCTTAAACATTTGTTTGTTCTTATTTCACATTAAATGTAAGCAGCCCATTTGTACCTAGATAGAGGTTGTTCGATAAAAAAAAACGGCCCATCTCGTAACTTCTGTATTTGTTATCCGATTTCAATGAATAAAAAAAGTATAAAATTGGTTTGACAAACTCTATAAACTGGCCATAATTCCAATTTTTTTCAACGCTGTCTTGAATACGTAACGATAGTCAACTTTTTTTTTATATGGACACCTGTAGTTTTCTTTCCTTTAGTCTGGTAGATAATTTTAATAAGTGTGCCGTGAAAAAGAATCGCAGCACAAATGACACAAATATCTCATTCAAACGTCTGTTATTCGAAAATTATATGGAAAATCTGCATGTTATTTAATTTTTTTTTATTTGTTACACAACACTGCCGCACCAGTCATGCATTATTCATAATTCATTCGAAATCACGAGTCAAAACCAAAAATCAGTGAGATTTAAAGGCAAAAATAAAATAAAATTAACAATAATAGTCAAAATAAAAACAAATTAGAAAAATTAACAAACGACAAATTACTGCCAATCTCTAGAGTTGAAATAAGTGGATTTTGCTGCACACTGAGAAGAACATTCATTTCAACATTTTAGCCTAATCGTTGCTGTTCTCGCTTCGGGTTTTCACACGCACCATAGCGCCTCAAATTTTCCTCAAGCCGCCTACATTGACGGAGATTTGGAACTTCCCTGATCGGAAAGCGGTCATCATAAAGCCATAATACTCGATTTCGATTTTTATTATATTCGACGTATATTTCAAACATATACATATCG
The DNA here is from genome assembly GCA_963170755.1 of Amphimallon solstitiale. Classification (NCBI taxonomy): domain Eukaryota; kingdom Metazoa; phylum Arthropoda; class Insecta; order Coleoptera; family Scarabaeidae; genus Amphimallon; species Amphimallon solstitiale. The sequence goes on along the minus strand of OY720685.1, from coordinate 43,148,366 downwards.
GTGAGATAATTATTACACATGTATGTATGTACATACACATTTCCACAAATATCTTTTAAAGGACAAATTTAAGGCGACTGGAGGAGTGCTTAAGAGAGAGTACGCTGTAATTAATTATGATTAATTGTTCGTTACAAAACATACTTGGCGGATGGTCCTACATTGAAAAAATGATATTAAAACGAATCATACCTGACATTTCTTGCAGAGCAGTAAGCAAAATGATGTTCTGAATATTCTTTTTGTCCAAAGTGGATTTTGCAAAATGGGCACTGCGTAAGATCTGAAATCATAAAAAATACAATGAAATACAATTAAAAATAACATAAGCACTTCAAGAGACTGTAAAATTCAAATTCGATAATTTATTTAAAGACCATCATGTAGATATTTACACTATATATTACATTACTTTCTAATAATCAAATTATAAACTAAATAAATCGTTCACAATTTATTAACAACAGTGACACAATTGATTTAACAAAAAGATTGCACAGTTTGTTTGTTGGTTTGTTTGATAAAGCAACCATGTTGGCGCAACAATTGTAACATTTTAGTTTATTTTTTATCATGAACCTTCAGTGATTCTACTCATCAACTTAATAAACTATATTTGTTGGCACAACTAATTTCAACAGAGAAACTATAATTAAAATAATAAGTAAACAAGAAAATGAATATCTCTTTAAAAGCTTGTCTAAAGATTTGATTCTATCCATACCTTCAATTGAAAAGTTGCTACTTGCATCCCCTACGCAAATTGTTTTATGTTTGACCAAATATGATTTTGAGCTGAATCCACGACAGCAAAATGTACAGCCAAATATATCCTTAATGAGGTGTTCCGTAGCGGGGATAAAATCCATTTCAACATTTCCATTCAAGCTGTCTGTGAAGCCTTCACCAAAATATACCAGTAATTCTTCACCTGGCCGAATTTGACGAGTACTTCGATAATATAGAAAATCTTCACATTGAAGGATAATTAGATTTCCTTCAAATGCATTTCTGGCAGGGTTAATGTATAGCATCCAATTTAAGAAATGCGATTTACCCTTGTCAAATACAAATTTTCCTCCTTTTACTCTCCAAGCACACTCTGTTCTACAAAGTCCAGTGAAAGGACCAAATTTTACACCTTCAGGAATAACTTTTAAAGCCAATATTGCACACTGGCCAAACATATGTTCAATTTCTAAAATATCATTTGGTAACTCATCTTGTGTTCTGTTATCTGAATTATCCGGAGCATTTCTGTTCAAAACATGTACAAGCATTCCACACTCAACGCAATAGTCTTCATAATAAGCCTGACAATTTTCACAATCTGTTGATAAAATTTAAACAGATTAAAAGCAGGTAATAGGTATAATGTTTTCATAAGTCAAGAAGAAACGACAGTTTATTTGGTCATTTAACCAAGCTAAGATTTTCTATTTTATATAAACATATTTTCATCCAAGGTTCATTCCCTGTAAAGTTTTCTTGGTCATAAACTTTTAAAAAATTAAAAATATACACTAACAACCATTTTTAGCATTTTGACACTTTAATTAGTAATCCTTCATAATTAATCTCAAAATTATAAGAACATATTTTATTGATATCCCACAGAAGCTTATTTGTTTCATTTTCATATCTCTAATTTTTTTCAATCAATTTATATAATTTTTATAAGTTCTTATAATCCCCACAAAGACTATTAATTATGTGCTAAATAGTTAAAAATGGTTTTTAATTTATACTTTTAATTTTTTAATAATTTATGGTCTATATGATGATATCACCCATTTCAAGTTATGATGAGGATCGGCAGTCGGATTACATTAATCATTAAAGCCATACCTGCAATGTAAATCTGAGTGCCGATCCCTATTAATCAGTTTATGAGGAATTATATACATATACATGACTTTAAAAATGAAAATGTTAGGTATTACATGCTTGGCTTAATGACACAGAAACACTCTTTAAAAAGAGAATCGCACTTTCAATAAAATAGAAAAGACTAAAAACCTGCAGAATATCCTTACAATAAAAAGTAATCAAGAATTATTTTGCAGTTGTGGTGAATTTAATTATGCTTTTACTTACAGAGAAGTCCATTATCTACTTCAATTTTTATGTTATTGGCACTGATTCCATCTTCAATTTTAACATGGTCATTTATTATGTTATATTGTCCTTCAGATGATGGCAATTCTGCCTTAATATTGTCTAAAATACTGGGTGCCTGGTGCTTTATCTTGTCATGCCATTTCATGTGGTCTTGCAATTCAAAATTATTTGCAGTAATAACAGTTTCCGAGACGTGGACTTTATCATCTACAAAATCGTCCATTTCTTTTGGACTGGATGTATTTAACAAAAGCAATGTTGTATTCACATTACAATTATCAATTAAATATGTAAACCTATAGTGTATACTCGCTGGTATATAGTATATACAACATACAAACGGAGATGTTTGAATATATCTGAATATTGAAAATACAGATTGTAGAGGAAAGCAAATAAGTTTTCTTGGACGAGCTGTTTTCATGTAGGTTATGTTCTGTCTTCCCCTTTATAAGTTGTCTGATAACATCTACTTGTATCTATTATAATATTCTTTTAGATTTAAAACACTAATAAAGCAAAGGATTCTTCATATATTGCCTAAAAATAAACAACAATTTTTACGTACTGGATGATGAACGATACCCACTTGGCATAATCACTATATGCTCACTTGTTCTACATTAGCAAATACGTATTTTCATCCTTCTCTAAAATTGTAATTTTGCCAAGTGGGTAACATAGCGGCATGTAAGAAACAAGCAGGGAAAAGTTTGATTTATATATGAATTTCATTTAGAATGTACGAGTAGGTAAGTTAATTACAATAACATAGGATAAGAAGGAATATTTCATTCTCCTGATTTTAAAAAAAAATAACATTGGCACATTGTGTTTATAAAAAAAGTCCATAAATTAAATACAACAAAGACCAATTTTACCGATTTGTTTATTTTAAATTAATAATGCGTAATTAACAGATGAAGATCATTGAGCAATATTTAAAAATTTCTTAAGTTTTGGCTTTATTTTGCAATTAATTTAGAAATTACATAACTTATTTTATTTATGTTATGTATTTAAACACTCAATTTACTTATTCAACACTTTAACTTTATTGAACTCTTTAAAAATACAATACATCGCTATAAGAAAAATAACGAAATGAATAATGACACCATGTCAACGTAACTGTGTGAAGATGCTTGTTATTTTTTGTGTCGTTGCTCACATATATATAAGTGGTCAGTGTTGCCAACTTGTATACACATACACAACACTCCTCCACCGACAAGATTAATTTATACTTAATATATAAATTATAGGTTTAATCTATCTGGTATCTTAATATTCCTTTTCGGCCTAGAACAACCAACAGCTGTGGAATCTAGAGAACAAGGTGAAATCACACTCTCAACCGTATTGGTTGTTCTTGGTTCACAATCCTGTTTATCAATGTTTACACAAGTATAATGTCTATTTTTATTAACAAGGTTTGAACAATTTGAATTTACAATATTTTCAGTATTCATCTGAGGAGTTTTATTTATTTGATTTAAATGTCTTTTCCAAATTAAGTTTGTACCATTTACTTTACACAAGTACACTCTTAAACCTAATATTTTTACAATTTTAGCCTTAACGAAACTTTTTTTATTTAATAATCTAAAATCTCTCACATATACCTCTTCCCCTATCTTAAATGTGTCTATCCTACCCTGCTTAATAATTTTTGTTTCAATTTTAGTGTTTATGTTGTCTGGTTTTAGTTTGTTAAATCTAATTCTTATTGGTCTGCTAAACATCAAATAGGAAGGCGTATTATTTATGGTACAATGTGTGCTTGTACGATAATCTAACAAATATCTTGCTAAAATGCAAGAGATTGATGCATCATTGTTTTCATGGTCATTAAAAGCTTTTGCTAACCCCATTTTTACTGATTTAACTACATTTTCAGCAGCCCCATTGCTAGCTGGATGATATGGTGCTGTTAAAGTATGTCTGATTCCATTCCGAAGACAAAAGGTGTTAAAATCATTTGAAATAAATTGCGGACCATTATCCGTGACTAATTGGTTTGGAATACCGAAACGCGCAAACATTAGCCGTAAGGTATCGATAGTAGACTTTGTAGTTGTAGATGGCATCTCTACAACTTCTGGCCAGCGACTGAAAGCGTCTATGAGAACTAAGAACATTTTATTTTGCACCGGGCCAAAAAAATCTACATGAACTCGGTCGAAAACGTGCCTAGCTGAATTATAAGATATAACAGCAGCTTTTGGTGATTCTGGTCTGACTCTATTGCATGCATCGCAACTTTTCGCTAATAATTCAATGTCGGCATCAATAGACGGCCACCAAAAATAAGATCTGGCCTTACTTTTCATTTTAACTATACCAGCATGAGCTGAGTGTAATTCTTTCAAAAGTTGATTCTGAAATTTCTTAGGTATAACTACTCGGTGTCCTAACATGATTATTTCGTTTTCAATTGTTAAATCTAATTTCCTTATAAAATATGGTTTTAGAGAATTTCTTTCTTTTGACAAATAATGCGGCCAACCGTCTCTAATATATTTAAATATATTTACTAATATGGTGTCTTTTTGAATCTCGTCTCTGATATGTTCTGCAATAATGGGCATTTCTGAATTATCTGTAACAAAATTTAGATAAGAATATTCTTTTTCGACTTTATGCTCATTTTTTAAAGGCAAACGTGATAAAAAATCGGCACTGACATTTGTCGTCCCTTTAATATATGCTATTTTAAAATCAAAACTATTAAGAAAAACAGCCCATCTCTGCAAACGACTTGCCGCCATTGCGGGAACTCCTTTTTTATCACCGAAAATATAAATTAATGGTTTATGATCGGTTTCAATTACGAATGTATGACCACACAAGTATTGATAAAATTTTTTAACTGAGAAAAATATTGCTAGAGCTTCCTTATCAATCATTGAATATTTTAGTTCTACTGAATTTAAAGTCCTGGAAACATAGCTAATAGGTCTTTTACTTCCATCTGGAAAAACATGCGATAGCACTCCAGCCACTCCATATGAACTTGCATCGCAGGTTAATACAATAGGTAAGTCAGGATTGAAATGCACTAATATTTTCTCTGAAATCATCTCTTCTTTAATTTTTAAAAATGATTGATTACATTCCGCGTCCCAATTAAATTTAACATCTTTCGAAAGCAATTTATACAACGGTTTTAACAATGTGGATATATCTGGTACAAATCTTGCATAATAATTTACCATACCAACAAATGATTTAACCTGAGTTACATTTTCGGGTACCGGACAGTCTAAGATAGCTTTTACTTTTGACATATTTTTTTTTAATCCGTCTTTATTAATAATGTGTCCTAAATATTTAATTTCATTTTGAAAGAAAATACATTTTTCTCGCTTTAATTTGAGTCCTGCATCAAATAACTTTTGAAAAACAGTTTTTAAGTTTTCTAAGTGTTCTCTATCATTTATGCCTGTAACAACTATATCATCTAGAAAAAATACAACTCCCTTAATTCCTTGTAAAATTTTTTCCATGACATTTTGAAAAATAGCGCAAGCGGGTTTAGTTCCAAATGGTAAACGCTCCATTCTATAAATTCCTTTGTGTGTGCTCCACGCTAGTAGGTCTTTTGTAGTGTCTTCTAGTTCCAATTGGTTATAAGCATGACTTAAATCTAATTTAGAAAATTTTTCCCCGCCCTGAAGCGTTGTAAATAGTTCTTCTATTCGTGGAAGAGGATATTTAACGTCTTTCAAATAAGGATTTACGGTAATTTTATAGTCAGCACATAATCTTAATGAGCCATCTTTTTTTAAAACTGGTACTAATGGAGTACCCCAATCTGAAGTCGAAATAGGTGTAATTATGCCGGCTTTTTGCAAACGACATAACTCTTTTTCTACTTTGTCTTTATAGGCAAATGGTAAATTCCTGGGTTTACAAAATTTTGGGTTAACCTTTTCAATTAAATTTAGCTTAATTTTTTCATACCTAAAATGCCCTATTTCATCTTTAAAAAGTTCTCCATATTGACTTATTATGTCATTTATATTGTTAACAATACCTAAATCTTCCTTTTTTTCCATTGTTAATAATAAATTTTTGTTTGGTGAAACACTTAAATTAAATATGCTTAACAAATCCCGTCCTAAAAGAGGAGGACCATTTCCTTTAATTATTATAAGGTCTACTTGCTTAACAATGTCATTAATTTTTAATGGAACATGCAATATGCCTGCTGGATAAATGTTAGTGCCACTATATGTCTTTAGCGTCGTCTTGCATTCTTTTAATTTAATATTATTAAAGTTGTCTACATATGTATTATAATTAAGAGCAGATACTGCTGAACCAGTATCAATATCCATTACAAATGGAATATCCTTAATAAAAACTTTAATTTTAAAATTGTGTGTAATAATGGTGCTATTATTAATATTGAAAAAGCATTTATCGTCTAAATCTACAGAAGAATTTGATGAATCTGAATTTGTTACTTCTAAAAAATTTTGTTTCTTTTCATTGCATGCTGCAGCAATATGCCCTACTTTATTACAAATCTTACATTTATAAGTCTTATAATTACACTTACTAAAATTATGATTAGGTTTACCACATGCAAAGCATTTGAGCCTGGAATCCTTTTCTGATTTCTCCCCATTTGTCTCTTCTTTCTTCTTCCCGAACTTTAAATAAGATTCACCTTGCTTTGGTTTGTTTAGCTTTGTTTTCAATTTACTATGACCTTTCTCCATTTGAAAAACTTCTGGCCTCAAATCAGTACTCAGCTTAAGGGATGCTTCCTTTTTGACTGCCATATCTACGATATCTTGAAGACTTTTTGAACTGGGATCTTCTTCACACATCCTATCAAGTATCTTTCCTTTGCACATGCCCGTAACAAATTTGTCTTTTAGAATGAATTCTAGACTGTTACCAAATTTACAATTTACTGCTAATTTCTTAATTCTTGCGTACCAAAAATTTATACCTTCATTTGGTTTTTGTTGTGCCTCGTAAAATGTAATTCTTTCATTAAAAGTGGATATTCGCCTTGTAAACTGCTTACTTAATATTTCACATAATTCTTCGTAAGTTTTTTTGTTAGGTGTATCTGGATCACATAAATCACGAAGTGTCGTATATACTGACGAAGATAAAGTTGTAATAAGCACTGCTACTTTCTTTTCTTTTTCTATACCATTAGCAATAAAAAATTGTTCTAATTTTTCTTTGTAAATAATAAAATCGTCTACTGGATTGAATCCCGGAATATTCCCAAGTAACGCCATTTTTTTCTTATTTACACACCTTGTGTTAATCAACGCCTTGTTGTTTTCCTTAATGTTTTTCGTCCTCGTCGCCAGTGTTATGTATTTAAACACTCAATTTACTTATTCAACACTTTAACTTTATTGAACTCTTTAAAAATACAATACATCGCTATAAGAAAAATAACGAAATGAATAATGACACCATGTCAACGTAACTGTGTGAAGATGCTTGTTATTTTTTGTGTCGTTGCTCACATATATATAAGTGGTCAGTGTTGCCAACTTGTATACACATACACAACAATTTATACAACAAAAAAGTTATTTATTGTAGATATTAAATTATACTTTATTATACTACATTTGAAAAAGAACAGGTAATTAATTGTTCGACATATTAGTCTATCTAATTAATATATTGGTACGTTTTGTTTTCGTATTTGTTTTTTATTTTAGAATTTATACTGTATATTGTTAAAAGGTATTGAAATTTTATATTTCATGAAACGTGTACCTATATTTTATTGAAATTTTAAATATTATTATTCATATATCTAGTAGCAGTTATTAATCACAGTAACAGTGATCACAACTAATGTCGCTTTAGAAATATCAGTGATTGAAATAACGTGATCGCAACGATTCGGCACACTTCGGTAGCAGTGTGTATAACAATCACGTTTAAAAATATATTATATCTACTTGAAAACTATATTAATATTAACAGTGATCACCGTTAATCAGTAGCCGTTAAAAATATCTATTATAGATATGTACTTATGATATTGAAGCTTTCATTCAGCAGACGGATCGGGAACCGCTCCAACTGTTCACTTTACAACAGTTGAGTGTTCGCTGGACAGGACCGCTCACCTTTATGTTATCGTCTGTAATCTGGTACTTTTTATTGCTGCCATATTTTAACATTATACAAATATAAATAAAAGATGTCTCCGGCGTAAATAAAAAATATAAATAAGTAAAATTCTGTACAAGGAAGTATTGCGTTAATATCTCATTGTTACCATCAAAAACCATCCCCACAATCCTAATGTAAAAGTTGTTGTGAATTTGGAAGAAAAAGTGTAACGATCCTGCATCGTTAAATTAATAAACAAGTCAATATTGTATACTCGCGGCAAAAAGTTTTGTCGGGTGGTAAGACCAGCAATATGGCAGGTATCACTGGTCAACTCTAGTAATCCGATAATATTTCCTACTAAATTTTAATAAACCATAAAGGGAGATTGTAATATTTTTATTTACCCTTGAGAGATATATTAAATTTCCTCAAAAACAAAATACATCTGGCATAATAAAGCAATAAATAAGCAAATAAAAAATTACACAAAGAATCTTTTGAAGACAATATACTCAAAGGAAAATATTTTAAAATGTAAAATAAGAGCAATATCACACTTACCCCGGACGTTTTAATATATGTCGTTTTAAAAATGCAAAGAAATTACCATACTAATAAAACAAAGAATGCTGAAATAATAATTGATCTTTAGAGAGGTGGCTGAACTATTAAAAAAGAGTATTTGATATATGGGCTACAAAAAATCTTGATTTAAATAATATTCCAAAATTTAAACACCTCTAGCAATTGCGCTGTAAATACCAAGATAAATACATAGGCAAACATGCCTCAGATAAAAAAGTCCTAGAATGGAGATATAATAATATAATCAAGAATTTAGAATTAAATTATAATGAAAAACACATAATTTTTTTGTATCTATTTTAAAATAAATAGAATGTATATTACAGAAAAAAATAATGACAGATATATACTCGTAAATATCATCATAAATAATTAAAAATTCTATAAAACCCAGATCTTAATAATAATAATAATAATAATGGACTTTATTAGGGCGGAGTCCAGCATGTGCTGTTCAACTCAACCACTCCATATGAAGTAGAATACAATAACATTACAACCGTTAACATAAAACTACCCTATTATATAAATCAACACATCCGCAAAAAGAATATAATACTTGCTACACGTGAGATAAATATGTAAGATACGTAAGATATGTAAGACATGTGAGATATGTAAGATCACTGCTTACCAAGTAGCATCTCCTTCAGTAAATATCTGAAGGGGCCTCCACCCCTATCCCTTAAACTTTGAGGTAGTGAATTATAATGTTTTGATGCCATGTAAGGAAATGATCGCTCACCGAGGGCGGTGCGATGACGCGGGACCGATAAATGGTCCCTATATCTAAGATGTCGCTCGACTAATATATATTCCGCTTGACTAATAAATCGGTAATATACTTAGGAACATTCGCTGCTACTGCATCATGAACAAGTGCACACAGATGAAGCAGTCTACGGTTGTACATATTCAGCCAACCAAGTTCATTTATGTAAGGAGATACATGCTCTCTTCTATTTAAGTTATAGATGAATCTAATGCATGAGTTTTGTACTCTTTGTATCTTCATAATATAGTTGTAGTCCAAACAGGGACCGTAGACTACGTCGCAGTAATTGAAATGTGACAGGACCAATGAATCGCACAACAAAACCTTGAGATCAAAAGTATTAATTTTCTTATTTGCATAGAGGTGCCTCAGGGAAGCATAAGCCCTTTGCACTAATTTATTTACATGAGCTCTGAATCTCAGACTGTTGTCCATCAACAGCCCCAGATTCTTGACAACACACTCCACCTGGAGTGAAATTGCAGACCCTTGCGGAGTTCCATTAGTTACTACTACTTCCGCGGAATATATATTATTGAGGCATACTCTTTGTGTGCGATCCAAAAGATAAGAACATAGCAACCTGCACGCGTTTTTATCAAACCCAAAGTAACTTAGTTTGGCAATTAGTAAGCTGTGATGTAACGTATCTTTTATGTTCTTGACATAATAATAACAATAGTAATAGAAATGCAATGATTATTTGTTGCACATACTTTATTTATATAACGCTACTAACTGTACTAACGCTTGTTTTTTTGTCTGCGTTACCAACTTAGTAATATTACAAAATACATAACACTCCCCCAAACTACCATAAAAAACATTACAAATTTAATTTAACAATAGTCTTCCTGTTACGGGTTGAGCGGCGGGGAACTTGAGCACTTGGCGTATCTGGGTTCACTCTGGAAGGTTCACTGGTTGGCCTGGACTCAAGTTCTTGCATCGTCCTTGGTTCTTCTAATCCATTAACTTCGGCATCAGGAATCCGGTGTTCTTGTGTTTCCTCCTGCGTTGTCGAAGTCGTGTCCTCCGATATGTTTTCTCGTATTTGAGCCGGTAACATGGGTAATTCCATTGGGACAATGTCAGTCTCCCCTTGTGTTGGTACTCCCTTTTCTCTCGGTGTCGAATTGTGTCTGGGTCTAATGTGATCTGAATGAACGTATCGCCTTTGTTGTCCTACGTCTACTATAAAAGTTAACGTGCCCTTTCTTCTCACTATCCTTCCCGGCAACCAATTTTCGGTCTCTCCTCTTAATGTCTTTACCCAAACTTCGTCTCCCTCTGTGTATGACATTACTGATCTTCTCTATTCATTCAGTCTTTCTTCTTCGTTTGCCTTTTTCCTGTCCATGCTCTCGGCTAGGTTCGGTTTCACCATCGAAAGCAATGTCCTTGGCTTCCTATTTAATAAAAGCTCGGCTGGTGTTCGTCCCGTTGTTTCGTGTGGTGTATTTCTGTATGTAAATAGATAATTGTCCAGTAAATGTTGTAGTGTCATTTGTGTTTTACCCTTCTGTAAACGCGTAATCATTTTTCTTAGTCCACATTTGACATTTTGCACTGCTCGTTCCGCTGCTCCATTGCTTGCTGCATGGTAGGGCGGTGTCAGAATGTGTTTAATACCATTACGTACCGTGAAGTTCTTGAATTCCTGTGAGGTAAATTGTACCCCATTATCAGAAACAATCACCTCTGGAATACCATGTATTGCCATCATGCTTCTCAATTTTTCTATGGTCTTCTCGGATGTTGTTGATCTTGCAACTGCTATTTCCATCCATTTTGTGTATGAGTCTATAACTATCAGGAAGTTATATGTGATTTTATTATAATTAAATTGAGCATAGTCTATATGTATTCTTTCCCATTTTCTTTGGCTGATGGGCCAATGGTAAACTGCTTGTTTTGAAGTATTACGTGCATTCATTTGGCATGCTGAACATCCTCTCACCTTTTCTTCTATTTGTGCATCGATGTTTGGCCACCACACATATGACCTTGCTAATTGTTTCATTTTTACTATTCCTGGGTGTCCTATATGCAATATGGACATTATATGTTCTTGATATACCTGTGGAATAATAACCTTATTACCCAATGTTAAACAATCTTCCTCGCTTCCAATTTCATTTTTATGTCGCGAGTATTTTCTGAGTTCGGAATCTGTTACTTGTCTTGGCCACCCATTCATTGTAAATTGCATTATTTGCTTTAGGATTTTGTCCATTTTTGAAGCCTCTGCAATATCACTGGCAGTAAGTGCTATATCACAATCCTGAACCAGTTCACAAAAATAAGTAGTCGTTGAGAATCTATTTATATCCTCCTCTATTTGTTCTTGTTGAGGTAATGGCAACCTTGAGAGAGCATCTGCATTAGCAATGTCCTCCCCTCTTCTGTAAATAATTTTGTAATCATAAGCTGACAAAAGTATTGCCCATCTCTGTAATCTAACGGCTGTTGTGGTGGATACGCCTTTTTTCTCACCAAAAATAATTGTAAGGGGTGCGTGATCTGTTACTAATTCAAATCTACGTGCATAAAGATACTTGTGGAATTTCTTAATTCCAAAAATAATTGCTAGCGCTTCTCGTTCTATTTGAGCATAATTCTTTTCTGCAGCCGAAAGTGTCTTACTGGCAAATGCTATGGGTCGTTCTATACCCTGTTCTACATGTGCCAGGACTGCACCCACTCCCTGAGGAGATGCATCACAAATCATTCTTAGTGGCTTGCTAGGATCATATAATGTTACCCAATGTTTGCTTTCCTTAAATACATTATTACACTCCGTTGTCCAGTTCCAAAGAACTTCTTTTCTTAGTAAATCATAGAGAGGTTTTAATCTTGCTGATAAATTTCCTATGAATCGTCCATAATAATTCAATAATCCCACATATGACTTCAATTCTTGTTTATTTGTGGGTGCTGGTGCCTCTTTAATTGCCTTAATTAAATCCTCATTTGGTCTAATCCCATGTTGATCAATTACATGACCCAAATAGGCAACTGATTTAACTAAAAATTCACATTTATCTGTTCTTACCTTAATATTATATGTATTGAGTCGATCTAATACTGTTCTTAATATTTCATTACATTCTTTTTCTGAGCTTGCTGCAATTGAAATATTATCTAAATAGCAAGTTACCCTTGGAAGATCTTGTAATATCTGATCCATCATTGCCTGAAATTGGAATGGTGCCGTCGCGACGCCATAGGCTAATCTTGTGAACCGAAATAACCCACTGGGTGTATTAATTGTCAATAAATGTTGGCAATCCTTGTTAACTTCTAATTGCATGTATGCTTCAGATAAATCTAAGGTGCAAAAAACCTTACCCCCTGCTAGTGACGCGTATATATCTTGCGGATTAGGTAATGGGTAATATTCTTTATCTAGGTATTGATTTATAGTAACCTTAAAATCTGCGCACAATCTTACTCCTTTCCCTGGTTTTGGAACAACCACAAGTGGAGTAGCCCAATCGCTGTGCAGCACTGGCTCCAATATGCCTTCCTTAACTAATCTCTTTAACTCTGCATCTACTACCTGTTTCAATGCAAATGGGATTGGTCTTGAGTAGGGTACTTACGCCGATTCTGGACCACTCCTCCCCCTCTCACCCAGCTCCCCCTCACCCCCCTCGCCCTAGTGGCGCCCTCTGCCAACCCAACTGATGTGGCGCCCCCTCGCGGTCGCCAACCCAACTAAAAATTGCAGATTTCATCATTACCAACCCAACTAAAATTGCAGATTTCATCATTACCAACCCAACTAAAAATTGCAGATTTCACCATTACCAACCCAACAAAAAATTGCAGATTTCATCATTACCAACCCAACTAAAAATTGCAGATTTCATCATTACCAACCCAATGTGGCGCCCTCTGACGGCCACTAACCAAACTAAGAAATGGCAGATTTCATCATTACCAACCCAATGTGACGCCCTCTCACAACCACTAACCAAGAAATGGCATCTCTCATGATTACCATAATGCAGCATCCTCTCACGCTCACTAGCCAAACTAAGGTGACGTCAGACAAAATGGCTGACCATCAAGATGGTCTTTGTTTCTAGAGAATTCCTGAATAAATTACCCGGCTTGCTATCGCGCTTCTCAATGTACTTCAAACAGGTCTAAACATGTTTCCAGCGGAAACCGCAACGGCTATCTGCTTCGGTGATAGCCGCACGCTTGAAATGCATATCTTACTTATAAAATAAAATAAAACAAACAATATTTTTAAGAAAAAACAATGTATTTATTATTATTAATTAACAATATGACCAAGTTTCATACCCTCAAGATGGTCGATAAAAATATAAACTTTATATCTAAGATCGGCATACCATTTCAAAATTATAAAATAAATATACAGTATGCTACTGGACGAGATAGCAACCAAGTATGAATATACAGGACGTTTCAAAGGTAGGGTAGAATAGCAAGAAGGCGAATCCAAGATGGCCGCCAAAAATCTAATAAACTAATGTCACGTCAAGCATCCAATCTATCAAAACCATGCACTCGAACTCCTATGAAACATCATCTCAAAACCATCGCTAGAATCAGCTCACGTCATGAAGCGGTTCTGAAACCCCTATATTAAAACCACACATTCAAACCACTATCAAATCCCTCTTTTCTCAAAAGCCATCCAACCATCCATCCATCCATCCATCCATCCATCCAACCATCCATCCATCCATCCATCTTCAAAACAATACTTTCAAGTCCATTAATCCATCCATCCATCTGGACGAGATAGCAACCAAGTATGAATATACAGGACGTTTCAAAGGTAGGGATTTTTAGAAAAGCAAGATGGCGAATCCAAGATGGCCGCCAAAATCTAATAAACTAATGCCACGTCAAGCATCCAATATATCAAAACCATGCACTCGAACTCCTATGAAACATCATCTCAAAACCATCGTTAGAATCAGCTCACAACAGGGTCATGAAGCGGTTCTGAAACCCCTATATTAAAACCACACATTCAAACCACTATCAAATCCCTCTTTTCTCAAAAACCTATCCAACCATTCATCATTCCATCCATCCATCCATCCATCCATCCATCCGTCCATCCATCCATCCATCCATCCATCTGGATAACATAGCAACCAAATATTAATATACAGGACGTTTCAAAGTAGGGATTTTTAGAAAAGCAAGATGGCGAATCCAAGATGGCCGCCAAAAATCTAATAAACTAAGGTGACGTCAGGCGAAATAGCCGACTATCAATATGATCGATCAAAATATAAACTCAACTTCTAGAAAATACCCAACTCCGTATCACGCATCACAACAACAACCACCCAACATAGTTTCAAAACGCCACAACACCAGACCAACTTAGGAAGATACATCTAGCTCAAACCCAACATACTTTCAAACACCACCACCGAGGATTTATATTTGACATCAGCATACCATCTCAAAATCATAAAATAAATATACAGTATGATACTGGATAACATAGCAACCAAGTATGAATATACAGGACGTTTCAAAGTAGGGATTTTTAGAAAAGCAAGATGGCCGCCAAAAATCTAATAAACTTCGGTGGCATCAGGCATCAATCTATTAAAACCACTATCAAATCATTCTCTTTAAAAGCCATCATTCCAAAACAATACATTCAAATCATACATTCAGTGATAGACACATAAATGAAATGTATTTGTGCAGCCTAACAGTTCAAAAAGCTTGATATCGAGCTTACCAGCATATTTCTAACAGATCTAAACACGTTTTCTAATGGAAACCACAACGTTTGATCGCTATCAACACCTCTATGATAGTAGCCTTATTTAATATATCTATATCATAAAATAAAAAGGAACAACATATTTTAAGAAAAACAATTTATTAAAAAATAATAACCACATTTTGTAGGTGAATTATGGCTAATATGTAGCATATCAATCATAGGGAAAAAACATTAAACGAATTACAACGATAAACAATTATGACATATAAATCCATAGGTAAAAGATATATAGCAATCAAAACCCTTCCTATATCTACCTCTCTTCATAGAAGACCTAGATATTTAATACCACATACATAAATAATAGACACTCTAATCCTCATATGAATAAATTGATAGACTTATAATAATTATTTTCATCCATAAGTATACATACATACTTTTATATATATCACTACAAGAAATAAGTCGACACCGCTGTGTTAGTCACCTTATTTAATATATCTATATTATAAAATAAAAAGGGCCAACATATTTTTAAGAAAACAAGTTATTAAAAATAAAACAACTACACACATCAAACAAACCTCAACCATACTTTCAATTTCACAAATATCAAAATTTAAACAAAACAATCAAATGCAAAGGCAAGGAATGTTCTCGAGATGATCCATATAGTGCAATATAACAATGCAGTAAAACGATAGAGCTGAGATACATGGTCTATCAAAATTTTTATTACCCACTCTTTCAGCAATCAAAACTTTTTGACAAAACACTATACATATGAAAAATAGACATAGCATTAAATATTTCCATTTTAGAGATACCCCAGTTTAATCCCAATTTTAAATAACATAAATTCTTAAATTGATTTAGTTAACTTTCTTATAATATTTAAAAAAGGTTGAAAAAGAAAACATACTAAGTCCCACAACAGATAAAATATGTACTATCTTTTTACACTTCATGTTTAGTACTGTCATTAGAAGAAATATGCCTGAGGTACAGCTTTTAATATGAAATTTAGGGGTTTTTTACACAAAAACATAGTTTATGCCTAATAAAACTAATTTTGAAACACAATGTGCACATAGTATTAAAAAAGAGAATAAAAACATTAAACAAGGTACGCTTCACACGAAACATTATTATAAATTACATTTTAAAAACATGGAATTCTATTTCATTTGGATGACATTGTATTTACAAATAGTTTTTATATCATTACAAGAAATATGCTTTTCATTAAATATTAACCACTGAACAACAGCAGTATACACAAAAAAACTTGATAGTCACCTTATTTAATATATCTATATTATAAAATAAAAAGGGCCAACATATTTTTAAGAAAACAAGTTATTAAAAATAAAACAACTACACACATCAAACAAACCTCAACCATACTTTCAATTTCACAAATATCAAAATTTAAACAAAACAATCAAATGCAAAGGCAAGGAATGTTCTCGAGATGATCCATATAGTGCAATATAACAATGCAGTAAAACGATAGAGCTGAGATACATGGTCTATCAAAATTTTTATTACCCACTCTTTCAGCAATCAAAACTTTTTGACAAAACACTATACATATGAAAAATAGACATAGCATTAAATATTTCCATTTTAGAGATACCCCAGTTTAATCCCAATTTTAAATAACATAAATTCTTAAATTGATTTAGTTAACTTTCTTATAATATTTAAAAAAGGTTGAAAAAGAAAACATACTAAGTCCCACAACAGATAATATATGTACTATCTTTTTACACTTCATGTTTAGTACTGTCATTAGAAGAAATATGCCTGAGGTACAGCTTTTAATATGAAATTTAGGGGTTTTTTACACAAAAACATAGTTTATGCCTAATAAAACTAATTTTGAAACACAATGTGCACATAGTATTAAAAAAGAGAATAAAAACATTAAACAAGGTACGCTTCACACGAAACATTATTATAAATTACATTTTAAAAACATGGAATTCTATTTCATTTGGATGACATTGTATTTACAAATAGTTTTTATATCATTACAAGAAATATGCTTTTCATTAAATATTAACCACTGAACAACAGCAGTATACACAAAAAAACTTGATAGTCACCTTATTTAATATATCTATATTATAAAATAAAAAGGAACAACATATTTTTAAGAAAACAATTTATTAAAAATAAAACAACTACACACATCAAACAAACCTCAACCATACTTTCAATTTCACAAATATCAAAATTTAAACAAAACAATCAAATGCAAAGGCAAGGAATGTTCTCGAGATGATCCATATAGTGCAATATAACAATGCAGTAAAACGATAGAGCTGAGATACATGGTCTATCAAAATTTTTATTACCCACTCTTTCAGCAATCAAAACTTTTTGACAAAACACTATACATATGAAAAATAGACATAGCATTAAATATTTCCATTTTAGAGATACCCCAGTTTAATCCCAATTTTAAATAACATAAATTCTTAAATTGATTTAGTTAACTTTCTTATAATATTTAAAAAAGGTTGAAAAAGAAAACATACTAAGTCTCACAACAGATAAAATATATACTATCTTTTTACAGTTCATGTTTTTTGTACTATCATTAGAAGAAATATGCTTGACGAGCGGCTTTTAATATGAAATTTAGAGGTTTTTACACAAAAACATAGTTTATGCCTAATAAAAACTAATTCATGTTTGGTAAGCCTACTATTTAAGACAAAAATTATTAGTTATTTCCATTTACAACAGATAGCCCACTATTTATCAACACATAAATTCTTAAATTGATTTAGTTAACTTTCTTATAATATTTAAAAAGGGTGAGAAAGAAAACATACTAAGTCTCACAACAGATAAATATTAAAACTAAAATAAATATATACTATTTCAAAATGTTTCTACCTTTTATAGCTGTGTTTTGTTATACACAATCCAAACCATTTTGCATGTAAATATCAGTCGCCATTCCAACATGCTTCAGAACTAACCCCATCAGGTTAACTGAAAGAAGAAACACAATCCTATCAAGAATTTTATCTTATATGGTATATGTTTGAATATCTTTTTCGACCACAATTATAGGAATACAATTAGTTTCACATACCTAATGCGGGTGACAGATTGGGCAAAGTATCGGGGGGATCACCAAACTAATCCTTTCAGAACATCGCTCGCATCTGATTATTTCATATTCTTAAAAAAAATATATACCGAATAATATTTTACATCTCTTTTTTTCATAAAACTCACCTATCATGAGTAAATTAAGCACAAAATGGCTCAGCACCCTGTGTCGATATATTTCCCGCAGAGGTGCAGAATAATAGCACATCGTGCATAATATATCATCACCCCCTTCATGCACTCGCACGAAGCCAGCAGCAATCACGCACATATTATTAATAGGTATCAATTGATGACGTCCATATCCGGCATCTCGGTACACATCAACCACAATGTCACCCGAACCACGAGATTCATAACCATTGTCTGTATCAACAGACGGCAAAGTTAATGTTGAATCTGAATTTTGATCATCCATCACCTTAAACAAAAATTAATCAATATTAAATTCTACACCCCCAACCATCTTTAAACATCAACAAAAATTATTTGATATTAAAATACCACTCACAAAAATAAACAAACTAAATAAACACAATTAATAGCCAACAATAAAAGATGCAGGGGAAAAACAAAATCTACTTCGAGGCACACTATCAAAACTAATATAAAATGATCTACTACACATCTATATATAACCAACCCCCACTAATGACCTTAAACGAAAAAAATTCTCACTGGAAATGGATAAAGAAAACACAGGGTTACCTAAAACAATCTTCTCCACATCTTCAAATGATTTTTTTTTATTATCATCATAAAAATCCAAACAATTGCCAACCCAATTAAAACTAGGACCCTTTAACGATAGACGATTAGCATTAAATTAAAAAAATATAACCAAGTATCATAACTTTCAATGCCATAAAAGCAAATTACCGACATCCGTTCCAGACAAAAAGTCCTAAAACTCGGCATTGGTCAAATAACTGATTACACCCCGTACCGTAAGAATTATTTACATAATGAACCCTTAGGGAAGAATGCGATATATATACATATTTAGTAGATAAATTAAGAACAAATTTAGTTTCACCAATTATAGGAACCCCCACATATCAGTCAGCAAATTAACAAAAAAGATTGATTTAACCAATTCCAACGTTCTAACAAAGAAACGCACTTTATGTATCCGGAGATGTCTTCAACATAATTGAAATTCCACTTAGTCCGAGCAGATCACAACCCCATCATACCGACAAAGGAATGAATAATTCGAACAGATACCTATAAACCTGTCACAATCAACAAATCCATTAGAAAACGACACAACCTCCCAGCAGCTGTAAATTAAATGCTAATGATGCAAAAATACCTAAAAATATTTCGTAAAACAAGAGTATTTTAGTTAAATATACAATAAATATTATTCAGTATTGGAATACACAATGAATAACACAAATTTGAGTAGAGAAAGATAAATATTTCTAATTACACATGTGTGAATTTGAATTTACATCACCTGCCCGAATAGAGTGTCTTATATATGGATAGTAAAGTCGTCGCGTCCATACAAATGCATTTCTCACATACGTATGTATATAGTCACCGCGCTTATGTACGAACTACTACGGCGGATACAACCCTTAGCATACATACGTAGGGTAGACAGGTAGTCATTTGCTGACCGTCATTATTTTTAGTCCCATCGCTTCGTATATATAATGCCTCATTATTAGAGGTTCCTAATAGATGAATTTTATTCATAAATATGGGGATGTTTAAAATGAAAAATAGGAAGTATACATATTCTCTTTATTTATTAATGTATACAAGATATATTTATTTATAACATTTTTATATATTTATTTTAGCAATATTTATCACCAACGCATACTCTCTAAATCGGATTTTGATTTCTTCAATTTCGGATATAAACCTCAAGAAACCTTAACGATAGACAATTAGCATTAAATTAAAAATATGGCCAAGTATCTCATAACTTTCAATACCATAAAAAGCAAATTAACGACATTCATTCCAGGTAAAGAAAAATTGCACCCTGTGCAGTAAGAATTATTCACATAATCAACCCTTAGGGAAAAAATGCGATATATATATATACATATTTAGTAGACAAATTAACAAAAAAAGATTGATTTAACCAAATTCCAACATTCTAACAAAGAAACATACTTTATATATCTGGAGATGTTTTCCACATAATTCAAACCACAACTTAGACCGAGACATTTTTATATTTACCCGACAAAGGAATAAGTCGAACACAGTTATGATGCCCCTGCAATACAAAAAAAAGATGCCCAATAAACATGCCACACTCAACAAATCTATTAGAAAACGCTACAACTTCCCAGCAGGTGTAAATTAAATGCTAATAATGTAAAAATACCTAAAAAATATTTCCTAAAACAAGGTTATTTTAGTTAAATATAAAACTTTGTCTGCCCATGTGTATACAGAAGTCCAATTTGTTTACACAATCAGTAGGTATAAGTAATATATATTATGCGATATGCTAGCATATATACAGAGTAGTGTTAGAAAAGGGTTATAATAGAAACATAGTAGATAGAATAAAATTTAAACTAGAGAAGAAAAGATTAATTAGTAATAAGACTACCCTAAATTCAATAAAACATAAAAAATATTGTAAATTCACTTGCAATAAAATGTTTGTCCTTAAATACTGATAAATAGTGGGCTATCTGTTGTAAATGGAAATTAATAATAATTTTTTGTCTTAAATAGTAGGCTTATTAGCTATAGGCGTATATTTATACGATTATATAAAGTGGGAAAATAGGATGTGCACATATACACATTTTTTAATTAATAATAATAATGTACATCACATATATTTATTTATAAAATTATAAAATACCAACAAATTGACGAACAACATCACAGTTTTCTATTTATACATACATATATTGGGAATTATTGCACTAATTATAAAACAAAATTAATTATAGATAGACAAACATTATACAGGTATATCGCAAACATGTAATGCTAAGATAATCAGAGTCCTGCTTTCGGAAATTGCTGCAAATGCCAACAAATTGACGAACAGCATCATATTTTTTTTATTTATACGTACATATATTGTGAATTATTACAGTAATTATGAAACAAATTTAGTTATAGGTAGACAAACATTATACAGGTATATTGCAAACATGTAATGCTAAGATAATCAGAGTGATATATACATACATGTACAGAAATTTATAGTTTATTCAATCTCTTATTAAAAGACTTATTAATAATTTTCAAATGAATACCTGACAATGGTGGAAAACTGTTGAAATTTGGATAGATTAATAGTTACATATGCGAGCTTCAGAATAGCTTCTGAACATGTTGGGGAGTGGTTTAAACTGCTTTCTATTCAACTTGAACTCCGGTGAACTTGCTAAAAAAAAAAAAAATCGTTAAAATCGTCGATTCCCCATCACAGAAAAATAGTGTATCATACAAGGGAAAAAAGTATTATCGGTTTCCCATCACAGAAAAATAGTGTATTATACAATGGAAAAAATTAGATTTTAGCTCGAGGTAAGATAAATTACCGAGAGCTAAAATCTAATACTTTTTTCCCTTGTATGATACACTATTTTTCTGTGATGGGGAATCGATAATACTTTTTTCCCTTGTATGATACACTATTTTTCTGTGATGGGGAATCGACGATTTTAACGATTTTTTTTTTTAGCAAGTTCACCGGAGTTCAAGTTGAATAGAAAGCAGTTTAAACCACTCCCCAACATGTTCAGAAGCTATTCTGAAGCTCGCATATGTAACTATTAATCTATCCAAATTTCAACAGTTTTCCACCATTGTCAGGTATTCATTTGAAAATTATTAATAAGTCTTTTAATAAGAGATTGAATAAACTATAAATTTCTTTACATGTATGTATATATCACTCTGATTATCTTAGCATTACATGTTTGCAATATACCTGTATAATGTTTGTCTACCTATAACTAAATTTGTTTCATAATTACTGTAATAATTCACAATATATGTACGTATAAATAAAAAAAATATGATGCTGTTCGTCAATTTGTTGGCATTTGCAGCAATTTCCGAAAGCAGGACTCTGATTATCTTAGCATTACATGTTTGCGATATACCTGTATAATGTTTGTCTATCTATAATTAATTTTGTTTTATAATTAGTGCAATAATTCCCAATATATGTATGTATAAATAGAAAACTGTGATGTTGTTCGTCAATTTGTTGGTATTTTATAATTTTATAAATAAATATATGTGATGTACATTATTATTATTAATTAAAAAATGTGTATATGTGCACATCCTATTTTCCCACTTTATATAATCGTATAAATATACGCCTATAGCTAATAAGCCTACTATTTAAGACAAAAAATTATTATTAATTTCCATTTACAACAGATAGCCCACTATTTATCAGTATTTAAGGACAAACATTTTATTGCAAGTGAATTTACAATATTTTTTATGTTTTATTGAATTTAGGGTAGTCTTATTACTAATTAATCTTTTCTTCTCTAGTTTAAATTTTATTCTATCTACTATGTTTCTATTATAACCCTTTTCTAACACTACTCTGTATATATGCTAGCATATCGCATAATATATATTACTTATACCTACTGATTGTGTAAACAAATTGGACTTCTGTATACACATGGGCAGACAAAGTTTTATATTTAACTAAAATAACCTTGTTTTAGGAAATATTTTTTAGGTATTTTTACATTATTAGCATTTAATTTACACCTGCTGGGAAGTTGTAGCGTTTTCTAATAGATTTGTTGAGTGTGGCATGTTTATTGGGCATCTTTTTTTTGTATTGCAGGGGCATCATAACTGTGTTCGACTTATTCCTTTGTCGGGTAAATATAAAAATGTCTCGGTCTAAGTTGTGGTTTGAATTATGTGGAAAACATCTCCAGATATATAAAGTATGTTTCTTTGTTAGAATGTTGGAATTTGGTTAAATCAATCTTTTTTTGTTAATTTGTCTACTAAATATGTATATATATATATCGCATTTTTTCCCTAAGGGTTGATTATGTGAATAATTCTTACTGCACAGGGTGCAATTTTTCTTTACCTGGAATGAATGTCGTTAATTTGCTTTTTATGGTATTGAAAGTTATGAGATACTTGGCCATATTTTTAATTTAATGCTAATTGTCTATCGTTAAGGTTTCTTGAGGTTTATATCCGAAATTGAAGAAATCAAAATCCGATTTAGAGAGTATGCGTTGGTGATAAATATTGCTAAAATAAATATATAAAAATGTTATAAATAAATATATCTTGTATACATTAATAAATAAAGAGAATATGTATACTTCCTATTTTTCATTTTAAACATCCCCATATTTATGAATAAAATTCATCTATTAGGAACCTCTAATAATGAGGCATTATATATACGAAGCGATGGGACTAAAAATAATGACGGTCAGCAAATGACTACCTGTCTACCCTACGTATGTATGCTAAGGGTTGTATCCGCCGTAGTAGTTCGTACATAAGCGCGGTGACTATATACATACGTATGTGAGAAATGCATTTGTATGGACGCGACGACTTTACTATCCATATATAAGACACTCTATTCGGGCAGGTGATGTAAATTCAAATTCACACATGTGTAATTAGAAATATTTATCTTTCTCTACTCAAATTTGTGTTATTCATTGTGTATTCCAATACTGAATAATATTTATTGTATATTTAACTAAAATACTCTTGTTTTACGAAATATTTTTAGGTATTTTTGCATCATTAGCATTTAATTTACAGCTGCTGGGAGGTTGTGTCGTTTTCTAATGGATTTGTTGATTGTGACAGGTTTATAGGTATCTGTTCGAATTATTCATTCCTTTGTCGGTATGATGGGGTTGTGATCTGCTCGGACTAAGTGGAATTTCAATTATGTTGAAGACATCTCCGGATACATAAAGTGCGTTTCTTTGTTAGAACGTTGAAATTGGTTAAATCAATCTTTTTTGTTAATTTGCTGACTGATATGTGGGGGTTCCTATAATTGGTGAAACTAAATTTGTTCTTAATTTATCTACTAAATATGTATATATATCGCATTCTTCCCTAAGGGTTCATTATGTAAATAATTCTTACGGTACGGGGTGTAATCAGTTATTTGACCAATGCCGAGTTTTAGGGCTTTTTGTCTGGAACGGATGTCGGTAATTTGCTTTTATGGCATTGAAAGTTATGATACTTGGTTATATTTTTTTAATTTAATGCTAATCGTCTATCGTTAAAGGGTCCTAGTTTTAATTGGGTTGGCAATTGTTTGGATTTTTATGATGATAATAAAAAAAAATCATTTGAAGATGTGGAGAAGATTGTTTTAGGTAACCCTGTGTTTTCTTTATCCATTTCCAGTGAGAATTTTTTTCGTTTAAGGTCATTAGTGGGGGTTGGTTATATATAGATGTGTAGTAGATCATTTTATATTAGTTTTGATAGTGTGCCTCGAAGTAGATTTTGTTTTTCCCCTGCATCTTTTATTGTTGGCTATTAATTGTGTTTATTTAGTTTGTTTATTTTTGTGAGTGGTATTTTAATATCAAATAATTTTTGTTGATGTTTAAAGATGGTTGGGGGTGTAGAATTTAATATTGATTAATTTTTGTTTAAGGTGATGGATGATCAAAATTCAGATTCAACATTAACTTTGCCGTCTGTTGATACAGACAATGGTTATGAATCTCGTGGTTCGGGTGACATTGTGGTTGATGTGTACCGAGATGCCGGATATGGACGTCATCAATTGATACCTATTAATAATATGTGCGTGATTGCTGCTGGCTTCGTGCGAGTGCATGAAGGGGGTGATGATATATTATGCACGATGTGCTATTATTCTGCACCTCTGCGGGAAATATATCGACACAGGGTGCTGAGCCATTTTGTGCTTAATTTACTCATGATAGGTGAGTTTTATGAAAAAAAGAGATGTAAAATATTATTCGGTATATATTTTTTTTAAGAATATGAAATAATCAGATGCGAGCGATGTTCTGAAAGGATTAGTTTGGTGATCCCCCCGATACTTTGCCCAATCTGTCACCCGCATTAGGTATGTGAAACTAATTGTATTCCTATAATTGTGGTCGAAAAAGATATTCAAACATATACCATATAAGATAAAATTCTTGATAGGATTGTGTTTCTTCTTTCAGTTAACCTGATGGGGTTAGTTCTGAAGCATGTTGGAATGGCGACTGATATTTACATGCAAAATGGTTTGGATTGTGTATAACAAAACACAGCTATAAAAGGTAGAAACATTTTGAAATAGTATATATTTATTTTAGTTTTAATATTTATCTGTTGTGAGACTTAGTATGTTTTCTTTCTCACCCTTTTTAAATATTATAAGAAAGTTAACTAAATCAATTTAAGAATTTATGTTATTTAAAAATTGAGATTAAGCAAGGAAATCTGTTGTAAATGAGGGAATTAATAATAATTTTTTGCCTTAAATATTGATAAATAGTGGGCTATCTGTTGTAAATGGAAATAACTAATAATTTTTGTCTTAAATAGTAGGCTTACCAAACATGATTAGTTTTTATTAGGCATAAACTATGTTTTTGTGTAAAAACCTCTAAATTTCATATTAAAAGCCGCTCGTCAAGCATATTTCTTCTAATGATAGTACAAAAAACATGAACTGTAAAAAGATAGTATATATTTTATCTGTTGTGAGACTTAGTATGTTTTCTTTTTCAACCTTTTTTAAATATTATAAGAAAGTTAACTAAATCAATTTAAGAATTTATGTTATTTAAAATTGGGATTAAACTGGGGTATCTCTAAAATGGAAATATTTAATGCTATGTCTATTTTTCATATGTATAGTGTTTTGTCAAAAAGTTTTGATTGCTGAAAGAGTGGGTAATAAAAATTTTGATAGACCATGTATCTCAGCTCTATCGTTTTACTGCATTGTTATATTGCACTATATGGATCATCTCGAGAACATTCCTTGCCTTTGCATTTGATTGTTTTGTTTAAATTTTGATATTTGTGAAATTGAAAGTATGGTTGAGGTTTGTTTGATGTGTGTAGTTGTTTTATTTTTAATAAATTGTTTTCTTAAAAATATGTTGTTCCTTTTTATTTTATAATATAGATATATTAAATAAGGTGACTATCAAGTTTTTTTGTGTATACTGCTGTTGTTCAGTGGTTAATATTTAATGAAAAGCATATTTCTTGTAATGATATAAAAACTATTTGTAAATACAATGTCATCCAAATGAAATAGAATTCCATGTTTTTAAAATGTAATTTATAATAATGTTTCGTGTGAAGCGTACCTTGTTTAATGTTTTTATTCTCTTTTTTAATACTATGTGCACATTGTGTTTCAAAATTAGTTTTATTAGGCATAAACTATGTTTTTGTGTAAAAAACCCCTAAATTTCATATTAAAAGCTGTACCTCAGGCATATTTCTTCTAATGACAGTACTAAACATGAAGTGTAAAAAGATAGTACATATTTTATCTGTTGTGGGACTTAGTATGTTTTCTTTTTCAACCTTTTTTAAATATTATAAGAAAGTTAACTAAATCAATTTAAGAATTTATGTTATTTAAAATTGGGATTAAACTGGGGTATCTCTAAAATGGAAATATTTAATGCTATGTCTATTTTTCATATGTATAGTGTTTTGTCAAAAAGTTTTGATTGCTGAAAGAGTGGGTAATAAAAATTTTGATAGACCATGTATCTCAGCTCTATCGTTTTACTGCATTGTTATATTGCACTATATGGATCATCTCGAGAACATTCCTTGCCTTTGCATTTGATTGTTTTGTTTAAATTTTGATATTTGTGAAATTGAAAGTATGGTTGAGGTTTGTTTGATGTGTGTAGTTGTTTTATTTTTAATAACTTGTTTTCTTAAAAATATGTTGGCCCTTTTTATTTTATAATATAGATATATTAAATAAGGTGACTAACACAGCGGTGTCGACTTATTTCTTGTAGTGATATATATAAAAGTATGTATGTATACTTATGGATGAAAATAATTATTATAAGTCTATCAATTTATTCATATGAGGATTAGAGTGTCTATGTATTTATGTATGTGGTATTAAATATCTAGGTCTTCTATGAAGAGAGGTAGATATAGGAAGGGTTTTGATTGCTATATATCTTTTACCTATGGATTTATATGTCATAATTGTTTATCGTTGTAATTCGTTTAATGTTTTTTCCCTATGATTGATATGCTACATATTAGCCATAATTCACCTACAAAATGTGGTTATTATTTTTTAATAAATTGTTTTTCTTAAAATATGTTGTTCCTTTTTATTTTATGATATAGATATATTAAATAAGGCTACTATCATAGAGGTGTTGATAGCGATCAAACGTTGTGGTTTCCATTAGAAAACGTGTTTAGATCTGTTAGAAATATGCTGGTAAGCTCGATATCAAGCTTTTTGAACTGTTAGGCTGCACAAATACATTTCATTTATGTGTCTATCACTGAATGTATGATTTGAATGTATTGTTTTGGAATGATGGCTTTTAAAGAGAATGATTTGATAGTGGTTTTAATAGATTGATGCCTGATGCCACCGAAGTTTATTAGATTTTTGGCGGCCATCTTGCTTTTCTAAAAATCCCTACTTTGAAACGTCCTGTATATTCATACTTGGTTGCTATGTTATCCAGTATCATACTGTATATTTATTTTATGATTTTGAGATGGTATGCTGATGTCAAATATAAATCCTCGGTGGTGGTGTTTGAAAGTATGTTGGGTTTGAGCTAGATGTATCTTCCTAAGTTGGTCTGGTGTTGTGGCGTTTTGAAACTATGTTGGGTGGTTGTTGTTGTGATGCGTGATACGGAGTTGGGTATTTTCTAGAAGTTGAGTTTATATTTTGATCGATCATATTGATAGTCGGCTATTTCGCCTGACGTCACCTTAGTTTATTAGATTTTTGGCGGCCATCTTGGATTCGCCATCTTGCTTTTCTAAAAATCCCTACTTTGAAACGTCCTGTATATTAATATTTGGTTGCTATGTTATCCAGATGGATGGATGGATGGATGGATGGACGGATGGATGGATGGATGGATGGATGGATGGAATGATGAATGGTTGGATAGGTTTTTGAGAAAAGAGGGATTTGATAGTGGTTTGAATGTGTGGTTTTAATATAGGGGTTTCAGAACCGCTTCATGACCCTGTTGTGAGCTGATTCTAGCGATGGTTTTGAGATGATGTTTCATAGGAGTTCGAGTGCATGGTTTTGATATATTGGATGCTTGACGTGGCATTAGTTTATTAGATTTTGGCGGCCATCTTGGATTCGCCATCTTGCTTTTCTAAAAATCCCTACCTTTGAAACGTCCTGTATATTCATACTTGGTTGCTATCTCGTCCAGATGGATGGATGGATTAATGGACTTGAAAGTATTGTTTTGAAGATGGATGGATGGATGGATGGTTGGATGGATGGATGGATGGATGGATGGATGGTTGGATGGCTTTTGAGAAAAGAGGGATTTGATAGTGGTTTGAATGTGTGGTTTTAATATAGGGGTTTCAGAACCGCTTCATGACGTGAGCTGATTCTAGCGATGGTTTTGAGATGATGTTTCATAGGAGTTCGAGTGCATGGTTTTGATAGATTGGATGCTTGACGTGACATTAGTTTATTAGATTTTTGGCGGCCATCTTGGATTCGCCTTCTTGCTATTCTACCCTACCTTTGAAACGTCCTGTATATTCATACTTGGTTGCTATCTCGTCCAGTAGCATACTGTATATTTATTTTATAATTTTGAAATGGTATGCCGATCTTAGATATAAAGTTTATATTTTTATCGACCATCTTGAGGGTATGAAACTTGGTCATATTGTTAATTAATAATAATAAATACATTGTTTTTTCTTAAAAATATTGTTTGTTTTATTTTATTTTATAAGTAAGATATGCATTTCAAGCGTGCGGCTATCACCGAAGCAGATAGCCGTTGCGGTTTCCGCTGGAAACATGTTTAGACCTGTTTGAAGTACATTGAGAAGCGCGATAGCAAGCCGGGTAATTTATTCAGGAATTCTCTAGAAACAAAGACCATCTTGATGGTCAGCCATTTTGTCTGACGTCACCTTAGTTTGGCTAGTGAGCGTGAGAGGATGCTGCATTATGGTAATCATGAGAGATGCCATTTCTTGGTTAGTGGTTGTGAGAGGGCGTCACATTGGGTTGGTAATGATGAAATCTGCCATTTCTTAGTTTGGTTAGTGGCCGTCAGAGGGCGCCACATTGGGTTGGTAATGATGAAATCTGCAATTTTTAGTTGGGTTGGTAATGATGAAATCTGCAATTTTTAGTTGGGTTGGTAATGGTGAAATCTGCAATTTTTAGTTGGGTTGGTAATGATGAAATCTGCAATTTTAGTTGGGTTGGTAATGATGAAATCTGCAATTTTTAGTTGGGTTGGCGACCGCGAGGGGGCGCCACATCAGTTGGGTTGGCAGAGGGCGCCACTAGGGCGAGGGGGGTGAGGGGGAGCTGGGTGAGAGGGGGAGGAGTGGTCCAGAATCGGCGTAAGTACCCTACTGTCTTGCCTTACAAAATATTGGAACTGGGGTTCCTTTCAGTACTAACCTTGCTTCAAATTGTTTTATTTTACCTGCATTATTCCTAAATACTGCTGGATAATCATTTTTTAGTTTTTCAATCATTTGTTCTCTGTTTATTTCTATTTGTGCTATTCCTTGGTGCTGTGAGATTGCGTATATATTTAGTTTTTGCAACCAGTTCCTTCCCATCAATGATGGCAATTCCTTGTTATCACTTTTACTTTCTTATACGTAGTATAAGGAAGTATTGTGATGATGAAAATTTTCGACCTCGAGATTTTTGCAGATTTCCACGTTTTGAAGTCCCCTGATACCGAAAAAGTGGGTTTTAAAAAATGTCTGTGTGTCTGTCTGTCTGTCTGTGACCACAATAGCGGTCAAACTGCTATTGCTATCAATTCCAAATTTTGTATTTACGTATATAATCTCCCTCTTGAGATCTGATTAGTTTTTCAGTAAAATCGGTAGACCGGAAGTAGCAGTTTACTTCAGTGAAAAAATCGAATTTTGCCAATATTTCGTCAACTACAAAGTTTAAATAAATTTATAAAGAATTCATATGTACTTAAAATTAAGTTTGAGACAAATTGTCTTAAAAAAGTTTTTCGAAATTCCAATCGGAAGTAGGTCTTTTACTCGTATCGAAAATCAGTTTTTTGCGAATATCTCGCAAGTCATGCTTTTTAGACAAGTACTTTACGAATATAAAAGTATTTAAAACGTAATTTTCAATATCTTTTGTATAAAAAAATTTCAAAATTCAGCCCGAAAGTACCACTTTTACTCTTATCGAATAGCGATTTTTATTATTTTAATTTATGCATTCTATATATATTTATCAAGAGTACAAAAGTATTTAGAACTCGATTTGCAATATTTTTTGTATATATGAAATTTCAAAATTCGGACCGGAAGTAGCACTTTTACTCTTAGCGAGTAGCACTGTTTTTCGAATATCTTGCAAAGTATGCATTCTATAGTGATTTATTAAGAGAATGGAAGTATTTAGAATAGGATTTTGAATAAGTTTTGTATAAACAAATTCTTAAAATTGTATAGTTTGAAACGCTCTTACTTTTAAGAAAGTCGTGTGGTGGCCACACCTCATTTTTTATTATGATTGCATCCAAAACACAATTTATGTCATTATATTGTACGGGCATCCATATTTTACCTAAAATTGGTAACGGATCATTAAACCAGTAAGCAGTTAACTTAACATCAGAACAAGGTTGTAATTTGAATTCTTTTAGAAATTTTCTATAAACTACCTCTGAAATAATCGTTACACCTGAACCAGTGTCCATCATAAACCTTATCTCTTTGTTATTTACCTTCACTTTCACCTTATATGATAATGGTATTGCAGATTCTTGTATCGTATTAATATGATACATAGAACACTCTTCCTCCCCATCTGTAATCTCAATTTGTTCTGTATCATTCTCATGTTTTACCACATACACCTTACTCTTATTCTTATTTTTATTTCGACAGACAGTCGCTAAATGCCCTACCTTCGAACAGAGATTACATTTGTAGGTTCTATACTTACAATTCGCTGGTGTGTGGTTCCCTTTTCCACACCTTGTGCAATTCTTTTTGTCATGAACGTCTTCTCTTTGTTTATTGGTTGCCAATACCCTTTTTGTATGTTTGTATTGTATCCTATTAATATCAGTTGAGAACGTACCTTGACTTCTCATTGTTTCTTCTAACATTCGAGCTCTTTCATATGTTTGATCAAAGTCTCGTTCATCTCCTAATAACTTTTGTCTTATTTGATCGTCTCGTAACCCACAAATGAGACGGTCTCGCAATGCCTCCTTCAAGAAAGTTCCAAACTTGCATGTTGTCGCTAATTGCTTTATTATTAAGACATAATCTGATATTGACTCATTTGGCTGTTGGTTCCTACTATGGAATTTATATCTTTCCACTACGATAAGTTTTTTTGGTTTGAAATGTGCAGTTAACGTATCAATTAGAGTATCATACGATTTACTATCTACTTCATCTGGAGCTAACAGATCTTGTGCTACCGGATCTACGTCGCATTAAGATAACGGGCTGAATTAGGGAATGAAACGGAGAATCGCAATAGGGGATGTTAAACTGGAAAACGCAGGGCCGAGCTAACTCTGTCGCAGACGGCGTGACGGTTCAGGAAAATAAGAACACCTAAAAGTAGAGCGTCGGTCGGAAACGACGCTAGCGACGTTGTCCGGGCACCAGGACACTATGTTATCCTACAGATAACCTACCTGCGCCTCCTTTGAGCTACCACTGGCTGTGTCCCTCCAGCGGGTTACCTATTGAACTCCCTGTATATTCGTAGCACCTAATCTTATGTACGTGCTAGTCACAATAAAATTTGAGGTATGCAGAGGTAAAAGAAATAAAAGAAAAGGTAGTACGTAATGTAACAAAATATATTTAAATTTGATGTGTTGAATGGTTTTTTTTTTTAAGAAAAATTAAATTGTGAAGTTAGGTAATAAAAAACAACAACAAGCGTTGAATGAAAAGTTAATTTGAATTAAAAGAAATGAAGCTAGACAGTTGATAATTAATAAACAAAGCGTCAGGTAACAATTGTAAAATTTGAAAGAAAATAACAAGTCTTAATAATTTAACATCATCTCTGCGCTTCAGCAGAAGTTGGTTGGTAGCAGAAACGTTTCATCACCTCACATTATGTAACTACAAGTGATATCAAGGACACGCCACAACGGCAATGTTAATACAAAAGTGTAAAGATATAATTATAAACGCAAGAAAATTAACATCTCAGTATAAAAGACTTAGTCTAAAATGTGAAAAATTCGCTAAATAAAAAAACGCCAGGTTCGAATACATGAACTAAAATTAAATTAAATGAAGGATATTTAATAGCAAAGTCAAATAATTAAAGGTAAAATTAGAAAAGAAATTTTATATTAGCAAAAAAAACACTGAGCAACATGAACCAAAATTTGCTCGTACAGATTTGTTTTTATCTAGCTCAGGTAATTAACTGTTCATCGTGAAAGACGAAAGTTACTAACTTACAGTAATGAACGTGCAAAATTAATATCAAAATTAAGTTAAAAATTCAACACATTATGAGACACACAAAAATCTTAACGATAATGAAAATTACTAGGTATATAACTAATTAAATAATTTCTTCCCAAAAGATATAGTGATATAATAATGAATTTACTAAAATTAGGTTTAATTAAATATTCGTCACAATATAGGGCTACAAAATTACGGTAGTGACATACCCAAAATATATTAATTAAACTGAGAATTACATAAAAAAAAACAAGAAGTAACAACGGTAATTTAATTAGGAATAAATTGTGACCCCGCAGTTATCTAAGAGGTGCGATAGTTATTAAGCCACTCAAAATTCTTGGTCAAAATCTAGGCAAAATAAAGTCTTGCACTCAGACGTAAAGACGTCGATAATCAGACGTAAAATATATGAAGTAAAGTTACAACCTTAGCTGCTCTCATCTGGCAAAATGGTCGCCGGAAGAACGCTGCGGGAATCCAAAATGGCGGTGACTCCCTTGATGGAAAATTCCTCTTCAACAGGCGGCCTGGATGTTAAGGTGCAACCTCTGTAGCATCGATAAAAAAAACCCACGCTCTTTGATGGAAATGCGGGGCGATACCACCAGAAATAAGGCTTCGGAGGGCCTTTGCGCCCGGCACAAGAATCCTAACGGCTTCTGAGGGCTTTTGTGCCCGACAAAAGAATCCTATTAAATTTAGAGAAGAAAAGAACCAAAGATAAAATCCCGAAAATTTAACACAGAGTTTCAAACACTTACCCCAATATGTAAAAATAATGGAGATTCCACGGTAATCGACTTACAAGTCACTTCAGGGTGCAAAATTTAAACTAACAAAAAAAAAGCCAGCACATGGCCATACGTGAATTTTTAGATAACGGAACGACGATAGAAATTCACGTTAATAACCCAAAATTAAGGTAACGGTAATTACTGCTTTCTCCAAATTAAGCCGCATACGCGAAAATATCCTCATGGATAATGTACATAAGTACTAAAGGAAGAAAAGCAATTTGCACACACTGTTCTTTACACAAGATGTGACTATCAAGTGCCGTCGAAAAGCGGGAACCTCTTCCATATCTCATGCGCGTCAATT
Organism: Amphimallon solstitiale; assembly: GCA_963170755.1. Taxonomy (NCBI): domain Eukaryota; kingdom Metazoa; phylum Arthropoda; class Insecta; order Coleoptera; family Scarabaeidae; genus Amphimallon; species Amphimallon solstitiale. The sequence goes on along the minus strand of OY720685.1, from coordinate 43,114,116 downwards.
ACACGCATCCCTGTCAAAACATAAAGACACGAAAATACCTCAAAAAGGACAGCGGGAGCATTCAAATAAAATTACAAACACGAGTTTGAGTTTGACCGTAAAGGGGGTTAACACTGTGACTTTTAATTAAACGCAAACATGAACATGACTTAGGCGAAAAGAAAATAAGCGAAATACCCAACAATTGTACGAAGAAAATTATAACGTCGGCAGTGCGAGAGGAAATTTCATGCTAGACGTTGGCAATCCGTGTGTAACACTCATTACACGGCAACGTAGTAACCACGTTTGACAGAAATAAACATAACCAACTTCCACACGTAGTTTCCATTTTATTAGGCGAAAGAACAGAATTTCTGCAGGTAATTAACGAAATATCAAAGCTCTAATATCAAAACGCTGCGGAAGACGGTAGGGAAACCGATCTAACTATATGTTTCAGAATATTAACGTCCATAATCCCTACTGGGAGTCCCAGGATGAACCACAGAAGATTCCTAATACTTAGAATAACGAGGGAAGGCCACAAGTGATCGGCAACAATTAATAGTATGCCCACTATTCCAAGCATTTCCTTAATTAATACTTCTTACATTTTTAGAGAGACCACTGCGAAGGAGAAGGAAAAAAAACAATAATAATCGGCCTGCTCGAGATACTGTGTTTGGCAATACGCAAAAAAACGTGAAACAGTTAACACAATAACCTGGCTGTCGCCTCGGAGCATTTCCAAGCCACAAATAAATGCATTATGTAGAGATCGGACGTAACAAATAAGTAGATATTTAAAAAAACTTAAGCAAGGCGTAAAAGTAATTGCAAATGCAGAAAATACGAAACTACAGGTAGGGTAGAATAAGCTAGAGCTAAGATAATTAGAGTTAGTTACTCAGATACAGGGGTTTTCACAAAAAAAAGAGTATAATTGCTCGATATTACACAAAATGTATCTGTCAAATTCGCGGTACGTGATTTAAGGCTCTGAAGGCTCAAAGGTAGGTTTAGTACACACGCAGGTATACGGCAGGCAGTCTTAGTAGCCGGTGAAACAAACAATGTACGGGGTACGCCCAAAAAGTCACGACTAATACAAAATTCCACGTATTTAGACAAAGGCACACAATCTTTCAAGAACTACAAACAAAGTAAATTTTACAGCGTAACACTTGTAATATTTTTACAATTTTTGGTCCTACTACCGTTAATAAAACCGACACCTTGTGTGTATCTTCTATTGCATTACATTTTATATAATGTTTTAATCTCATTAAATACGTATTGATATCTTCTACTGATTCATGGAAATTTTCTAATTTACCAATGCCTGCCATTTGTTTTCCTTGTTTCTTTATTTATCAGCTTTTTACGCTGTGTGTTCGTAATAATCCTCGTCGCCAATTTTATGTTCTTGACATAATAATAACAATAGTAAAAGAAATGCAATGATTATTTGTTGCACATACTTTATTTATATAATGCTACTAACTGTACTAACGCTTGTTTTTTTGTCTGCGTTACCAACTTAGTAATATTACAAAATACATAACAGTATCGAAAGCCTTGGAGTAATCGAGTAAAGTTAGGATACTGATTTTGTTATCATCCAACGCAGTAATTACGTCGTTGGTCACCTTAAGGAGAGCAGTAGTCGTACTATGTAATAAAGCATTCATTCTCGCCCTTGAAAAATAAAATAAATTCGGAAAGCCCCAACCACTTGTAGAACAGCAAAAAGATTTCTTTGTAATGTTGACACATCAATGTTATCGTGCGATAAATCATAAATGAAGAATATTTGAAATATATTTACTTCTATATGCCACAATATGTATTTTCTTTTACCAAGAGGTTCAGTATATTTACTCAAACTTGTGTATTATAAAAATTGAATATAATCCAACTCCGCCTGCACGGCTGTTGGGTGGATTGAGTAGCTCAGCGGTCGTGTTGCCGGTCCCATGCTCGGACAAAGGAGGAGGGTTGGAAGGTGAGGTTAGCAACCTGCCGTCCGTAAAAGGAAAAAGTCGCTCACAGAACCCAAACCAAGCCTCGGAATAGGACGGACTATACGAAGACGACCCCAGCGAGAAATAGGAATATGAGATGGGGGAAGAAAATGAGAGAGAATCAGTTGCGGATAGGATGCTGGAATGTGAAAACATTCAATGGGAAAGATCAGGAAATCATCCTAGAACTGCAAGAAAAAAAAATAGACATCTGCGCAATCTCCGAAACAAAGAAAAGAGGTAGAGGAACAGAGCAATATAACGACTACATGCTGATCTACTCCGGAAGACCAAAAGAGGACAGAGCAACATCAGGTGTGGGAATCTTAATAAGCGAAAAGTCTCGTAGCGACATCATAGATGTCGAATATCATAGCGATCGAATACTGAAAACCATATTGCAACTTGGAAAGAGTCGCATGCACGTGCTATCGGTGTACGCGCCAGATGCTGGGAAGCCGGTCTCGGACGCCCACGATTTCTATGAGCAACTGCAGCTAACAATTAATAAGATACCTGGGCAAGATCGAATGATTATCATGGGAGACATGAACGGGAGAGTAGGAAGGGAAGTGATCCCGGGGATGAAGAATGCGTTTAATGAAGATAACATAAATGATCGGGGAGAAATGCTCATCAACTTCTGCACCTTCAACGAGTTGAGAATTAACAACACATACTTTCAACACAAACCCCAACACAAGATCACCTTTTGGGGAAACAGAGATTCGACATCTACGATAGATTACATATTGACAAATAGAGCCATTAAACCAGAGCAAAGAGCAGATGTGAGATCACTGACATCAGCAAACATAGGATCTGACTACTACTTACTTCTAGGTAAAATAACCGGATTCAGTAAACCAGTACAGAACAACGAACCCCGTGGCTCTACAACGAAATTCAACACCGAATCACTAAGGACAGAGAGCATAGCAGGCTTATATAGACAACGACTAGCGACGGAAATACAGAAAACACCGATATGCGAAGAATACACGGCAAACCAAGCACTGGAAACAGCATTAGAGAACATAAATAAAGCGGCTGAGGAAGCACTGGGGAAGAGCACAATTAGAATGCCAGCATGTAGAGGTAAAGACAAGCCGTGGTTCACACCGGAAGTGAAAGAACTAGCCAAACAGAAAAAAGAAGCTCATCTAACATACATAAATAAAAGATCCCCCCAAAATTATATCCAATATAAAGAAACAAGGAACAGAGTGAATATCAGAATACGGGAAATAAAGAGAGAGCACTGGGATGGTTTTAGTAGGGAAATGGAAAATGACCTATACGGAACCCAGAAACGCATATGGAAAATGCTAAGGGCTGCGAAAAAGGAGGTAAAAGAGACAGTCCAAATAAATAACATCTCGGCAATTAGATGGAGGGACCACTTCACGAACCTATTCACACAGAACACAGATGTACAACGGGAAGAGCAGAACGATTCGAGACGAGAGGATGTCGAGGACATAGACGAAACGGTACAAATCACAGAAGAAGAGGTGATGAATGAATTAAAATATCTCAAAAACGGCAAAGCCCTGGGCCCGGACGGTGTCCCCAACGAGCTATTGAAACACGGAGGAGAAATGCTAGCGAAGCAACTCACAAAATTATACAACATAATATTAAAAGACACGGCGACACCTGACGAGTGGAGAAAGAGCATCACAATACCACTCTTCAAGAAGGGAGAAAGATCGGATCCGGAAAACTACCGAGGGATAACACTGCTCAATACCTCAATGAAGCTTTTCACACGCATACTGGGTCACCATATATTAAAGGATACCACACTAAGTGAAGAACAACAGGGCTTTCGAAGGAACCGCTCGGCGGTCGATGCGGTATTCATCGTTAGAGAGGTAATTGAAAAAGCCATAGAGTACAACAAACCAGCGTATATATGTTTTGTGGATCTAACGAAGGCATATGACAGGATACAACTGGAGGATGTTGTTGATGAACTGAGGCGAAGGAAAGTCCACCCAACCATAGTAGAAACGAGCAAACAACTTAATAAAGCCAACACCACCGTAATTAAAACAAGAACAGCTACTACCGAAGAAATAAAAGTCAATGCAGAGGTCAGGCAGGGGGATAGCCTCAGCCCACTGCTTTTCAATATGATAATGGATAAGATAATAGAAGGCGTACGGAAGATTAATTATGGCTATAAAATGGGAAACAAATTCATAAAAATACTCTGCTATGCGGATGACGCGGTGTTGTTTGCGGAGGACGAAGATGGATTGCAGTGGTTACTACAAACATTCAACATAGAAGCGAAGAAGTGTAATATGGAAATATCGACATCCAAAAGGAAAAGCATGGTAATAGCCAGGGAACCGCGACGATGCAAGCTTCAAGTGAACGAGAGGAACATCCAACAAGTGTTCGAATTCAACTATCTGGGCACCATGATCTCGCCATACGGGAGCTTGAAAGAGAGCGTAAGACACCAAATGAACAAAGCAACGAGAATAGCGGGCGGACTGAGGGACATCATTTGGAAAAATAAAAGTATGTCAACAGCGAGCAAAGTAAGGATTTACAAAACATGCGTCAGGCCTGTGACGACATACGCAGCCGAAACAAGAGCGGACACGGCGGAAACAAAAAGAATGGCACGTGCAAGTGAAATGAGGGTACTAAGGGCAATAACGGGGAACACACTTAGAGACCAGAGGAGGAGTGAGGAGATCAGAGAGGAGTGTCAAGTGAAGGATGTAGTGAGATGGAGTCGCGAGAGGAGGAGATTTTGGAATGAACATGTGTCGCGCATGACTAGTGATAGAATGGCAAGGATTGCAAGGGATGGAAAACCAGCGTCCACACGACCCCCAGGAAGACCACCAAAGAGATGGAGGGATAGTTGGACATCAATATCGCAAGAACGGGAAGAGAGGAATGGGAATGGGTGAAACAAGCTGTTAGCTTTCGTGAAGAAGAAGAATATAATCCCTCTTTATTTCGTGTTAGAATTTACTAGAGTTGACCAGTGATACCTTCCATATAGCTGGCTTAAGACCCGACAAAACTTTTTGCCACGAGTATACATATTTTTCATGTTATAGACTTTCATTCGTAATATGTATAACTTCTTTATTAATTTTCTTTGATATCTTATATGCAATCAAATGTTTATTTTAATTGTCCAGTAACGATTTGATAATTGATTTAAATTAATATTCAAATTATCTAAACTCTCTGTGTGCAGAGTGGAATGGTACACGCCATGTCATTTCTGCATACGTCAGAGATGCTCGCGCCTACTAGTGTTCTAGTGGGAGGCCCCAGATCTCTATATAAGCCGACGAATAAGGCTTTAAAATCACTTGCATTCCTCAAGAGCTCTAGGTAAAAGCACGTAAAAGATTAGTTCCCGTCCTAACCTTCCCCAGGTGAAAGGTTTCTTTTTCCCGTAACGGAGCATCACGTTCAGACACTTGAAGCTCCATCAGAACCTTCGACCGCTTGCCTAGGTGCAAGTGGAAGATTTCCGTATATCTAACAAACCACCAATCTTGGCAATGGAGTATGGTATATTTTATCCGTATTTAAGATTGCAAGGCTAGAGTTAAACCGTCAGTAATGGAATTTTTCCGAAACAGATCAATTAACAAATCGTACAAAGTCTAAGATCCGTATACATGAATTGTTGAATTTTTCTCAAGTTTTTAGTACTAAAATGTCTTGATTATTTTAAGTTGTTGTTTTAAAAGTGACTTTCATTCAATGTTCCGTAAAACGAAGTTTTGTTAAAGTAGAATTTAAATTGTGACAAAAGTAAAATCAAATTCCATTGCCATAAGATAAATCTTTGATTAAATAAAAATCAGACACCGTTAAAATAAATTTAATTTCTGATAAAATAAAAGAACGGACTTGATTAAATTAATTGTAGGAAAAGGGAATATAAATTCCGATAAAAATTAAGCTAATTCTTGTCAAACTGATCCTGATTATATTAAAACTAATTTTAATGAAGTAATTACCGATAATCTTTAACCTGTCAGATAAGTTTATGTTCGCATTGTATTTTCATTTCTCTGTAGGGCAATTTACTTGTATATATATTTCATTGAAAATAAATGTGTGTCCATTACATTACATGTAACTGTAATGAAATTGTGTGTGTACTTTTTATCCTTCATGAAATTTTGTTAAATAAAACTAATTGAAATACATGTGCGTTTCTATTTTCAAAAGGGTTAAGTAAGGTTAAGAATCAACAAGATATTAAAAGTAGACACTTACCGAATGAGCAATGTTTTCCAATCTCCTTCTATGAAGCTACCCGTAATTAAGGCACCGGGCTGCGTGTTTTGATATGGTAACCGAGTTATGATATGAGCGACCAGCAGGCGATCTGATTGGCCTAGGAGCTAGCAGGCGATCTGATTGGCCTAGGAGCTGACAGTCAACTGAGATTTGACATTTCTTTATAGTACTGAGATAATAAATTTATAAAAAATTGTTCTACTTGAAATTAACCGGACGTTCATAAAGAAATGAATGAGACGCTTGAGGTGGGCATTGTGCAGAAAAGTATTGTTTATGAATTAATATTTAAAGTTGATGCGTTTTTTAGGTTATGTTTCCCTTAGATTTCAGCTATAAGCTGATATTATTCGATAAGGTTAATATGAATTGTTTCAAAGCACGCCTCAAAGCAAATGTTTTCACCAAATCAGAAGCTGAGAGATGGTTAAAGGATTTTGAAGAGAAGACTTTTAATAATTATCGTGTTCAGAAAACATTTCCAAGTGATGGAACTAAACTAATCTTTAAAGTAAGTGATATCAACGGTAGTGGTCAGTATTCCCTACTGTAAACAATAATGTATTATTTTTAGAAGTGTTATCGTTTTCATCACAACACCAGAGCCAGCTACCCATCTCGTCAAGTGAAGAACCCTCATGAAAAAAACCCAAATTGTCCTGCTACTTTGATGTTGACCGTAAAAAAATCAAATGCCTGCTGATGGTATCAAAGAAAAGTTGATACAAATGTTTAAAAATAGACATACACCATCTACTGCATTCCAAATCATAAATTTGATTTACAGTAAATTAATGGTGAAAAATATTTTGCAGTTGCTGCTGATGGTAGTACTTGCCTTAATTTACAGTGGTGTTATCATCTGTACTATTCAAATTTTAAAAAGAAGTATGGAGCTACTGATGGAAATACACTAATAGAATCATTAAACCAGTTTATTGACAAGTATAATAAAACATGTGGATCAGTTTCTGCAGTTTTGAATAATACAAGCACAGGTCCCATAGTAGTCTTTTGTTCCCCATTAATGAGACGAATTCATGCAAATGTACAGCAGTGCAGTGAAATAATGTTTGTTGACTCCTCAGGTACTATGGACAGACACAATACCAGAGTGTTTTTGTTTCTTACACCAAGTATAGCTGGTGCTTTGCCTATTGGTGTCATATTGACATATTCTGAAAGCGAACATGTGCGAAAAGACGCTTTATTAATGTGGAAGAGTATTCTTCCTTATAACTTCTTTTATGGTAAACACACACCCAATTTAATTATAACGGATGACAGTAAAAGTGAGAGAAACGCACTTAGGGAAGTGTACCTAGAATCAACATTGTTACTGTGCATGTAGTATTGTCGGGTATATAGATACACACATGTTAATGCACAATAACTTTAATTACACTTAATGATCAACGTACATTTGTTTGTTTAGATATAAATGTATATAGTATGTACCGTGTCCGACGCTTCGTCTGTGTCAACTGCTTTTTAGGTTATGAGCGGCAGGCAGTGTTGCAGGTATACCACATTCCTCCCCTTCTGGAGGACTAGGTGAACCTCTCCGGGCGTCGTCGATTCCTGGCTGGGTTTCGTCGTACTACCGGCGTGGACGGTTCAACGTTTTGCATGTCCGGTGTTCGGCTTCTCTCTGTAATAGAATTATCTATTGGAAAGGAAAATGAAGGAACTTGGGTTGTGAGATCTGGTCTGAGGAATGTACCTTCAGGAACTTGTTCCTCTGGCGTCTGTGTTGTTGATATTTCCACGGACGGTCCTGGTGTCTTTGGGGCCGTTTGCGTCTGTTGTGCTAGCTGAGTTTCCAACGTTTTTGCCATCTCATGAGCTATTAGCGGCTCTCTTTTCCGTAGTTGGTCAGCATGTTTCCTTCTCTCTATTCCATCTATTTTTACTATGTACGAATAAGGCCCAGTTTGTTTGCTGATTTCCCCTGCACTGGATCCTTTAATCAGTGGATTATTCACCCAAACCTCTTCTCCTTCTAAAAATACCCTATCCTTTACGTTTCCTTTGTCATGTTGTTGTTTCTGTTTCCATTTATCTTTTTCCACGTTTCTCGCAATATCCGGTTTAAATTGGTCAAAAATAGTGCGTACATGTCTACCAAATAATAATTCACTCGGTGTTCTGCCGGTTCCTCTTTGTATTGTGTTGCGATGATAGAATAGAAAATCTTGAAGTACGTCTTGTAAGTCTTCACTCTCGTCTGTTCTTTCAAGATGTTCCTTAAAAGTCCTGACCATGCGTTCGGCTAATCCATTAGATTTTGGATGATAGGGGGTTATCTTAATGTGTGTGATTCCTTTCTCGTTACAGAACAATCCAAACTCCTCGGCAGTTAACTGTGGTCTATTATCTGAGACCAGAAACTTTGGCAGTCCATACCTGGCAAACATCTCCTTCAAAATGCTGACTGTATCCTTAGTGGTAGTCCGGTTCATGGGTATTATTTCCAACCAGCGAGTATAAGCGTCCACCACAATAAGCCACATCTTCTTCTTGAAAGGTCCCGCAAAATCAATGTGCAATCTCGACCAAGGTTCAGCTGGTGCAGACCATGGGTATAGCGGTACGTTCGCACCTGTCTGTTTGGAGCTTTGACATCCCTTGCAGCCATTTACATACTTAATTATATCGTTATCAATGCCCGGGCAATACACATGGAGTCTTGCCATTGATTGCATTGCTTGAATTCCGGGATGTCCATCATGTAACATCCCCAATATTTGTGTTTTTAATTCGTCCGGTATACAGATTCGTCCTTTCCATAACACTAATCCTTCTTCAACCGACAATTCATCTCTCTTCTCGTAAAACGGTGTTAACTTTGTATCAATTATCAATTTGCTTGGCCAATGTGTTCTTGTGTAACATGCCACCATCTTCAGAATCTTATCACGTTCAACCATGTCTGTTAAATTTCGTTTTGTTACTGGCATATGTTTTAATCTCACACGTAGTAAGTGACCTCGTCCTGGAAGTCCTTCCTCTTCTCTTTTTGATGGCCTTTGGTCGGTTAATGGTAATCTCGACAAAACATCTGCTGGGGCGTTGTCTTTCCCCGGTTGATATCTAATGGAATAGTTGTATGTATTCAGAATCATTGCCCATCTCAGCAACCGATTACTCGCAACCTTGGGTGTTTCACGATTTTCGCTAAAAATTCTCTCCAACGGTTTATGGTCTGTCAACAATGTAAAACGTCGCCCATGTAAATATTGCTGAAATTTCGTCACAGCGAATATCAAGGCCAAGGCTTCCTTGTCGATTGTAGAGTACTTTCTTTCTACCTCCGAAAAAGTCCCAGATGCGTACGCAATTGGTCGGAGCGTGTTATCTGGATATTCGTGTGATAAAACTGCACCCGCCCCCTTGTCGGAGGCGTCACTGGAAACGCCAATTGGCAGTGTTGGATCGTAATGTACTAACGTATCGCTTGATGTCAAAATATTCTTCAACTCGTTAAATATTCCATCATCATCAGTTGACCAGTTAAAATATGCTCCCTTTCTAAAGTGTCTATACAAAGGTGTACATTTTATATGTAAGTTTTCGATGAATCTGTTATAGTAGGTAATGGAGCCCAAAACTGACCTTAGTTCGGTTAGGTTTGTAGGTGGTTCCATTCCTTGTAATGCTTGAATTCTTTCGTTTGTTGGGTGTATCCCTACACTGTCCACTCGATGACCCAAAAATATCACGCTGTCTTGTAACCATTTGCATTTTGATTGTTGAGTATGGATGCCTGCAGCCTTTAATCTGTGTAATACTTGCCGTAACCTGTCTAAGTGTAACGCGGTGTTTGGTGCTGTTATCAAGATATCGTCCAAGTAGCAAACTACTCCTTCAATTCCCATTAGTAATTGGTCCATCGTTCGCTGAAACAGTGCCGGTGCAAATGAAACCCCAAATGGCAGTCTTTTATAAGAAAAGTATCCCTTGTGGGTTGCTATTACCAGATATTTCCTGGAATCTGGATGCACTGGCATCTGTAAGTAAGCGTCCTTTAAATCTATTCTGGAAAAGTGTTGGCCACCACTGATCTTCGCCATGACTTCATCAAAGCGCGGTAACGGGTAGTTATCAATCTGGACATGTGGATTAATTGTAACTCTGAAATCTCCACATAGTCTGATGCTTCCATTTGATTTTATCGAAATCACTACTGGTGTTGCCCATTCTATTAGTGAGGTTGTTGTGTCAAGCGGTTCCAGCGCTCCTTCCTTCACTAATCTCTCTAATTCTGCAGTTACCTGATCCTGTAGTGCAATTGGTACAGCTCTTGGTCTATACGCTCTAGGTTTGACACCTTCTGGCATGTGTATTTTTGCAAAATGGCCTTTCATTTCTCCTATTTTGTTATTGAAAAGATCTGCTTTAGTAGCTTTTGCTCAGTGCTCTGTGTATCCTCGGTCTGTATTTGTCTGGGTTGTCTGTCGATTCTACATATTTTTGCTCCTGCTGGCATTGGCGTTTCAAATACCAAACACCAATCCAATCCAAGCAATGGTATGTCATTTGCTTCCACGACGTAAAGTGATAGCTCTAGATCTACATCAAATGCATTTACTTTTACGGTTACCTTTCCTAGTGTATTGATTTCCAAATCCGTATAAGCTACTAAATTCCTTGTACCATGTAGTGTGGGTTTGCCAATTTGTTCCCATACAGCCTTCCCTATAACAGAATAAGCTGCTCCTGGGTCATACAACATGTCTATCTTTTTTTTGTTTATTTTAACACTCAGTATTACCTTATTGCTTGAATGGACGTTCCTAATGACAGCAATTTCTGATGTGTTTTCACTGGTATCGTCTGATGTGGATTCTTTCCTACGTATGTTGTACACCCTCTTCTTAGTGATATGGGCCTGGCCACTCCCTATGCATGCTCTAGCAAAATGATTCTTCTTACCACAAGCTGTGCAAGTCTTCCCTTTTGTTGGACACTCTGTCCTACGGTTATGTTTTGCATTTGCACAGAAAACACAGTGTTCATCCAAATCCAATGTTTGAGCAATGGGTTTGCCTATTTTGTTATGTGATTTCGTATTTCGTGCGCTGTGATTATCTCTGTTAATGTTTACTCTGTTTGTCCTCGATTGTGTTTCTTGATGTGTCAAATTTGCTAAACGTTGTGTGTGTATCGATGCTTGTTCTAACTTGACTGCGTACGATTCTACTTCGGTAAGTGTAGCGATGTTTGTTGGGAACTCTCGTATTAATTCTTCTTGCCAAGTGGCATTATTAATACCAATAACTAACTGATCCCTTAATCTTTCATTCAGACTTGTGCCAATTTCACACGAGCCAGCCAACCCTCGCAGAGCATTTACATATTGTGCCATAGTTTCATACTCACCCCTGTATCTGGATGAAAGTCACACGCTCTGATAAAATATATGTTTTCTTTCCATAATATGTATATTTCTCTATATGATTTTGTCGTTACTGGCTCAGGCCTGAAGTGATCAACAAGAATTTTAAATGGTTCCGAGCCTACCTTTGATAATAATATGTTTTTTGTTTGGGGTGTGTTTTCATCCAACTCATGTAGCGTCAATTCTACTTCAAACCTCTGTAAATAGTACTCCCATTCCTCTTTTCCTGGACAAAACCCTTCGAATTGGAAATTCCTTACTGTTTCCCTGTTATCTGCGTTTGTCATGTTCGTTTTCTTTGTTTTACTACACTAATTCACAAATGTTTTGTTATTATGATTTTACTGCACTTTTGTCCTCGTCGCCAATATGTAGTATTGTCGGGTATATAGATACACACATGTTAATGCACAATAACTTTAATTACACTTAATGATCAACGTACATTTGTTTGTTTAGATATAAATGTATATAGTATGTACCGTGTCCGACGCTTCGTCTGTGTCAACTGCTTTTTAGGTTATGAGCGGCAGGCAGTGTTGCAGGTATACCACAGTGCAAGTTCCATGTGTTGCAAGCGTTTTGGAGGTATGTATGGGACTCATCAGATGCGGAGTTCCAAAAGCAGAGCGTCCCGAAATCTTCAACATGTTTAAGAAAATTGTAAATGCCTCGGATAAAACTAACATGGAAAATATTTTTGATTCTGTTTTAAAGGACCCACTAATAGCAAAACATGTGAGAGTGCAAACGCACATAGTAAATATGAGAACCAGAGTTTCAGAATGGAGTTTGTCGTTTTGCAATGATTTACTGACTCGGGGACATAATACAAACAATTATGCAGAAGTGACATTTCATGTACTGAAAGATATAATTTTGTGTAGAACAAAGGCGTACAATATTGTTCAACTCTTTGATTTTTTAGTAACACGCTTTGAATCATATTTTGAAAGACGAATTATTGATGTTAATAACAGAACATATAATTACCAACGTTCTAGGTATTATATTGCTGATTCGAAAATTAAATTGCTAAAAAGTACAAGGACGATACATGGCACATTTGATGTTTTCAATGCAGAAAACAAACGTACATATAACGTGGATATAGTGTTGGGAATTAGCTCTTGTCCCATAGGCATGCAAGGAGAACCCTGTAAGCACTAGTACGCGGTGTGCATGGAATTTAAAATAGGTAGGTACACAATTATTTTTTCCGGTATATGATAGAAAAGCAAAAGATATGTTGCTACGATTAGTAAGCCCAGATTTTAAGTGTTCAAATGAATGGTTTCTTAATTTGAAGAGTGAAGAAGAATATGTAGAAAATGATCCGTCCATTAATCCACCTTTAACTAATAGCTCAGCTAGCAATGTTACACTACCTTCAAGTAGCAGTGATGTGCAGGATGTGAACGATCTACCCTTAACTAGCAATGTTACTGATGACGATGAAACAAAAGATATAACTTTATGTACAGAAAATCTTAAGAAATGCTTTTTTGACATTATTCAACGTTTACAATCCAAACCTGATGTTTATCTTCCAGCCTGCAGGAAGTTTGTAAAAAAAATTGAAAATTTAAAAACAGAAAGCTCCATAATTTCCAGCCTGCATTCATTTGGAAAAGGAAACATTCCATCTAATAAAAGGAAAAATAACATTGTTCAGCCAACTGCCATAGCTCGAAGGAAAACTTATGTAGGTGGGAGTAAAGTTCAACAAACAGGTCGGCCGGCAAAACGGAGCATCCCTGAACATAATTATGGAACAGTGCAACAATGTTTTTGGGCGGAAATACCTCAAAAAATTAGGAAAAAGGCTCCCCATTGTTTGTCATTATTGGCTGAAGAAAATATTCATCCTGCTGGACATTAGAATTCAATGTAAAATTTATTATATTTTATATGTATACATGTTATATGCATATTATTACTTCTATTGATGTATAAATACATATTTTTATTAATGTTATTACAGTTTACAATAAATATTAGTTAGCTTTCTTCCATCACTTGGAAATATTTTCCTGACACGAAAATTAATAAAAGCATTCTCCTTAAATCCCTTAACCATTTCTCAGCTTTTGATTTGGTGAAAACATTTGTTTTGAGGCGTGTTTTGAAACCATTCATATTAACCTTATCGAATAATAACAGCTTATAGCTGAAATCCATATATATAATTAACTAGCTGGCCCGGCAAACATTGTTTTGCCATACAAATTATTTCTAGTGAATATTTTGGTAGTCTAATACAAAAATAAGTAACTTATTGTAAGTGTGTGGGGATGTGGTATATGACTGAAAGAGGAATGGAGCGCTGTGAATCGATGACGGCCTATAAAAATAACAAAACACCAAACATTCATTTTTTGAATTCATTGTACTTTTATTATCTTAACTAATAAATTTCTAATTACATCTCTATCACAAATAATGACAATTAAAAAAAAACTTCATCAGTCTCTTAGTGCAATGGAGTGTACGATATTTTTAGTGAGTCCATCTTTGTGTATTATAGTATTATTAATTATCGTTTAATAATAAATAAACTAATAAATAAGAACTAATAAATGTATGATAATATTATGGAACAGGTAACACAATGGTTGTTGTTGGCGGGAGCTCGTGACACGTGTTGAAATTGTAATTAAAATAAACAGCCTCTGTAAATATAGATAAAAAATGAGGTTATACTAATTTTTCAATCTTTATGAACGTCCAGGTGGTCTTCAAAATTGCGCGCCAGCTCGCGGGCCAATCATATCGCCAGCTGGGCGCTCATAGCACAAGTCGGTTACCATATCAAAACACTCCTCCGGGCTACCCAAATTACAGGTATATGCTATTACATGTAAGTGTTTTTTTCTTTTTACTTGCTTATTTGGTAACATGAAGCAATGCACTATTTTTTCTTATATACGTATGAATGAATGCAAGGTATCTATGACGCCCTTTTTTTTTAAAATAGTCTTTAAATGTGTTTAAAAAAAATAAACCGTCGAACAATTTTTTTCTTTTTTCCCTTTATTTCTTTACATAGTAAAATATTTTTTTTTTGTTTAATAGAGCGTTTGAAACTCTTGCTCGCTATGAGGGCCTTTTTTTTTCAAATTGAAACTAGGCAGCCCACATTACATTCGAGAAACAAGGTGAAGTATTTCTTTATCGCACGCTAATTTTGTTGTTTTGACGTTGGTAACAAAAAAAAAATGGAAGCAAATTATATTTAAATGTCAAAATGTAAGCCTTTAATGTAACAAACATGTGCAATAGAAGTTGTACAAAGAATAGGCACACATGCTAACATTTTATTTACTAATTAACAATATAAATTGTTAAGCAGAGTTGGATGATAAGTTTTCTGATGCTACTATTGAAATTTACTTCCAATGTTGAATAGTACAAGTGTTATAAAAGTTTATTTTTGATAATATGTCGAGACTATATTGGCGAAAGATTTTGTAAATTGTCTTCTGCTATTTTGCGAATCTCTGGGGGTGTGCAATTATTTATTTCGTCCTTTTTGTTGATAATTTGCTGCATAAATCAGTGTGAATTTTAATCAGAATTACATATAACACCGCCTATATTCAAATATTTAAAATGTTCACGAAGTTGGCCGAAGACAAGGCAAGGCCTTCATCGACATTCCGAAGATCCGAATACAACGAAATTGGCCGAAGACAAGGCAAGGCCTTCACCGATATTCCGAAGACGTCCGAACACAAACAAAGTTTGCCGAAGCCAAGGCAAGGCCTTCATCTACATTCCGAAGACGTCCGAACCTATACTAAGTTGGCCGAAGTCAAAGCAAGGCCACTACTGACATTCCGAAGACGTCCGAACACAAACGAAGTTGGCCGAAGACAAGGCAAGGCATTCACCGATATTCCGAAGACGTCCGAACCCATACGAAATTGGCCGAAGACAAGGCAAGACCTTCATCGACATTGCGAAGACGGCCGAACCCATACGAAGTTGGCCGAAGTCAAAGCAAGGCCACCACTGACATTACGAAGACGTCCGAACACAAACAAAGTTTGCCGAAGATAAGGAAAGGCCTTCACCGATATTCCGAACCCATATGAAGTTGGCCGAAGTCAAAGCAAGGCCACCATTGACATTCCGAAGACGTCCGAACACGTACGAAGTTACAGTTTCCATAGACGTTTTGATCATAATTACATATAACACCGCCTATATTCAAATATTTAAAATGTTCGAACGAAACGTCTGTCATTTTAAGCTTTTTTGAACTTTTAATAACCAAAATAGAAAAAATCAAGTGAACGGTGTTTTACTACTTTGAAGAGAATAAAAGCATTTTCTAGATATACCATGCGGGAAAGCAGACTATATGCCTTAGCAATGTGTTCCATTGAAAAACAATTACTGACATCAACACCAAACTTCAATGAATTAGTTATTAATCATTTTGCTGATCGTAAGGAACCATGGATGGTTTATATTTTCAAACAAGTTAATCAAATAGTATATTGAGTTTATTTTTTGTCTGTACTTAATTTTTAATATTAAACACTCAGTCACCCCGGTGCCCTCCCGTCCCAAAAAATCACGGGCCGCCACTGTACAAATGTGTAAATATTCAGGGATAAATGAATTTTTATTCTCTTGGATATTGTAGTAGATATATAATCTGGGCACTTTTACGAAAAGTGTTCGTGTCTCCCTAAAAAAAGAAGAGTTATAATTTCCAATATATTTATGGTATTTTATGTTGGTTCTTTGAAAGATATACCTCCACTTTTTTTTGACGCTGAAAATATTTCTTTTGTAAATAGAACACACAGTTTGTTTTTGATTCGTAAGATTGGAATTTAATTCTTTTTCAAAATGTATATCCTTCTACCTACCGCTAACGAATTTTTTTATTTTTATACTACAAATTATCTGCTAAATGTGTTTTTTTAGTTGATCAACTCCTAGTTACACAACTGTAGGCGTAGTATGCACATTATTTTTTGTCTGAACTCTCCGGCATACTTTGCTAACACAAGTTATACAGCAGTGCAGAATAAAAGGCGGTATATAACAGGTGCGTCATAAAAACACTGTTAGTACTAAAAGTGTGAATATTGCTTATCGCAATTTATTTACCTATTTTTTTGTTAGAAATATACATACACATATATATACGTGTATAATACGAAAATAAAAATAAGAAAAACTTATTTTTGCCGCCCTGTTCGTATTGATAATGTTCATAAATTAAAACATTTTTTTCTTTTCTTGGCAAATAGCGACCATAAAAACCATAAATAAAACTACATTTTCTTGAATGTTTCAACATTTATTAGTCTTTTTCCAGTGTGTGAAGTTAGCCGCCCTTTTTTCGAATATCGGATATCTGACAGTTGTTCCATGTTGTTCTAGGTTTGTTCTAAATTGTTCTCAAGTATTTAAAAAAAATGTCAAATTTGGCCGAGATAATTGAAAAAACCTATTTTGTCACCCAGCCCTTCTTTTTTCGAAAATTGAAATTTTGAAGATTTTTCCAGGTTGTTCTAGTTGTTCTAAACATTGTTCCAAAGAATCTCGGGAAAAAAATCAAAACTGGCCGAGATAATCGGAAAAAACGAGATTTTGCCAGCTCCCCTTTCGTGAAAATTGAAATTTTGACGCTTCTTCTAGGTTGCTCCAGGTTTGTTCTAAATTTTTCCAAAGTATGGCAAAAACTAAAATTTTGACGGTTGTTCTAAACATTGTTCGAATACGTCAAAACCGTATCTCTTATATATCAAAAGATATTGCAAAAAAAAAAACAAATCCAAAAATGTGAAGTTATCCCCCCCTTTTTTCGAAAATCTAAATTCTGATGGTTGTTCTAGGTTTGTTTTAAATTGTTCCAAACTATTTCAAAGAAAAAATCAAAATTGGCCGAGTTAATAGGAAAAAACGATTTTCTAACAGTCCCCCTTAATCTCTTGGGAAAATATATATTTACTACTTATATTCGATATTTATTATAAATCCTGGCCAATTTCGATTTTTTTTTGAAATACTTTACAACAATTTAGAACATACATGGAAAAACCTGGAACAACCGTCAGAATTTAGATTTTCAAAAAAAGAACTTCTCACTTTTGGATTTTGTATTTTTGTAATATCTTTTGATATACCGCAAGCGTCAAATTTTAATTTCGGTTGGCACTTCTATCATATGCAGAAGATGATCTAATCATATGCAGCGATGCCTGCTTGCTAACAGTGGAGGGAGAGCAACGGAGTGGCGGGGGACCCCTACGCCTTACAAATGTCCAGTGTGGCAGCCTCGCTTATGTCTATCTTTACTTTAATTCGTCGTGCTCTTTTCCTCTTACTACTTTCCTATCAGAAATTAAAATATGTCGACCCCGGTATACGGTTCTGAAGTATTAGAATAATGTCTAGAACAAATCTAAAATAACCCTCAGACTTTCAATTTTCGCAAAAGGGAGGTGTCAGAAAATCGTGTTTTCCTATTATCTCGGCAAATTATGATGTTTTCTTTGAAATACTTTCAAACAAATTAAAACAAACCTAGAACAACCGAAAATAACTGTCAGAATTTCGATTTTCGAAAGAGGCGTTGGCGAAAAATTGCTTTTTGCCATTTTTTCGGCCAATTATGATTTATTTTTTGAAATACTTTGGAACAGTTGAGAACAAACTTAGAGCAACCTGGAACAATCGTCAGAATTACAATTTTTAAGAAAAGGGGGGCTGGCAAAAGCTCGTTTTTTCCGATTATCTCTGACAATTTTGATTTTTTGCACGAGATTCTTTGGAACAATGTTTAGAACAACTAAAACAACCTGGAACACCCTTTAGAATTTCAATTTTCGAAAAAAAGGGGGACTGGGTGACTAAGGTATTTACAGGCAGGAAACCCAATAACAAAAGACTACAACTAGGGATGCTTATGTAAACTATATGTACAGTTTAGTTTTTAGTAAATTGATAATTGATTGCTTTAGGGCCGTTTGCACCGTTCTAATTTTAAGGGTAGCTTAACTAAGGATCCTTAAATAATTAAGTGTAGCTTAAAGTTAAATGCATTGCACCGTTAAAAATAAAAGGAGGTTTAGCAAAGTTCTGAATACACTTGGCAATGTTGTATTTTGTTCCTTCATTTGGTCTAAGTCACAGTAAATTTAACTTTTAGTAGTTTACAGAACTAAAAACTGATTCATATCCATTTCTGTCGGTAAGAAAGCAGGACGATTTTGTTGCAGATGGGATTGTTTTGAACCATAAAGTTTTGAATGGTTTTGAATAATCATAACTGTTGTCAACATTACATTTATGAGGCTGTGGGCACCCATTAGTTTTAAATTTTTGTTTCTTTCAAACTGCAGTAAGTATTATCAAAGGTGTCACGTTAAACATATATATTTTATATAATAGGGGAACATAACTAACTTGATATATGTATTTAGGAATGGAGAGAAAGGGACGTGTTCGGTCCATAAACTACTCAACAACAGAAAAGGAAGTACTATTATCTATAATTAACAAGTACAAAGATATTATAGAAAACAAGAAAACTGATGGCGTATCAGTTGATGAGAAATCTAAAGCATGGATCAAAATTTATAATGAATTTAATAGTCAGAGTCCAAAGGTATCGGGAATAACAGAAGCACCCCGACGTAGACCGGCAACGGTAAAAACATTTACATCTTCACTACTTGGGGAGAAGTATGAGCAACTAGTTCAGAAGAAAATGGAATATGTAGAGTGTCTCAAAAAAGAACATCAATTAAGATGTGAAGCTCTGAACTTGGATATTATGATAAAGAGGAAACAGTTAGAAAATCTTCATTAATAATTAATGAAGATTATGTAACTGTTTCCTCTTGGTAACAATTGTTACCAATAAGTGTTGTGATGTAATATTTTTCATTATGACTGTTGAATATACATTTATTTATTATTATACAGGTATTTGTAAAATTAAGTTTTTTATTTGATAAATATTACTTTGGAAATGTACTTTAAATGGTTTATTACTTAATAATAATTTACAACAAATTATTGAAATAATTAATAAATTCATTTCTTAGAAATGGAATGTCTTGTTCATTATTATTAACACGAATGTCCCCTCCTTCAATTAAATTATCTATATCCTCGTCTATAAGGAAAGGTGGGTCTGCTTCGTTCATTTCCCGTGCTATGTTGTGCAGTACAGCTGCACCTACAATTACTGCAAATACAGTGTCTAGCTTTAATCGTAGCCCATATGCTAGCACGGGAAATTTACGCTTCCATACACCAAAGAGCCTTTCAATTGTAATTCTGGTTCTTATGTGGGATTCATTATAAAGTCTTTCACCAGGATTATTCGGGTTTAATAAAGGTGTTAACAGGAATCGGGATAAAGCATATCCACTGTCACCTAACCAATACAAAATGTTAAATAATAGTAATATTGCAAAGTTAAGCAATATCGTACCTAGAAGGATACCGTTACCAAATTCTCCTGCTTCAAAACGCGCCTTAATTCTACTGTTAGAAAATATTGTCATCGTGTGTAGAGCCTGGCCAACGTACAACAATATCTCTAATCTTTAATGCGGCATCTGAAACAACTTGTACATTTATTGAAAAAAAAACCTTCCTATTCCGAAAAATTTCGGCATCCTCTCCTCCTGAAAATAGATGTCTTTAGTAACACTTATATATAATATTAAATAATTATAAAAGTCAGTTTGGTTTTTCCCCCCAACATGTATTTTTACATAACAATTGTAATAATAGTGTGAAACAGATAGTCTTTCGTAATGAGCTATAGTTATTTATTATGTTTTGCAGTGTTAGCAAAAAAATCACAATACCAGGAGACTGTACTCGAATATGTGTGCAATCCACACATCCAAGTACCCGCGGAAACGAAGCTATGCCAAAAAATTCATTTTGTGTCCTGGCTATTGTATTTCCTTCAGGCATGTGAATATACTGTTGCGATAGACCAGCTAATGCATAGGAGACTCTTTTTATTATCCTTGATACAGTGGACAAATGCACTCCCATAAAATCCGCAACACTAGCCAAGTGTCCTGCGCTAGCGTAAAATCGCAAACCTGTTAGTAATTGATCCATAGGGGTGACACTATTGTTTCTATAAAACTTTGATAATAAGTCAATTATTAATCTAATACTTTTACTTACATATCACTTGGATATTCTAATTGGTTTTCTATATTCATTAGAATATTAAAAACAGTTGCTTTATTTAAACGGAACCTTTGAAAAAAAGTTAGGTTATCCATTTCGTTAAAATGATTTGATTGAGGATATGTTTGTCTAGGAAATCCAAAATCAATAATATCTACGACTTCTAAATCGTTTTCAAACAAATCCTCTTCTTCATCCAACAAATTCATATCTGCTACTACAACTAATCATAAAAAACAACGAAAACATTCACAGATGTTGACAAAATGTACATCAGAGGCATTTCCCGCCATTTCCCATATTTTACGTATGTATATTCTGTTGTAAGTGCGCAAGCTTGTAACTTTTCTGTAGGTTAAGGGGCCGTTAAGCCTTCAAAATTCCGGCCTTAAATTAAACTCCCCTTAAAGAGATTTAAGGAACACTTAGCATACTGTGCAAACGAATTTTAAAATTTAAGCTGCACTTAATGTTAAACCAGCCTTAATTGTTACGGTGCAAACGGCCCTTAAAGTAAAAAAAAAACAACAGAAAAACAAAATTTTGTCAAATATCTAGAATAAGTTAGAAAACAAAAAATTAATTTCCTGTTGCCTTTATTTATATATGTAGGAAATAATTTTCTTCTACTAGCACTGTCGCTTTAATTTTTCTCTAAAACTGACATATTTAATTATTAATCTTATATTTATGTACTTTGTAAATTAATAATATTTGTGTATTCCCTTGATTCATTTAGGTACTAAATTAATATAAAATCAATTTTCTTTTACTTACTTCATATTTTAATGTGGTTATATCTGTTACACATTGTTTAAAATATTATATAATAAATAATAATATAAATTAGTTATTTTGAACACCATATTAAAATAAAATGTCATACGAAAGAACTATCAAAAAATCTCCGAAAAATAAAAACCACCCGTTTATCAATGTGGTAAACAAGATCAGTAAAAAGCATTGGAAATTAACAATTATATGTCTTGAATTTTTAGAAAGTATGGTTTTGATCTATAATAACAGAACAGTGAATAAATGATAAAACAATATAGAAATATTCTATTAGACGGGTGTATTTCAGATATGTATATGTAAGAAAACACAAAAATTGTGTAGCCAACTTTTTATTCAATAAGAGAATATTCATTCCGAAACATATGTGTATTTCGCCACACAAGCACCCCCCCCCCCACTTGTCTGTCTTCCTTACAGTCCCATACATATAAATATGATGTTTATTAGATATTCTCTGAAAATTATTCCGTTGCAGTCTCCTAATGCCGGTATTTATAGATGGATCTCAGCTCATGTAATCCACAAACTCACGTAAGCACGGGATTTCGGTATCGTCGCCTCAAGCAGGCGTTTGATTCTATAAAACATACTTCGGGAATTCTCGTGAGCGGGGGACCTTGAGGGCGCAACGTTAGGGAATTTTAGTAACTTTTGGTTGCAAACATCGATCAGCTGTTATAACCAACACCTTTAAAAAGAAAAATAAGAGTAAAACCCAGAAATAATAAGTAGTAGCCTTGTTTATTAATACTATAGTTATACAACTGAAGGTTAGTTCGGGTAGGTAGCCAACAGAGGGGTTGGGCAGTAGGATGTGCCCATTCATAAGTTTTCCCTCTAGATTTGTTGTAGTAAAAGCAGTCTTCTCCTAGTAGTAAAGAGCAGCCAATGGGAGCTTAAAGGAAGTGACGCAATTATCCAATTACACCAATCGTGTTTGTTACAATTTTGTAGGCCTTTTGCTTTAGATTTAAATATCTTAAAATATTTTGAATTAGGGGATATGATAAGTCTACTGACACTAATTTTTCAAATTCCAAAAATAAGTGATGATGTGATTGTGGATGTTAAATGTTATTCTAAGATACATATTGCAAGACGATGTAACAAAGAAATGTCATTTTTCCTATATATTTTATCTTATAATTGACAATGGATATTGCAGTTATACAAGATGAAAAAGGTTCAAAGTACTAACCTTTAATAAAATCTTTGCTTGCTTATGAATTAGTTTATTTGTATAACTTGTTGGGTATGTACTATCCTCAACAATAATTGATGATTATTCATTCAGACTTGTATCATGGCAATTGTTGTTACGATTCAGGCCTAGATAAAATAAAAATAACTAGAACCATAATAAAATAAGTAATGTCAAAGCCAAGTACATTTAAGTGTGTATCTAATTAACTTTTATGAAGTGATATACCTCACTTCAACCAGTACGAAGGCTAAAATTCTACATATATACCACAATAAAATCCATGAAGATTTCAAACAATTGCAATTAAACGTGGGTGAAAGAAAAATTAAATAGTAGAAATATAAGTAAACTAGTTTGATAATGACGTGTAATGTCAAAATTGCTGTCACATAGTGATTAAAATAAAGTGAAGTTATTCAAATTTAATTGAGTGTTTTATTTTACTTATGTATAAGTAACAGCCGAAAGTGTTACATATTTTAAACTAGTTTTGTTTGATAACCCCTACGTAACTTCAATTATTAGTGTTGTGTAAGGGTTTTTATTATTTAAGATTGGTAGCGATTGGTAGTTTTAGACTAGAATAGGAGTTTTGTCAACGAACTAGATACAGAGATGATGGCTTCTAGTAGCGCCATACATATGTATAAGATTTAATATCTGTTACTGTAGCTTTGTTAATAAAGTGTTTTAAAATGAAAAGTGTGTTAACGTTTAATTAAAACGAACCCACATAAGAAACAACAAAACATGGTGTCAGAAGTATTAATTAAAACGTGATAACAATCCTGATAACATACTAGTTCCCGCCAACAGATAGGTAACGAAAACAAAATGGAGTGCAAACCACCAGAACAATTTTCCATGGAAGATTCAATTAGTAAATGGCCGAAATGGAAACAAAGGTTCGAGATTTTTATGCTAGCATCAGGAAAAAGTAAAGAACAGGAAGATGTAAAAATTGCCTTACTGTTACATACAATAGGAGAAACAGGTCTGGATATATACAATACCTTTCCTAAGGATAATATAAAAACACTAGAAAATGTCCTACACTGTTTTGACCAGTATTTTCTACCCAAGAAAAATATAACAATGGAAACATTTAAATTCAATAATATTATTCAAAAGGAAGATCAAACCATTGATTCGTTTATAACTGAATTAAAAAAGCAAGCTGCTAACTGCGAATTCATGTGCTCAAAGGACAACTGTAAACAGTCATATATTGACAGAATGTTAAAAGACAGAGTAATTCTAGGAATTAATGACAAACAAATACAACAAAGATTAATTAGAGAACCTGACATGAGCCTTGAAAAAATACAAGAATACTGTAAATCTGTAGAATTATCCGAGCAGCATATAAAATTATTAACTCCAGAAGAGCGAGTCAATGCAGTTTCACTAGCACTAATTAAATGCAAAAGATGTGGCTTTGAACACACGAGAGGGAAATGCCCTGCATACAACAAAACTTGTGCTGTATGTCAGAAGAAAGGACATTTTGCAAAAATGTGTCGCTCGAAAGATAAAAATCAACTATCCACATCAGATTTCAAAAATTCTAGAAAGGATGCAAAAGATAAAAAAGAGAAAAATGAAAACCCAAGATACGAAGAAAAAATAGAAGAAATCCAGACATCGAATGAAGACAATTCAAATATTCTACAAAGAAAAACCGAACTAAATCAAGACAACTATGTTGAAATTTATGAACATAAAGAAAATTCTTTGAATGTATCATGTTGGTATGAATATGTTTTAATTAATAATCATAATATTAGATTTAAATTAGATTCAGGTGCAGAATCAAGTGTATTACCACTAAAAATTCTCAGCAAATTAAATATTCAGAAATCCTCTATTATTCCAACTAAAAGTATTATTCTTTCTTATGGAAATTTCAAAACTAATGTACTAGGTGAATTAATTTTAAAATGTAGCTATAAAGATAAATCTTGCAATTTGAAATTTCTAATTGTAGATCTTGATTCTGAACCGATATTAGGATTAACAGACTGTATAAAATTCAAATTAATATGTCGCTTAAATGCAATTGAGAATAATTTACTTGATAAGTTTACGTTATTACCAAATAACAAAAATGACCTTTATGAACAATTTATGGAAATATTTAATGGTCTTGGCTGTATACCAGGATTCGTAGATATAAAATTAAAAGAAAATGCAATTCCAGTCATTCAGACTCAGAGAAAAGTACCATTATCACTACATAAAAAACTTAAAGAAACTCTAGATGAATTAGAAGAAAAAAGTATAATTTCAAAAGTAAATTATCCTACTGAATGGGTAAATTCTTTAATGATAGTAGAAAAACCCAATGGTTCCCTTCGCTTATGTCTTGATCCCAAACCACTAAATAAATTTATTTGCAGAGAACATTTTATAATACCCAAATGTGATGATATTTTAAACAATTTGGTAGGTAAGACCATGTTTTCGGTCATAGATATGAAAGATGGGTTTTGGCAGATCCAACTTAATGAAAGCAGTTCTAACTTATGTACTTTTAATTCCCCCTTTGGTAGATATAAATTTAATCGAGTACCCTTTGGCCTAAATTCAATACCTGAAATATTCCAAAGAAAAAATATGGAAATATTTGGTGATATACCTGGTGTAAGTATATATTTTGACGATTTAATCGTTACAGGTTCTAATGAAATAGAACATGATAAAGCATTCAAAACTGTCCTAGAAAGAGCTTTAAAATACGGAATTAAATTTAACTTTAGTAAATTACAATATAAACTAGAAGAAGTAAATTTTTTGGGCCAAGATATCTCAAAAAAAGGTGTTCAACCCTCAAATAAAAATATTAATGCTGTCTTAGCTCTAGAAATACCAGAAAATAAGAAAGATTTACTTAGAATTTTAGGACTATTTAAATTTTTTTCTAAGTTTATACCGAACTTAACGCAATTAACTTTTCATATGAGAAATTTAAGTAGAAATGATATCAAATTTATTTGGACAGATGCTCATCAATCCGAATTAGATACTTTAAAAACTTTGATCACAAACAAACCAATATTAAAGTTATTTGATGAAAATAAAAAAATTACTATTCAAACTGATGCTTCTAGTAAGGGCATGGGTTGTGTTCTGTTACAAGACGGATATCCCGTATCATTTGCATCTCGATCTTTGAATCACGCAGAAGTCAAATACGCTCAAATTGAAAAAGAACTCCTCAGCATAACATTTGCTTGTGAAAAATTTAAATTTCTAATTTATGGCAGAGAGATAACTATACAGACTGACCATAAACCATTAATCCCGATATTTAATAAGAGTTTGGATAATGTTAGTGCTCGTTTACAACGAATGTTATTAAAGTTATTAAAATATAAGTTAAATGTTGAATATCTCCCCGGATCGAAAATGTACGTAGCTGATACTTTAAGTAGATCCTACATTAAGACAAATACACCAGTAGATGAAGAATTGGAGTATATGGTGCATTCACTTTCCTTAAATGTCCCTATGACTCCAGAAAAGAAAGTAACTTTTCAAAATGCTATTGATAAGGACATAATTCTGTCAAGAGTTAAACATTTTTGTTCTACAGGCTGGCCTAAGTCCAATAGAGCTCTAGATGGAGAATTAAAATATTATTTTGCTTTAAGGGATGATATATTTCTCTCAGATAATCTATTGTTTTATAATACTAAAATTATTGTACCTTCACAATTAAGAAAGGAAATGTTAAAATTAATTCATGAGGCCCACTTTGGAATACAAAAATCTAAATTACGCGCTAGACTAGTAATGTTTTGGCCAAAAATGTCAGCTGATATTGAAAATTTTATAAATGAATGTGAAATATGTCAAGTAAATAAACCAGCTAATAAAAGAGAGAATCTTATAACACACGAAATTCCAAATCGACCCTGGCAATACCTGTATTCTGATTTTTTTGAGTATAAAAATCAAAACTATTTATTAATCGTAGATTCTTATTCACATTGGATGGAAGTGGTTCCTACTTCTAGCAAAACGGCAGAAACTGTTGTTAAAGTTTGTAAAGAAATATTTTCAAAATTTGGTGTACCGGATAAATTCTTTGGAGATAACAATCCGTACAATAGCATATGTTTCCGGGATTTTGCGAGAAACTGGAACTTTGAAGTTGAATTTTCTAGTCCGCATCACCACCAATCAAATGGTTTAGCCGAAAAATACGTGGACATAGCAAAAAGAATGTTAAAGAAAATGAAAAATTATGATGATTTGCCTAACTTTTTATTAGAGTATAGAAATACCCCATTACCAAGCATAGGTTATTCTCCTTCTCAACTACTTTTAAATAAATTGGTAAAAACAAAAATTCCTACAGCTATAGAAAATTTAATGCCTAAAATTATAGAAAGCCCTACTGTTACAGATAAATTAAGGAGTAATTCTAAAAAACAAAAAAAACACTATGACAAATCAGCAAAAGATTTACCTCCTTTGAATATAAACGAAAATATTTTATTTCAAAAAAATAAAAGATGGGAAAAAGGTAAAGTGGTGGAAAAGTATAATGATCGTTCCTATATTGTTAAAGATTTAAATAATAATAAATTTAGGCGTAATCGGAAGCTAATTAACAAAACAAAAATAAGCTTCAATAAAAGTAATTTTTGCCCTAACTTGCATTATGTTTACGAAGACCTTCTGGTTAGTGAAACAGATATTAACGATGTTAACCCTGATAATGTTGTAGTGCCTGTTGAAACTATTATTAATCTTGATGATACTATAATAAATAGTGTAATTGATAATGATGTAAATCCTAATCGTAGTGACAATGATGTATCTATAGATAATGATATTATGAATGTAAATGATAATGACTTATTTATAAGAAATCAAAATAAACCTGTAAATACAAGAAGTATGAGAACTTCTCGGCCGCCTCAAACCTTAAGTGACTATGTCTTATATTAATGTATTAACTTAAAAAAAAAAAAAAAAAAAAAAAAAAAAGAAAAAGCGTGTTGTGTAAGGGTTTTTATTATTTAAGATTGGTAGCGATTGGTAGTTTTAGACTAGAATAGGAGTTTTGTCAACGAACTAGATACAGAGATGATGGCTTCTAGTAGCGCCATACATATGTATAAGATTTAATATCTGTTACTGTAGCTTTGTTAATAAAGTGTTTTAAAATGAAAAGTGTGTTAACGTTTAATTAAAACGAACCCACATAAGAAACAACAAAACAATTAGGAATTACTATTATTGAAAGCAATTTTTAAAATCGCAGGTAAATACAAACTGAAGAAACGTCCATATACAGACCATGTCCAGTACTTACTATATTGATAATTACCAAGAATGTAAATGTATAATGAAAGTTGCTGCGACTTCCCTGACGAGCTGAGGTATTGTGGGTGTAAAAGCAGGATTAATTATAACACTTCTACAGTAAGAAGGATAGTGTTTCTATTATAATAATAAATGTATTATATCAATAATAAGATATACATACAGTTTACACAATAGCACATCAAGCAAAAATGTAATGATAACATCAACACAGGGCTAATTTATGTCATTGACATTGTAGAATGCTTCTTGAAGGAGATTGTCCTTTATTTTCTCTTTAGATACGAAAGTAGAAAGATGTCTACACATAACTTTGATTTTGTTAAATAATTACCAGTGATGTGTTGTACTGAAGTGGCTTTTGTCCTATGTAATGCGGGATGTGCAGCAAATGGTGATGAGGGGTGGAGACTTCTGTAATCTCACCCCTAGTCATGAGGTGTGACAGCTTTTTGAAAGCCCTCCTTAGTTGTTGCAGAATATGTGTCTAGGCTAATGGACTTATCATAAGTTCTCTGAAGAGAGGTTTGCAGCGAATAGTTTGTGAAACACAGACAATTGCTCGAACAGCCTTCTTCTGCAGGATGAACACCTTTTCTACATAGGCCTACTTACCCCATATTGGTTAAACATTGTTGATATGTGATTTGATAGTCCATAGTATATCGTTATTCCAGTAGACTATCAGTTATAAATCTGATATGTCTAATTGCATAAGTAGCAGAAGATAAGTGTTTGACTAATTTAACTAATCTGCGGCTTCCATGTTAATCTTGTGTCTAGTCTAACATCAAGGAATTTTCAATTCGTAGAATATATGTTTGATCTATGTTTACTAGTAAAATAAATTGTCTCACATTTATCCTGGTTAAGTGATAAATGATTGGCTGTGAACCATTTAAATTTCTAAATTCTGAAGATACCAAAACCTTAAAATAATGTGGTGTTTATAATGCATTTTCTTTGTAAAACGTACTACATTACTGGTTTGAAAGCCTCACATGAACCAGTCAAGTTGATGAAACCATGCAAAGCAACTTAATAAATGTTGTGGTTCGGATAGCTTTTAATTACTTTTTCTTCTTTTACATAATACCTATATCTAGTCATACCAAATATATTGAAGACTGTTTTAGATATACCTGTTGAACACATAAAAAAAAATTAGAATAACCCCAAACTCTGAACCCGAAACAGACTGACATTTCATGTAGGTGAGTATTTAATAAAAATGCTGACTTTTTAATACCGTTTTCTTGTTTAGATTTATTTCTTTAAAAAACATGAATACGTTTTTTAAAAAGCCTTTTGTATGTCTTTTTTTTTATTATGTTATAAAAGGGTAATTGTGAGTATAATAAGAGAAAAAAATAGTAATCCTACGATTCTTCAATGAAACATTTACCATTAAATCTACTTTATCACAGTTAAGCTATATAGGTTATGTTGATATGTAATTCAAGGGCAAGCGATGTGAAAAGCAAATCAAACAAAATATACTCTTATAGGTGTTTTCGGAAATTAAACCCGGTCATTGGGGTTACAACACGGTTAGCACGAATGCGTTCGTTAATTCAGTCGGGTAAAAACAACCTTGTTCGTAAAATCTAAAAAGTAACCGGGTTGAACAACCCGGTAACCCGGTTCGATTTTCATAACCCTGGTAAGTGAGTAGGGTAATGCAGGTTGTTTTACCCCCTCCCCGGTCCATTTCTTCTGTCGTATTGCCAGTACAGCTAAATTATGTTATGAAGATAGCTATTTATAAGGTTATATGCAGACGTTTACGTTACGTTCAATGATCTAATAATATAGAACTACTAGATGGACTGTAGAGAGAGAGGAATTGACCTCTACATACAAAGGAGACAGATATACAAAACCGTTAGTTGTGGGCAAAACATGGCGATATCGCATTGTTTTGTA
Source organism: Amphimallon solstitiale (assembly GCA_963170755.1). Classification (NCBI taxonomy): domain Eukaryota; kingdom Metazoa; phylum Arthropoda; class Insecta; order Coleoptera; family Scarabaeidae; genus Amphimallon; species Amphimallon solstitiale. The sequence continues at coordinate 43,083,959 of OY720685.1, read as the reverse complement.
TATAAACTTTCTCAATTTTGTTGATTTATACATATTTATTTGTCTTTTTGGTAATTTGGATTATGTATTTTATTAATAGATTTCTTCTAGTATTGATTTTATTTCATACACCACTGACTTTATTTTTATTTAAAGAAATACGAGCATAAAGACAACTGTGGATTCATGATGATTGAATCAACTATTTTTATTTATAAAATTGTGATTGTAATTAGATACATTTTAGGAATTTCATTTTTATTTGATATAGGCATATAGGTAATGTATATAAATTGAGAATCATCAAGAATATTGGCAATTGTTAACTTCAGCTTATAATTTAACAGTGTTGTTCTCATGGATTTAGTGTAATATATATTTGGTTAAAAGTGCTATTATCAGTAACAAAATTAGAAATAAATATTTTAAATTGTTGAATATTATATATACCAGCTTCGCAGTGCTTGGAGTCACATATTTAAGACACAATGGTAATGTCATGTGCAGCGTATGGTTGTACTAATAGGGCAGAAAAGGGAATGAACGTATGATTTCACAGGTTAACTATTCTTAATAAAATACATGATTTGTAAATTTGATATAAAAAATTTTAGTTTTCAATCTAATCGAGTACTATGCAAGCAGTGGATAATTTGTACTAAACGAAAGGATTTTAAGCCATCAAAATATTCAAGATTGTGTTCAGAGCATTTTGTTCCTGAAGATTTTGTTATAAGTTATGGAAGAAAATATTTGCCCCAAAATGCAATTCAAAGTATTTTCAATTTTCCTGCTCACTTGAGAAAAATTCCCTGTAATAGCAGATCTCAACGATTAAAAATTACTGATGCACCAAGCAAAGAACTGTTAAAGTAAGATTTCTATTTGTAGTTATTATTCTACCTAGATATTTTTAATGTTCTATTTACCTTATAGCTCAGAATCCCCAAATATAACTAATGTTGAAGTATTTGAATTAGTCACAGAAAAAACACCTCACGAAATAATACAAGTTGTTATTCTAGCTTTATGTATTTTTAATATTTCTTTCTCCATTTTACTTCGATCACATATTTACCATTTACGTATTTGTTAATCCATATTAATTATATGTACATATATTTTAATAAAAAATTAAGCATTAATTGTCTTTTATTTTGAATATATCAGAAGTTGTAAGGAACACCTAAGAAAAGCTGTCAGTTTCTATATTTATTTTTTCAGAACGTAATATTTTGAAAAATTCTAGTGGTCAATTCAAAATTTCCAACTGATATCTGTATAGTGATTTTTAAAAAAATTTTCTAATACTACTGTTTTAAATAAAAACTGAATGATCATCACACATGCTAAAACAGGTATTATTAGAAGAACAAAATCATATAGTTATCTCATAGTCATTAAAAGTCATTTATTTAATTTTCTTTCCTTAATGAAGAATGGCAACTAGCATAGATACCTTTAAAATGTTATTAAACAGAATATATTTAATACCATATTAATAATATATATTTAATTATTTATCTTTTTGATTATTAAAGTTGCAATACCTTTACTTTCCTCATAATATAGCATATTTTTAACAAAATAATACTTTTAAACATTATAAGCCATTACAAGCTATAGCAATATATTTGAATTTTGCCCACATAAAACGGTCAATTTTGTTCATCCTTGTCAAACTTTCGACGCTCATATATTTTCCTTCTTTCTCCTATGGTGTGGGTCACTTCCTAATCAGCAAGACATAGCGTACACTGCATCTAGTAGTATAATAGTATTAGATCATTGGTTACGTTACTCAACGTGACCGTAATTGCGTTCGGAAATGTTTCATTTAACCGGGTAAAGTTACTGAACCTGTTAGGTACTTTCTAACCAGAGAAATAGAGTAGGGGAGAACGCGCTTAAAGATGCGCCAACTAAGTTAAATTGAATTCCGCCATTTTGAAGGTTGCTCACAAGCCTTACAAAAATGTTTGGAACAAATAACTTTATTTTTGGACCAGGTCCACGTTTCAACATTTTTTCCTAGCACATCTAACCACATTTTCAATGAATCACCCCGTGGAAATCTACAAATAGTGCAGAATTAATCGCGCTCTTAAAGATGCAATTCTTTCATTCTATTACGGTAATATTTATACCTAGCTCAACAATTCGCATGTAAAGTTCATTGACTTAGAAAAATGTAAACAAACTTACGTGTGAAAAGAAATGCCTTCCGGCTTAAATCTTCGACTGTTACTGCAGCCCAACACAGAGCACGACATGTTAATAACACACACAAGTCCTTTTTAATACAATTAATTAAAAATAACCTCCAAGCTTGACAATTACAACAACACAAGTGCCAATTACCCTGCAAAATGGCGACCACAATAGCGTTTGCTTAAAACTGGATGCGCACTCGTCGAAGCGCGTTCTCCCCTACTCTATTTCTCTGTTTCTAACCGGGTCAGGTTAATGCTATATATTTTCCGAAAACGCCTTATGTAAATTTAATAGAAAATATCAAAATATATTTACATTTTTTATAAACTTCCGGATTAAATTGTGGGAGTGGCGTTGAGAATATTTCATTGGCTATATATAGTATAACTATAGTATTTATAAACAAAGGGTAGTAGTAATAGTATTTATTTTTTTAAAGTAAGTTGAAAATGAAACATCTTAAATGCAATATTGAATTATAGCTATTTTTATGAATTATTGCTTAACATTCAAATCTATACCTCTGCATGTAAGTAATTAAATAATTTGTATTTTCAGATAAATGCATGGAAATAATAAAACTGATAATAGCCTAATAAGACTTTTTTTTTTTTGAGAGAAAATGTCGATGTGTTATTATGTGGAAAGTATTTCTAAATTAAGAAAAATGCAATATCTGGAGTATATTATAGCCACTGGAATATGAAACAGTTGCTTTTGAAGATGAAATGAATGCATTGTCCATTTCTGTGGCTTACCAAAACCAGTTAATTGGGGTCACTTAAAATTTGGTATAAATCTATAGACACATGGAATTACGAGGGATTACTAAACACATATGGCATTCTACCTCCAAGTATACATGTTTGCATATTGAAGCACATGGTAAACGAATATTTAGGAATGTTGATTTCTTCATATCCATTCTGTAGGGATGTATAATTTATAATATTAATTTCCGTTATTACTTTTACTATAGAAAAATATGAAGAACAGAACTTTATAATTTTATGCTCAGGACATAGTTTAATTGGAAAAAGAGAAACCAAAGGAAAATATTAATTTACATATAACAAAATGTTCATTTACTTTTTTAACTAATGTATCCGAAGAAAATTGACACATCAGCAACAATGTGTGTACATATTTTAGTTTTAAAAATACGTTCAATTGTCTTTCAAGCATATATCTAGGTTTTCTCCATTAAATTACTTATGTGGTTGAGTGAAAATATTATTCACATACTTTCATTATTTACCAATATCTGAACTACTTTATTACAATTTGTAATTGTAAAAAAAAGAATAAAATTTTCTTTTAATGTGTGTGTAATTATTGTACTAATAGATTTGTAAGCTTGCTGTTTTTAAGAGAAATATATATTTGCTAAGATTATGTCCAATGTGCTAATATTGATCATAACAAATTATTAAAATATTTTTCATTAAAAAGTAACTGTCAAATCAAATAGAATGCAGTCATGATTAGTAAAAACAATCTCTTTCTGAGGTTTTTATTTATTGTTTAGGTATAAATATAATGTAATTGTTGATATTACAAGAACATACTGAATAACTATTACATATGTAAAATATCATTTAAATGCTTTCAAAAATGTCCTTTCAGCATCACAGTTACAGTTTTTGGTGATATTCATAAACATTATTGGATATTCTCCCTTCGAGGTTACAAATAATAATATACTTATTCATAACATTGCATGTTCATGTATGTCTCACTTTAAATCATATTTCTTGTTTATACTGTAACACATGTTTGGCCAATTATAAGTTGCTATGAATAACAACTATACCTACTTGTAATACTGGACATATTTAATTTCAACATGCACATACCAGTCCTTTATTAGTAAGCATATTTTTACTGATCACGTTTAACTGGTGTAAACACGTGCTTTTTGAGCTCCGTAGTAAAATTTATAAATTGAACTACTACGAGCATTAAACAAATACGAAATAGTGAACATAGAGAAAAGAAAGCAGTGTAAGTTGACTGTAATTACTAACCAGCAAAAGAGGTAAATATCGAAAATAATACATTAACATAATCACACTACGGAAGAGATAAGGTTAACTTACCTCCGACGGGAAGACCGGGGCCAGTAATCTTTCGGAACGCGATAGTGAATAGGCAACCAGTTTAACACAATAACTGTGCGATAAAAGTTGCATATATAGAAGACTATATACAAGATAAATTAATACCACAAACTCATGACTGGAAGAGAGCCGAAACGGAAAATACTGGATACAAGTTTAGAAAACCAAGAGGAGGAAGCAAATAAAATTTTTAAGAAAAGTGTAATTATTGGCAGATCGCCCCCGAACGTAGACAAGACGAATAACGAAATGGAGGAAGTGCTGAGGGCAATTCAAGAGTTGAGAAGCGATATGAATATGGCGTTTGAAAAAAGTAACAATCAGAACGAGGCATTGAAAAAAGAGCTAGAGGAAACAAATAAAGAACTGAGACAAATTAAAAACGAAATGAAAAATAAAGAGGAGGAATGGTACAAAGAAAAGCAAGAATTGATTGTCAAAGTACAGGTCTTAGAGGAAAGAATGGAAAAACAAGAAAAGGAAAAGAAAAGAAATAACATAATAATAAGGAATGCCGATGTAACTGGGAAGAACATGGTTAAGGAATTGGAAAGCTTCTTAAGAGATGAACTTAATACAGAAACCACAATTTTAGAAGCGTATGAAATAAACAAAGGAATTATATTAGCTAAGATTAAAAACTGGGAGCAAAAGAGAATGATAATGAAGAATAAGCAGAAACTGCGAGGAACAAACATATACATAGAAAACGATATGACAACACATGAAAGGGAAATACGGAGAAAGTTAAGACAAATAGCGAAGGAACAAAGGGATAAAGGAAAGGAAGCAAAAGTAAGCTACCAAAAAATCACAATTAATAACGAAACTTACGGCTGGAATGAATTGAAGAAAGATAGCACATACAACGAAGGAAACAGCGACAAATACAAAGGGAGTAAAGATAAGGAAAGAAAGAAAGTGGTATCTACATCAAAAAACTAAGGCGCGTCAAGGCAACGAACAAAAAGAGGATGATAAGGGCAGTGGACAAGGACTGGAATGCGGAAAAAATAAGCGAAGTTACAATTAATGAAAGGAATAAACATACTATGCATAGGACTATGACGGAGAAAATAATGAAGATAGGTACCTGGAATATAAGAAGTATAAATGGTAAGGAAGTTGAACTCATTCAGGAATTTGAAAAAGCGAACCTAGATATACTAGCAATATGCGAAACAAAGAAAAAAGGGCATGGCATTACAGAAATGGAGGGTGGACATATACTGCTGTACAGCGGAGTTAGACCGGAAGAAAGAGCTCGGGAAGGTGTAGGCTGCATAATAAATAAACAACATGTAAACCAACTCGGGAAATGGGAATATGTATCAGAGAAAATTTTGAAATTTGAAATGAAGTGGAAGAACCAGGAAATAATAACAATAGTAATAGTGTATGGACCAGGGGAAGACGAAAAGACATGCATAAAGGATGAATTCTGGGAAAACTTAACAGATACTATAGAAAACACAGAAGAAAGATTAATAGTGATGGGCGACCTCAATAGTAGAGTAGGCAGAAGAATAGAAGGAGACAGTGATGTTATAGGACCATTCGGCGAATTTCACAGAAACAGAAATGGCACTAGACTAATACATTTTTGCGAAGAAAACAATTTAGCAATCATGAATTCATTCTTCGCACACAAGGATATACACAGGTACACGAGAGAGGTCAAAAGCAGAAATGTAAGGTCAGTAATAGATTATATACTAACAAACAAAGCAACAAGGAAAGAAATAATGGATGTGAGAGTTAAGAGAGGACCGGAAATTTATAGTGATCACTTCCTATTAGAAGCTAGAATAAAAATAGTTACAGACCCTACACAAAACAGGGAAATTCAGACCGAAAAAGTAAAAATAAACCGAGCAATTAAATCGTACAAGCTATCCGAACAAGCGGTAGCTGAAAAATATACACAAATAGTAGAAACAGAGGCCATGCAAGTGATGGCAAATTGGGGAAACGACGATATAGAGCAGTTGTGGCAAAAAATCAAAAGCAGCCTCCTCACGGCAGCAACAGAAACCTGTGGAACAATAGCAATAATAAAAAATAAAAAACAGACGAGATGGTGGACACAAGAGATTAAAGACCAAGTAAAGCACAAGAAGTCAATGTGGAAGAAATACCTACACGAGAAAACAGACGAAAGTTACTGCTTATATAAAAAACAGAGACTGATAGTGAAGCAACTGGTAAAGCAATCTAAACATAAAACGTGGGAAGAATTCGGGAAAAAACTGGATAAAGACAGTAAAGGAAACCAAAAATTGTTCTACAAAGTAATGAAGAATGCCCGAAAAGAAAAGAAATATAATCTAAACCATGTAAAAAAGAAAAACGGTGAAGTAGTAACTGACGGAAAAGAAATAATGAAAAGATGGAAGGAATATTTTGACGAACTATTAAATACGGGAAATGGACAAGAAAACAAAGGGAAGGAAGGAGAAGCAAAAGAAAGGAGAGAAACAGGAGATGGAGAACTAATAAATGTAGACGACATACAGGAAATAATTAGTAATATCAAAAGAGGAAAGTCAGCTGGGCATGATAAGATAACCCCGGAAATGTTAAAACACCTGGGCCCACAAGGCAAAGAAATGCTAGTTAAATTTCTTAATCAAGTATGGAAAACAACACAAGTACCACAGGACTGGAAAACTGGTGCAATCGTCCCTATACATAAGAAAGGAGATACGAAAGTCTGCGCGAACTACCGGGGAATAACCTTGCTAAGTGTAGTATCTAAAATATACGAAAGTGCCCTGGAGAAAAAACTAAGACCAGAAATAGAAAGGCAGTTGGAAGAAACCCAGAGTGGGTTCAGGAAGGGCAGAAGTGTACAAGATCACATCTTTACAATTAAACAATTAATAGAGAAAGCTAGGGAAAAAAGCGAACCAATATACATGGCATTCATAGATATTGAGAAGGCCTTCGACCGAATACCGAAAAGCATAGTCTGGAACAGTTTAAAAGAAAGAGGCATCCAGGAGCATTTAAGAACAGCAATAAAAAGCCTGTATGATAAAAACACCAGCTACGTCAGGAAGAATAACATGGAGTCCGAGGAGTTCGAGATCCAAGATGGCTTAAGACAGGGTGGTGTCCTTAGCCCTCTGCTATTCATAACAGTGATGGACGACGTAATTAAAGCCACAAATGACAAAACTAAGAAAGTAACCGTAGGATACAAACGACTGAGTCCAGTTACAATTTCGAACTGCGCTTTTGCCGACGATATAACGCTATGTGCACCAAGCGGAAAAGACCTCAAGAAGAACATCACAGTATGGCATGAGGAGTTATCCAAAAGGAACATGAAAATAAACACAAATAAAACAAAAATACTAGTCATCGGCAAGGATAACGAAGAAATTAATATACAAATTCAAGAACAAAAAATAGAACAAGTGAATAGATTCAAATACTTGGGAGTCCAAATAGAAAGGCATGGTAACATGGAACAGGAAGTAAATGAAAGAATATCCAGCGCGGCAGGAGTGTACTTCTCACTTTCTGGGTGGTTTCTGAGCAACAAGGAGATCAGTCGCAAAACAAAGATGGCAATATATAGAGCAGTGTTCAGACCAGTATTAACATACGGCAGCGAGAGCTGGGTGACGACAGTCAGAATGAAGAGCAGAATACAGGCAATCGACATGAAATACCTAAGGAAAGTAAAAGGGGTCACACGCAAAGATCGGATAAGAAATGAAATTATAAGAGAAGAACTGGAAGTAGAACCAATATTGGGCAATATTGAAAACCAGCAACTAAGATGGTTTGGACATCTAAACAGGATGAGCAACAGCAGACAAGCGAAAAATGTATGGGATGCGAGGATAACCGGCAGGAGGAGCAGGGGCAGACCTAGTAAAACGTGGAACGGGGAGGTAGCAGCAATACTAGAGAAAAGGGGCAAAACGTGGAAAGAAGCGCTGAAGTTGACAAGTGATAAAAAACAGTGGGCAAAGTTTATATATGAAAATAGTAAATAGACAAAGTAATAACCTACACCTTCGGGTAATTTGGTTTATCGATTATATATATATATATATTTTTACCATTATTTTTAAAAGTACTGCAATCAAATATCATGGAAACGATAAAAAATTAGGAATTCATATTGATAAAATATTTTGTTTTAAATATAATCACAATTTCATAATAGATGTCATTATTTAATACTCCATAGACTATGTAAATCTTCAAACATATATTTGTAGGAAGGTTATCTTTTCAAATGAATCTGTCAATCGCGTGCTCAAGCCTGGTCGAACACAACCTTACGGCTGAGGTCTTGTTTTCGTCGCCTTGAGCACCGGCCGGTGCTTGAGGTTGTTTTATAAAACGCAAATGTGTCGTATTTACGTACTTGAGCATCTGCAACGCCTTGAGCATGATTTATAAATCTGGGCCTAAGTGTAGGCCACGCCCCTTATAGGAGAAGTTCTTGAAGAGGAGTACGTACGGGAGACATTTTCATACTTTTAATTCAGTATATGCTATGCAACCCGTATTACTTAAAATCGCAATATTGAAATCAGTAGTCCGGAGCCTTAAGCTTTTCTCTTGACGCATATAACAAACACATCACCTTCAACACTAATTAAAAACTTCAGTTCATTATCGATAAAAATCAGAGGCTACATGTCAGTGTAATCGAAATCGGCGGCAAAAGATTGAAGCACATATTCGGCAGAAGCTAATGTTACGGAGGTGCTAAGCGACGAGCCGCCTTGCTGCATAGGCAACTGAAGGTGCGCCCGGTCATAGATGCCTCAAGAGAATTAAATTCTGTAACTGCTTGTTTTTCAAGTTAATTATTTAATTAATAATTAGTCATTAATGCGGATTAGCCCGGAAGTAAAACAACCAAGACATTACAAAAGACGCTACTGCTGAAACATGAAGTTTAATTTTTCAAATTGTTTATGTTACATTAATACACCATTAACTAACTATTACCACTGAAAACCATCTAAAGGCTGTATTACACTTATCAATTTCTTGACCAAGAACGTGTTCTATTTTTCTTCTCAACTTAATCAACTTTTTAGTGATTTCTAGCAAAATTCATGTTATAAAGTTTTTTGCCAACTGTGTAAAATGTAAACACAAATTCTATTGTAGAATATTGTTAAAAATGCTTTCATTCAGCAGGCGGATCGGGTACTGATCCCGCTCCAACCGTTCACTTCACAACAGTTGAGTGTTCGCTGGACAGGAGCGCTCACCTTTATGGCCTTTATGTCATCGTCTGTCATCTGGTACTTTTCATTGCTGCCATATGTTAAAATTATAGATATTAAACCGAATAAACAATAATAATAAAATGTTTTTCTGCATTAAGGTTTGACGTAGTTTTTAGTGGAAGGGCTGGTTTTTCCAACCCCGAATAAAATACTGAGTGAACACCAATATTATAATACATTTATTACTGCACAATACCTTTAATTTGCTGTATCTTACTTTTCTAGTAACTTTCTTCAGAAGTATGTATTAGGTTGGTCTTGGAATGAATCATTGACGCATGCGTACAGAATATGCTCACCAAGGAAGCATAGAATTTTTCCGCTCACAAAAATGGCGACCGCTCCTGAACATGTTCAGAGTGAGCGCTCGTCTACTGAACATGATCACTGAACAGTTGCGCAACTGTTGTGTCTGCTGAATGAAAGCAATGACATGTTATTTGGTACTTCTTGAAAGAATTGTGTGCATAAATTATTTATTTTCTTTTGCATCTCTTGTGCAGTTATTTATACATTCAATATCAAACACAAATCTTTGATTAATTTATTATTTTTTTTATTTCGTACTTTTGCACTATTGGTACTGCTATTTCACCTAAAAACTTGGGGAAGAAATTGCTTGCATTCAGCAGACACAATAGTTACGCAACTGTTCAGTGATCATGTCCAGTAGACGTCCGCTCACTCTGAACACATTCAGGAGCGGCCGCCATTTTTGCGAGCGGAATTTTTTTTAGCTCGCTAGTGAGCGTATTCTGTACGCATGCGCCATTGATGGACTCCAAGACCAACCTAATACATAATTTTGAAGAGATTTACCAGAAAAGTAAGATGCAGCAAATTAAAGGTATTGTGCAGAGATAAATGTAGGTATTATAATATTGAAGTTCACCCAGTATTTTATTCGGGGTTGGAAAAACCAGCCCTTACACTAAAAACTACGCCAAAACTGAATGCAGAAAAACAATTTATTATTATTGTTTATTCGGTTTAATTTGTATAATTTTAACATATGGCAGCAATGAAAAGTAGCGATGACTGACGATCACATAAAGGTGAGCGGTCCTGTCCAGCGAACACTCAACTGTTGTGAAGTGAACGGTTGGAGCACGAACGGTTCCCGATTCGTTTGCTGAATGTAAGCAATATCACAAAAGACTTACTTAAGAAAGGCAACTTAATAAAAGGAAATTGTGTCCAAAAATTAGTGCCATCTATATTCTGCCGGTGCGTAACTTTGCTATATTTGACGTTTCTCTACAAACGGGCTTTTTAAATTTATATTTGTGAAATATTAAAGATGTGTTAGTACATGTCATGTTTATAGATGAGTATGTTTGTTTGTTCAAAATAAACTCAGCTAACTGGTTTGTTATTACAAATATATTGAACTCTTTTCGTTGCAAAAATACAATCTCAAACATCTCTCACTAACTAGCTTCATTTTCCTCGCTCCTTTTGTCTATTTTTACCAACTTAAAAATATATTGGACAAAATACACTACAGTACACACGTAACATTTTTCAAATTTCGCGGGTGTTTTGAGATTGCAATGCACACCAGCAAAATTCGAAAAATGTTACATAGGTAGATCTAAAATTATTAATTTTAGTCCTATATTGCACGATAGAAAATACATACACACTATTTTAATAAAATAATTTATTAAATAAGAATATATAACATACAACAATAATATAGAATACACGTGTAGAAACAGGTACATATTATATTCTCATTTTATCTTTTATTTTGAATGAATCAACACATATAAAAACTTATTATAAACGTGTATATATTTTTTTTCCTGAGAAATGTAGTTTTGTGCAATAAACTGGCGTACACTTAATATCAGTAGCGGCCCGTGATTCTTTTGGACGGGAGGGAACCGGGGGTCTGAGTGTTTAATATCAAAAATGAAGTACAGACAAAAAATAAACTCAATATGCCATTTAATTACCTTGTTTGAAAATAAAATCCATCCGCCGTTCCTTACGATTAGCAAAATGATGCACATAGTCTGCTTTCCCGCGTGGTATTTCTAGAAAATGTTTTTATTCTCCTCAAAGTAGAAAAACACTTTCAGCTGTTGTCATCGGCATGGTGCAAATTATTTTCAATAGCTTCACAGATTCGGCAAATGTAGTTGTTAAATTATTTTGATAGAAACATTGCAGTAATGTTAGAGCAGATGAAGCAAGTCCAAAATCTGGTCTGTTATACAAAACTACCAATTCATGCTTAAAAGCAATTGGTTACAAATTAAAAGTCTTCACGGCCATTTGGAATTCAGTTTCGGGGACAGAATTTTGATATGTTGAAATTAAGTGTGGTTAAAAAAGAAGAGCTATAGATAGGTGATCATTAAACAAAAAACGGCCATCAATATTGTTAATAATAATATCGCACACTTCTTTAGCAACCATTTTGTGTTTGTCTTCATAACGGGGTCTTCTATTCCGTTGTCGGGAATATTCCTTTTCGTTTTCATCGTTATCACTATTTTCATTGTAATAATCGTAATCAGTTGAGTTTCTCACATGCTGAATTAACGATTTAAATGGTGACACACAAGACTGTATTTTAATACTATCAATTCGACGATGTTGTAATTGGTTTTAGAGAATTTCGCAATGCGGCATGATTTTATTAAAAAAATATAACCAGTAATTGAAATCATAATCATTTAAAATGTTTTTCAAGCCTACAGCTTTCCTTATTGTCGACAGGTCACTAGATACATCATGTATGATCCGCGTCATACATGTGATAAGATCTTTTTTATATCTGAAGACACTCACAACACATCTTAATGTAAAGTTCCATCTGGTTGGTGCAGCCCGTGGAAGTCGATTTTAACAACCTCATCCAGTATAGCAGGATGGACATCTTGTAAGAAAAAGTAGAAAAACCATCTAGATTGCAAAAGAAAACTTTCACTTGTTTGTTATGTGAGGCAGCCTGTTCAAATATCAGATTTAACTGGTGCGCGTAACAGTGAATATAATTCGCATTTTTGTAAATATCTTTAATTTTTGCCTGAACACCGTTGTTTTTACCACTTATTACTGAGGCGCCATCGTAGCTTTGGGATATTAATTTTGCTGGAATTTGGTCCAATTTAATTTTAAGTTCTTCCAATAAACATTTGCTAATGCCGTCAGCAGTATGATTCTCTGGTTGCCGAAAAGACAGAAATCGTTCTTGTATATTTCCGTTCAACTCGTACCGAACTATAAAAGCTAACTGGGAAAATGTAGCCGAATCTGTCGTTTCCTCTGCTTGTATAGCGATATAATGGGCTTTGTTAATTTCGTCTAGAATCAAAGTGCGAGAAACTTCGTAGAAACTGTCCAGCAATTCATTTTGAATGGTTTTTGACAAACCCATAAAAACTATTATTAGACTTGTTCATGTGGTCCTTGAGGGTGCTGTCAATTCCTACCAATAAATTAACCAATCCACGAAAAATCCCCGGATTCGCACTGTTTCGTCATGGCCCCCTTTAAAGCGATTTCAAACATGACACAAAACTTAATGCAGTCTATTAATTTTCATGGAGTATGTCTGTTTTTACTGACGTTTTCATTAAGCTAAATTATATTTAATCTATATGCAGTGTTCAGCTGGCACATTATAGGTATTTACCTTTCCCAAAACTAAATATTCTATCGTGTTACTAAGATGCTTTTCACTTACTTTATGTCTTTTTACTTTTTCACAAAAGTGTTTTAAATCCCTAATACCTTTAGAAGTTCAGACAAGGTCGCTTTGTGGAGAATTCCTAATTAACCACACATAACAAAAAATAGTATATTAAACTACAAGTTTCATAAGACACGATTTTTGCGCACCCGTTTAAGTTTAGAAAACGAGCCGCCAGGTGAGTTTTCTAAAGAACAAGTGCGCAAAATGTGTTATGAAACGTGTATTTTATATTGTTTTTTCTATTTTAGTTTTTAAAAGTTCAAAAAAAGCTTAAAACACATGTTTTGTTCGAACATTTTAAATATTTGAATATACATAGTCAGTGTAATTATGATTAAAACGTCTATGGAAACTGTAACTTCGTACGTGTTCGGAATGTCAGTTGTGGCCTTGCTTTGACTTCGGCTAACTTCGTATGGGTTCAGACGTCTTCGGAATGTCGATGAAGGCCTTGCCCTGGCTTCGGCAAACTTCGTTTGTATTCGGACGTCTTCTAGTTTAATCAATAAATCTGGTCTAGGGGGACCTAGATTTTTTAATTCTATCTTAATGTCATAGCTCAGTGTATTATTTTCTTTCATTTCGATTATGTTACTAACGCATTTCATAGTTGCATTTGCACCACCGCTGACATATATCCGCGCGCTACCCGCGCCAGTTTCATCGCTCGATTTCTAGTACATACTGCGATTTTTAAACGCGCTGAAAAGACGGACTGTTACTTCCGAAAACATATTATTTGTTATCAAACAAATCAGAAAAATTACATACAAATTAGGTATTTGTAATTAATTTATCTGTTAAAAGAAATTTATCACCGGGGGGGGGGGTAGTGTCCCATTGCCCTCGCTGCATAATATACGATAATGTAAATATGACTTTTGTATCAATTTGTCGTATAGCGTTAATTCAATATGAAATACTTAATGACAGATACAGATATTCAATATTCCCGCATATTTAGATTTGATACGTAAGGCTTGGGTTATAGCGAAAATCAAAGTTAACTGGTCAATTAGAGCAGTAGCACAGCAATTTGGCATAAATAAATCCAGTGCTAAAAATTAAGAAACGCTGGGAGGAGAGAACATTATATAGATGAAGTGGTTCTGCTCGTCCCCGAATATCTACGCGCGAAGAAGATGCAATTACAATATTTAAGTGAAAACCCTTTTGATACCGTTAGAAATGCTAAAATGTGAGTAAATTTTCCTGTTCACGATCCACAGCTTGTCGAAGAACCCATGAATCGGACTTGAAAAGTTCTATGCCAGCTAGAAAATTACAATTAACAGAGGAACACAAACAAGCACGATTACTATTTTCTTTGAATTACGATAAAGAGAATTGCCCTTTTGGCAAAATGTCATATCCTCTGATGAAAAAGTGTTTCAGTCTACGCACAGTGGTCGTATACGTGTGTATAGACCGCCGAATGCACGATTTAATGAACAATCCGGTACGAAAGAGTGGACGTTTCAGCGTAAATGTTATGGGCTTGGTGCAGCTATGAAAGGCTAGGAATTTGCTTCAAAATAGACGGGCGGTTAAATGTTGAAAACTATATTCATATTCTGTGCGTCACATATATCCCGAACATTTTATTTATGAACATGACAATTGTACTGTGCACACGGCTAATATTATGTTAGAACCTTATTGAAAATATATGGGGTTTATTAACTAAGAAAGTGTATACCCAAAATATTTGTTTTCTAAATGTGAATTATATTTGGGATACTATAGAAAATGCATGGGAAGAATTAGCGGCGGATGAAAATTACGTGCGGCAATTAATTAATTCAATGCTCCATCGTTTAAATAAAGTCATAGAAGGAAATGGCAGTATGACTAAATATTAACGTTTTCTTGTTTTGTTTTAATATTTATTTTTATTTCTTTATTTTTCGGGTTGAATATTAAAGAATTATATAATATAATAAAATCTATTTAGTGTTAAGATAATATCTTTACAAACGATAATTTTAAATAAAATAATCATCAAGATAAAAGTTACTCTGAACCAATCATTTTGACAACCAATGTCAATAATCATGGCATTATTTACTCTTTTCAATACAGGAAAAAATAAGCCATTTTCACACTGGCAAAATAATGTCAAAATAAGCAATAAGACGTGTACGCTATTTTATTGTACAGAACTGTACATGGTATCTTAAAATAATACAATAGATTTACTAAATATTTTAATAGCTTTTCATGTTTACAGGGATAACTGAGGAATATATATATTGCTATATAATAACACCAAAAGTAAAGTATACAAGTAAAGTAATTTATACATGAAGAACTTTGAGCAGTATGTTTCATGTAATACCTATAAATATCCATATTATAGAGCAGGTTATTTATGCTAAATACTCTCCAGTTATATTAAATGTTAATCAAACCAATGCATACATACACGATCTGGTTCGTATATGGCAACACGTCGTACGCTCATGAGGCCTATGCGGGCCGAAACACGTGTCCGGACACATAAAACCTTTCTGCCTACTTTAAAGTTTTACCTGTCACATTTTTTAATAACATATACTGTTTTTTAAATTCCGCGGACCACCAAGTAGAGCCATATGTACACTATGCAATATATGATGACATTTATGATATAGATTATGTACATTATGTTATGTGTATACGCAATGATATGCATGCACCTGTTTAATATTTTTACATCAAGATTTATGTATTCAAATATTTGTAGTAAATTTCTGCAGTTACTTTGGAATATTTATATTAAAATATGGCAACAATATTCGCAATTTGGTCAAGGAAGTTAGTTTGTTACGTACAAGAGATTTACTTCATATTTTAATAGTTTTTCATGCTTAGAGAGAGAACTGAAGAATATATTGCTAAATAATAACACAAAAAGTAAAGTATATTTTCTAATGTACAACAACTTAAAAATATTTATACATTCCTTAATCAGTATTTTAACTAAGAAAACTTCAAAATATCATTACATGGACGCACGTTTAATTATAGGAAAACGTCAAATTAGGCTATTGTTTAATTTATTATTCGCTATTATTATGTGTATAATTATCACATGCTGTCGGATTGATATATGGCTCCACGATATTGTTAATTACACTGTGCTCGAATCACGAACTTTTTTTTCAACATTGATGAGACCTGGGTAGAAAACATAATTCGAGTACACTGAATCCGATGCGTTTTGCAAAATTGACTCTGGTTTTCGAGATATTCACGTTTAAAGATTGAACAAAAAAAACGATTTTTCCGTACATTTCAACCATATACACATATCGATAAAATTTCTTCTTTTCGATCAAATCACATTGAATGAGAACTATTTCATCTATTTGATAACAGATGGCATAAGTATTGCGATATTAGCTTATTATTGTATTCGGTTGACATATTTTGTTATTTCTTGTGAAAATTCCGGTGTTTACAAATTTGGGTGAGCGATCCGATCGGTCCGTCAAATTAATCGTTTGAAATATCAAAAACGAATGTCTGTAAGAAATTTAACAGCTTTTGTTATGTTTGCGGCAGATTCACTATTATGCCAAGTAAGCGTGGTATTAGTTCGGAAATCGCTGAAGTGGATCGTCAATACTTTGGTGAAGATATAATACGTGATGTGGAATGGGCCCCGTCTGTTATGTGTACGGGATGCTTGTCGGGTTTGAACGAATGGAATAAAGGAAAAGTTAATAGTATGGCATTTGGCGTTCCAATGATTTGGTTGAATCTACAAGTATATGATCCTGGGCAATGTTATGCGTGCTTGAATTATAGTAATGGATTAAACCGAAGGAAAGAACGTCGATTGAAATACAAAGCAACAAAATTTGTTCAGTTGCCATTGCCGCATGCAAAAAACATTCACATTCCGAAAAGACCGAGTCCAACGGAGGAATATTTGCCACCATCAATCGCAACCGTTGGAGAATCATCTGGAGTAATATATCAACCACCGAATGTTAATACAGAATGCAATCACATTGAAATTTCGCAAGATCGTTTTGATATCATCGTATCCCGTCTCAAGCTTTCGCAGCGACAGTCGATCGTCTTAGCCAAGGAATTGAAAAAAGTGAACGTTTTAGCACCGGATTTTCGTATATATGGAGCATACGGTCAACAGCATGAATTTCAGAATTTTTTCAAAACAACTGAGAATAATTCATTCGCTTATTGCACGAATATCCGCGATTTGGCGTTGACAATGCACAATGAAGAATATAAACCCGAAGACTGGAGATTGTTCATCGATTCTTCGAAAAGCAGTCTGAAGGCAGTTCTTCTTCACGTTACCAACTCAAAAAATCCATTCCGATCGCACTCAGCACCAACACCAAAGAAACGTATTCGTCATTGAAGAGAATCTTGGACGATGTCAAATACAATGACCATCAGTGGAAAATTTGTGCTGACCTTAAGGGTCCTATATAGTGGATCGGAAATGTAATATTGGTTGCATAACACATAATTTAATAAGCCAAGGATGTCAGAGTACTTACACATAGGGAATATATAATAAAGATATGAAATAATAACTCAATATCTAAGCGAATAAAAATTCATTTATGACCAAATATTTACACATTTGTAACCGTGCGAAAGATTTTTACTAGAATAGCAATTCATTCTAATGTGGGTTGCCTAATTTTAATTTATTTTATATTCATTTTAAACAAAGTAAAGAATAGTTGAACGAAAAATAAGTGCAGAGTGGGGTAGCTTTTTATTCAATTTATAACGTGAACCCAAGCAAACAAATCTCCTCCGAAGGATTTTTGAGAAAACTTGTTTTTAATATTTTGACATACTAATTAATTTTCTTTAATCCGATAATTTTTTTCTAAATTTGAATCTTTAACGGGGTAGATTACTAAATTCTTCATAAGTTGACGTTTAAAGGTTTTCTCCAAATTTAAAATCAACAAAAACATCTTGCGTCTAAAAATCTGCTATTTTCCATTGTTGACAGCTCCACTATATAGGACCCTTAAAGTGATAGCTCTTTTGAGAGGAATGCAAACAGGATTAACAAAAAATATGTGCTTTATGTGCTTATGGGACACTCGTTTTGCTGGTGAACAGTACATCGAACGGAACTGGCCTCTACGAGAAGAATTTCGTCTGCGACATCACAACATTGAGATTCCACTCGTGCCAAACGAAAAAGTTTTGCTACCGCCGCTGCATATCAAGCTTGGTATTGTCAAGAATTTCGTAAAGCTTTGAATCCGGAAGGGAATGCATTCAATGAATTACGTCGGATTTTTCCACGGTTAAAAGGCATGAAAATAAAAGAAGGTTTGTGTTAAAATCTATTCCAGTCTAAGTTTTGATCAAATTGATATTCGACGTTTGATGAAAAACACACAATTTCAAAATGCACTCAGAACTCATGGCATGGGATTGCGTTAAAGTGGTCATTGAGAATGTTCTCGGGATTCATCGATCCGATAACTGGCGCTTTTACATTCAAAACATACTTTTCATCGTATCAATGTTATAATGTCATTAAAAATTCACTTTTTACACGCACATGTGGACAAATTCTCTGAACAATTACCTGCCGAATCAGATGAGCACGGCGAGCGTTTCCACCAAGTGACGGCAAGACTTGAACATTGGTATAGTGGGGAAACATTGGATTAGGGGATATTTGTTGGAATTTGCACGAAGAAGTATTACGAATAGAAGAAGTTTAAGAAAGAAAAATATTTTTATGCGGATAATACAAGACTTTTGAGAATAAAATATACTTTTTCTATATTTTCTGAACTTTCTGTGACCTTAAATCCCCAATAAGTTGAATAAGTGAAAAATATTCAATGAAACAAAGAAATGTTGTCGAAGTGAAACGATACCTGCTGAATAAATGTTGAAATTTACGGAATCTTTAAACGTGTATATCTCGAAAACCAGAGTCAACTTTGCAAAACGGCTAACGCCATTGGATTCAGCGTACTCGAATTATGTTTTTTACCCAGGACCCATCAATGTTGAAATTTTCGACTAGCATAGTGTTATTAATTAATTAATAGGCTCATTTTTTCTTCCTCTTTAATTACATGTTCTATACAGTTTCTCCATTTAGCATTATTAAAATTAACTAATGCAGTCAACAATAACTGTTTGACTTCTGCCATATTAAAATTTTTATTATTCCCGGCAGCATAATTTGTTATTTCGGCCCATACCAATTCAATGGGATCTAGTTCACAGTGGTATGGTGGTAATCTCAACACGTTTGTTCTTTGGTGTTACCATTTCATCAACAATGTAATGGTTGAAATTGTGGCGATGTTGTTTAATCAAATCGAGTAAAACTAGTCTACTCGTTTCTGGTTGAAATGGTATTTCTTTTAATTGCAACCAATTCTGCATGTACTTCTTTTCAGATGATATACTTGGAATCTTTTCAACATTGCGAGAATGGTAGGGCGCGTTATCCACAATAATGATGGCATCGTCTGGTAATTTTTCAGCACTAAACCAATTTTCAAATAAAACAATTCATATCCTCATGGTAGTCGCCAGCTCTTTTGCTTTAGAAAACTAACAATCCACCTTCAGCAAACCCATCTTCAGATACTATGTGCACAATAATAAGTCTTTTGCCTTTTGTTGTTAGATTTTTCAAACCTGTCGGGACACCACCTATAAATGCCTACGGTTATGTACGTTAACATCAACCCAAACTCTTTGAATGTGTGTGCCCTTCATTTTAACCACGTTTCATCTAAGTAAAATATCTCTTATTGTTGGGCTCTATAAGATCTAATAGTTGTTAAATATCTATATCTCCAAGTACTTATCTCACTACGCTCTATCAACAAACTCTTCCTGCTTCGCTTCATGTACCTATAATAATGTATTTTATATACCAATTCATCTTAAAAATAAATATATTATACTCGAAATTAATCTTTTTTATTAGTAGGTAAAATGATGAACGGCTCATTTGAGGTATATTGGAATGCTTTTGAATTTCGTTAAAAATGTTATTAAGTGTAGGATCTTCATTATTATAAAAAAAAAGTGTGTATTACTTGTCTTACAGCATTTTTTACATTTTCGTCAAAGTTGTTGACTAATAAGTGTGTACCAGAGCTTTGCTTGGGCTGAGTAAGCCCTTCTTTAGACTTATATTCCTTCATAACTTTAAAAACTGTCCTTCTTGCATCGCCTGCAATAATAGAATATGGGTAACTTCAGAAACAACACATAACTTAGGAAAATACAATATTACCTGTTGTGTTATATGCGATCCTATTTCCCTTGATTTTTTTTTGTATTTTAAAATCTCAGCTTCTTACAAGTATTAAGAATTTTCAACAAGGAATAAGTGACCAAAACGGCTGCGTTTCCTCGGTAGAGAAATAGGTGGGTTTCTATTTGTACTTGTCCATGATATATAAATAAACGGGCTAAGAGTTCTAAAAATAACTTTTGTTGTATAAATACAAGAACAGATAAAAGAAAGAGAAGAAAAGCTTGGAAACTATACAAAATGCAACTGTCATATGACTAGTAATGACTGTCAATTAAATTAAGTGAATTCATTTGGGCTGGAAAAGAACCAATCGAATTGGTCACTTTTAGCGCTAAAATTTAAAGGTGGTCCACGGAGTTGAAAAACAGTATAAATGATATTTGTTTTAAATTCGTACGAATCACATTCAAAATCAAACTCTTTCAAATGTTTTGATTTGATATGACTTTCTAAATGATCTTTGCGGTTAGTTTTAAATTCGCACGAGCCACATTTAAAATTAAAATCTTATAAATGTTTTGATTTTGTATGATTTTTTAAATTACTTTTGTTGTTTGTCTTATATTCGCACAAAACACATTTCAAATCAAATTCTTTCAAATGTTTTGATTTGATATGAACTTTTAAACCCGCTTTGCGACCAGAGAAATAGAGTAGGGGAGAACGCGCTTCGACGAGTGCGCATCCAGTTTTAAGCAAACGCTATAGTGGTCGCCATTTTGCAGGAAGGCATTTCTTTTCACACGTAAGTTTGTTTACATTTTTCTAAGTCAATGAACTTTACATGCGAATTGTTGAGCTAGGTATAAATATAACCTTCAAAATGGCGGAATTCAATTTAACTTAGTTGGCGCATCTTTAAGCGCGTTCTCCCCTACTCTATTTCTCTGTTTGCGACTTGTTTCAAATTCGCACGAGTCACATTTAAAATCAAATTCTTTCAAATGCTTTGATTTCATATGTCCTTTTAATGCCTTTTTGTAGTTTGTTCTGAATTCGCATGAGTCACATTTCAAATCAAATTCTTTCAGATGTTTTGTTTTGATATGAATTTCTAAATTAGGTTTGATGTTTGTTTTGTATTTGCACGAGTCACATTTAAAATCAAATTTCCTCAAATGTTTCGATTTTGTATGTACTTTTAATTTACTTTTGAGGTTTGTTTTAAATTCGCATGAGTCACATTTAAAATCAAATTCTTTCAAATGTTGTGATTTGATATGAATTTCTAAATTAAATTTGAGGTGTGTTTTAAATTCGCACGAGTCACATTTAAAATCTAATTCTTTCAAATGTTTTGATTTGATATGTTTTTCTAAATAATATTTGCGGTTTGTTTTGTATTTGCACGAGTCACATTTTAAATCAAATTTTCTCAAATGTATAGTTTTTATATGAATGTTTAACAGCCGTTTGCACCGGTTGTAATTAACTCATAGTTAAAGTTTAATCTTAGTTAACTTTTAATTTGCATTGCACGGGTACGTTAACTAACGCTTAATGCCTTTAACTCATAATTAAGTTAATCTCAACTAAAAGTGAGGATTAAAGCATTACGCATGCGTTTTCATGCAGTTATTTGGCGGGTAAGGTGAGGTTAATTCATCCATTTGAACACGTGAATGTCGTTTTTCTAATTTACTCTTGAATTATGGATATTGATAATTTAAACATTCTTAATAATATTGAAGAACCAGACCCTGACGACTTAGATAAGTATATTGGAGTTCTTAGAATTCGGTATTCCAAGACAAATATATGAAAGAGCTAATTATTTTCAAACAATGGATGGTAGCACATTCCGAAAGAGATTTCGATTATCAAAAGAAACAGTTCGTAATATCCTTCCCGAAATCGAACATTATTTGGAATTTCCTTTTGATATGTAAGTAGCTATAGTTTTAATAATTGGTGCATTAATAAGAATATTTGTGCATTAGCAACCAATGTATATCACCTGTAAACCAGCTGCTGGCATGTTTACGTTTGTATTCAACTGGAGGACATCTGGATGCAGTGACAAGAAGATATTGCTGCAGCATCGAGGGCAAAATTAATTAATGATTATTTCATGCAGCGATTGTAGAATTAAGCATAAGGTGTTTACATACATGTATATATATTATTGTTAATATCGCTGTAAAGCATGTTTGGAAATTTGTATCTTAAATATATTTACATTATTAAAATGTTTTATTTCACATGGTAAACTATTGTACTTTCTTAAGCCATTAACACAAACATTTGTTGTAACCAATCTATTGACTTTGCATGTATAAAAGATTTTCAATATTTCTTGTATTATACCTATGTGTGTCATGTATGTAAATTATTTTTTCACAAATATATGTTGGCATTACACCGTGCTTACTTTTGTAAGTTAATTGGCTTGATTACTAAATTAAAACATAAAATTTTTAGATCTAACCGATTTTTATTACATATATTTTATATAATTTTTTTAACGCCTTTAATTGCTCCTCTTTAATTAAGATGTCCAATTCTAAAGCCCTTTTTCTTAATAAAGACTTCTACATTCTGTTTGAGCTTTAGTATATGTTCTTCCTCTTTTCTTTTTTCGTCTTGTAGCACAGAATATTTCTGTGCATTCAGAAGTTCTAACTGAAGTTGGAGAACATCTTTTTTCATATCCGCAACTTGTTCATATTTGAAGGCTACATTTTCCGTTTTTCAAATTTGTGGCCTACGTCTACTAGACCAATCTTTTGAACCTTGTGGCTGGATCTTTTCTTTTAATTTTTCATGTACTTGTGTTTTCAACATACTTGATGTGTGGTTGTCCCAAGAGAGTACATTATCCTTATCCTACAAGTAATATTATAAGCTTTATTTTTATAGAGTTATAAAATACATACATAATTATTTTCAGCAATTTCTGAAGCAACTTGAATAAATATAGTCTCTTCTTGCGGATCCTGGAAGTAATAGAAGTTAAATAATGTTTGATAAACTATTATATATATAACTTACATTGTCAATACTAGTACCATTACAGGTATCTGCTTCTTCGATACTGTCATTATAATTTGGACATCCAGAATTTTCTATTTCTGCAGTGGCCTAAAATATGTTAATTATTCATTACCTATTGATAACACTTTCATATAATCTTCTCTTTACCTCCATATCACAATCAAACTTATTTTGTAAACCAAACACGGTTTTCTTATTGATGATGTCCAGCGTCAGATCATACACAGGATCAATCACTGGCATGGTGTCCATTGGCCCGCCCCCAGTTTCATTTTGATTACACCTTATACGGGCAGCAATTTTTCTAGTCTCCTTTTTTTTATTGTTATAAAATCTTTTTAAAACATCTGCACTTCTAAATACTGTCATAGACTGTGCATTAAATTCTTTTTCAATAACTTTCCACATATTTTCTTTCTGCTTCCAAGAGGTCACACCGGTCTCCTTGCATTCAATAATGTGTTTGTATTTTTTATCACATTTAAACAATGGAGTTTTTCCTCGTTGGAGAAATTTGCAGAGCGAGCCCTTTTGTCGTTCATACTACAAGTAAAGATATGTAGTTTTAAATGATAAGAAAAGTATAATACACGTTTTTATATATACATACCTCATGATAACACACTATCGTTCAATATATACTTATTCTTTCAAAAAGGAAAATGTTAAGGTAACTGGAGATGAACCACGCTTTGCAAAATCCCGCCAATATACCTGTAATTACCTGTAAATTCCAGGTATAATATGACAGTGGCTTAAACCGAAATTTTAAAAATTAAAAATCCTCCAACTATTCAGGTCTACCACTATTACAAACTCTGGATTTGTTAATTAAGAGTTAGAAGTTGACCCGTGCAAAGCTTTAGGCATTTAATTATGGATTAAAGTTAATCATTAGTTAGTTAAACTAAAAGTTAATTACGACCGGTGCAAACGGCTGTAAATTAGTTTTGTAGTTTGTTCCATATTCGCATGTGTCACATTTAAAATCAAATTGTTTCAGATGTTTTGATTTGATATGATATTCTAAATTAGATTTCAAGTTTGTTTTAAATTCGCATGAGCCACATTTAAAATCAAATTCTTTCAGATGTATTGATTTGATATGACTTTGTAAAAGTTGTTTGAGGTGCGTTGTAAATTCGCACGAGTCACATTTAATATCAAATTCTTTCAAATGTTTTGATTTAATATGACTTTCTAAATTATGTTTGCGGTTTGTTTTAAATTCGCACGAGTCACAGTTATAATCAAATTTCTTCCAGTGTTTAGTTTCCGTATGTTTTTTTAAATAATATTTGCGGTTTGTTTTGAATTTGCATAAGTCACATTTAAAATCAAATTTCCTCAAATGTATAGTTTTTATGTGAATGTTTAAATCAGTTTTGTAGTTTGTTCCAAATTCGCATGAGTCACATTTAAAATCAAATTCTTTCAGATGTTTTGATTTGATATGACTTTCTAAACGATATTTGCTCTTTGTTTTAAATTCACATGAGTCACATTCATAATCAAATTCCCTTGACTGTTTAGTTTTCACATATCTTATCAAAGATTGTTTGTGTTTTGTTCGGCGCCTACATTGACTGCGTAAGTTTGATTGTTCTACTTTGCTATGCGTATTCTCATAATTACATCTGGAATGTACTGGGTCTTCCTTTATACCAACGGAGATGTGTGTATTTTCTACGTGCAACCTCATATATTCTTTTGTCTCGAATCGTCTGCAACAAATCCCACATTTAAACCTTTTAACTTTGTAATGTAGTTGATTGGTATGCTTCTTGAGATCTGCTTTATACTTTGTCCCGTAGTTGCACCGCTCACACTTATACGATGGGCTGCGGCGTGTCTTGTTTCCATTCAACGTTGTTCTTTGGTTGCTTAGCGTCTGTGCAGTGCGTTTCCTGGAAAGATTATAAGCCATGAAATGATTGGACAGTAAGCGCTAAAAATCAACAAAAGTGATTGTAACATAAGCCAACAGATATTATGTGACCAAGATTGTTTGAAACCGTCAAGAAAAGTAGCATTCTTGACCAAGAATTAGTTGGTATTAGCCCGGTTTGAACTATTAAATTTGTATCCAAAAATTGAATACTATGTCAGTTTACAAAGCTCGGCTGCTGGGGGTCGAGAATGCTCGTTTCGAATGCGTGGCTCAGCTCCACTCACGACTTTACAATTTGGCAATTAATAAACAAATGCTTTCATCAATTTGTGTCGTCTTTTCGCCTTTTCGAAGAATGAAATAGTTTGAATCAACAAAGAATAAACATTAAGTCTTTATGGTTATTATGGATACAATCAAACAAGTACAGTGTACTCACTCTTAGCGGACACCTCTTATTAATAGGACAGATTGTCAGGCACCGAAAGAAATGGTATAATTTACATTTCAGTTTTCCTATGAAGCGGATTCTCTATTAACCGGACACGGACACACGATAATAGCAATTTTCACGGTCCTGCTTCTTTTTAAGCGGACAAATTAATGTAATTCTAAAATGATGCCAGTAGTACCCCGTGTTATATCTCCTTACGTTGACATTTTTGATTTTATTTTACAATTGGTGCATGGAGTACTATATAAAAGCTATTGTCAATCAGGGAAGAATATGAAAACTCGTTCTTACGCTTGAAGGAAAAACTAACATTATAAACGTCTTAAACAAAGAGAAGCTTAGTGTTCGTGCTTTGGGAGCAAAATTTAAAATAGGAAAAACACAGGCAGCAAATATTATAAATAATAAGGAAGAATTACTGAATAAGTTTTATTCTGATGACAATATTCAACAAAAAAGATACTTTTTTAGAAGTGAAGAGTACAATACTGGTATACGAGCCTACGAATGGTTTGTAAAAGCCAGGATCAAAAATATTCCACTATCTAGGTCCATAATCCGGTCAAAAGCAATGGAAATAGAATAGCAATTGAAATACAAAAACTATAACGTCTCATCTGGTTGGTTAGAACGCTTTAAAAATAGAAATAATATTACTTTTAAAAAAATATCAGGAGACAGTGCAAGTGTTGATGTTAACAATTTTCAGGCAAAAATTCCGGCTAAGATTAGCGATTATAATCCTAGAGACGTTTATAACGCCGACAAGACGGGTCTCCGTGCTCTGTCCAGTAAAACTTTCGCCTTTAAAGGAGAAAAGTGTGCTGGTAGAAAAATTGCTACGGAGCGGTTAACCATTTTACATTCTCTGAATATGGCCGGACAATCAGAAAAACTGCTTGTGATCGGTAGATCTGCTAGGCCTCGTGCATTTCGGAAAATGAATTTGAGTTTTTGCAAGAATTCGATAAGAAATTTTCTTGATAATGCTGCACTCATCCACAAAATTTGACACTAAGGGAGATTACAGATAGCCGATGTAATGACTATTATTGGCAACATATTTTGGAGACGATCGCTGGACGTTAGTTTGGAAACAATGCACCAAAATGGAGGGCTACTATAAATTTTGTTACAATATTCGGGGCGCCCTCTCTTGAATGTAACAAAATCTAGGTTGTTATTTTAATTTCTACTTCAAATAAAGCAGCGACATGTACCTGACTCTGTAGGACATACAGAAGAATAGTCTTTGAAGCAAAAATACACATGCTGACAAAAAATGCACACGCTGATGCTCCTTTGTTATGCTTTGTACAAGCGCATTTACAAGCAAGAAGTTTTAAGAGATACATTTTATTATACAGACTGTCCCAGAAATAAAAAGACGGTGTAGCAGGTATGTCAAGTCCTAACAGAAACAGGCCCAAATATACCGCAATAACGAAGAAATTAAAAATTTAATTTTCTATGTTGTTTTTTAGATAAAAATTACATTACGGACCTGGCACAGAATGTATGTTTATAATTACACGTAAGAGTGCTCATTTGTAAATAGAAACGAACACGCATTCATTGAAAAATACGCTTTTTTTTATGAATAAAACGGGAAAAAACGTTAAATCGTACTCATTCAAAACATATTTTTTGCTATATGGGCGACCCACTTAATTGCAGACAATAAAAGATTGTTTTTATTTTTAAAATAGGAAGGTTGTTGCTCTTTAATGTGTTTGTAGTCGGAAACAGCTGATTATTATTATTTTAGAATATTCAATAAATCCTAGTTTTTCTAGATTACAGTAAATATCAAGAATGTAATTATTTTTTTCTAGCAGGTGTAAAATTAAAGTAATTAATGGTTTGATATTTATTATGAAGTATCTATTCCTCCTCCTTTTTTTTAACACAAGTAATATGGTGGTCCTGAAAAGGACCGATTGTGAAAGTGAAGCAGGTGGATATTTAGTCCAGGGTCGGCGTAAGGCCAATTGAATTCTTTATTATTTTTTTTCTGTCGTCTGCGCACGAATTAAGACTTGATATTTTGAGGGTACGTTTTACACAATCTAGCTTCCAATTTCTGCTACTCCGTCTTTTTATTTCTGGGACAGCCTGTATGTATATTATTTGTGCGTAAAGGTTATATTTATGTCTTTATTGAATTTAAAACATCTTTCTAATATTGTAAATCCTCATTATGATTAAATTTTATAATGAAACCCTATTTACTGTTAATTTTGAAGCTAATATAATATTTTTGAATAAAATTTATAATACATAATTCATTGTCAAAGCTGTATGCAAAATATGTCTTGGTAATATATTTACCTTTCAATACAGACCGATTCATACTGAATAGAAGGTAAGTTTAAATTTGACAAAGTTGACGGATTTTGTGCTTGAGGGAAAAATGGATCTGGAACAAATGTCGCCTAAAATGGTTTTTCTCTTTTAACGCTAGCATTTTTATTTGGACTCACTGACTAAAACTAAAAACACATTATTAGCCCCAATTACAGTGTTTTATTCATTAATGTACACTAAATTTTTAAAAGGCGTTTTAATTCTTTCTTGGCACCATCAAATATGTGAAATTTTAGACCATGGTCACACGTAAGTCATCAGCCAAAGAAAAATAACGTAAATAAACAAAGAGAAACGAAATATGTTAAGTCTTTTCACTCGTTTCAAAACGTGGGTATATTCGCAAATCTCGAGCTCGAATATTTTTGTCATCACAGTAGTTCAGGAATAGTCTTCTCTCTCTCTCTCTCTTTCCCTCTCTCTCTCTCTCTCTCTCGCAAGTAGTAGTTTTCATTACTATATCATTTCACAAACTAGTTCCGCCTATTCATAAACCTAGTATTGATTATTCCATGAACGAAACACTAGTCATCAATCAATCTGAGAACTTTAACGTTAAAGAATTAAGGTTATTAAACAAAGGTTTAAAATATTGTTTGCCAAGAAGTAGGGTATCTATGGAGGAAGTTATTGCAGACATCGAGACCTCTATCAAAGGTTTTGCCGGTCTTGCAAAATCTTTTATAAGAGGCGCCTGTAAAGTTCAAATCCGGGAAAATTTACAGCAGCACAAACAAATTGCAGTCAGTAATGGAAGGAATACGATTAAAAATCTCAGAACCAGACTGTTTTTACGTAAAAGGTGATAAAGGCAACAAGTTAGTAACTATGGACAAAACAGATTATTTTAACCGGGTTAAGTATTTAATATCGGATGGACCTTACGTTCAGTTAAATAAAAACCCTCTCCCGAAGATGATTAAACAAACTAAAGACGCGTTATAAAGTCGTCCACACTTAGCAACTTCTTCCCTTAAATTTTGCTTAAGGCTGGCGTCCCGTACGCTGCACCGGACAATATTCACGTTGAAAACATGCTCACATTTTTTTGATAAGAAATGGAAACTATTAATTTAATTGTTATAAAAAGTACACAGTTATGTTAAGGAAACTTGATACAAGGTCGTAGGGGGGTTTTAAATGTCTAATTGGGCTGTTTTTACACTATATACTGTGAATAAAATACCCCTTTTAGAGGTAAAAATAAATATTTTATATCTGTAATTTTCAAATAAAGTATAGCATTCTTGCACCCCCTAGACCTCAAAAAATTAGTTTGCATTGTAACAAAAAATACTGCAACGAAAATAATATCTTCGTTTGTAAATGGTATCAAAAATAAAAATGCGTGGACATTATATGAAATTAGGGTTACAATTCACCTATAGTGTGGAGAAAAACAGTCAAGATGCAGAATTATCACGTCAGGAACTTGAATATTAGCGTAACATTTGGGCATTAGGGGGCACTGGAAATTAGGCGTATATACGTATTATTAATTAAAAATTTCTAAAGGATAGGTACTTTTATTTATGCAAAAGTACAATTGCTCACAATACTTCGTCCAATAATAATAACAGTTATATATTATTATTATTATATATTCAACAGTTTAACACTTTGCGGAATGTAATATAAAATATATACCTATAAAAAACAAAAACGATAATAAATTTGCTATAGGTATAATAATCTTACACATTGTTTACTTTCGAGCGATATATATTTATAGCAATTTTTGAATGTTTGACATTATTTGAAATATGTATGTTGTGATAACTGGACGTAAAGGGAAAACCTTTCTTGATTTAATATATGATATAATTAACTTCTTATAATGTTATCTAATTACGATTACATGTGTATTTATAATTGTACTGAAATAAGTAAAATCTGCAGAGGTACACCTTATATCTTGATAATCTCGAAGACTTAAACAATGCTTCTGCTCGTACTATTATCAGAATATAATATCCAAATAAACACATAAACATGGATAAACTAGAAGATGGTATACCAACTCTAGGTATATTTTATTTAGTCTACTTCAGAAAATTAAATAATTCTTGATGCACAAATTTATTGAATTCTGCGACGGGACTACAAAGGCATTTTGATACCTATAAATATATATAGGTACAAATTTTGAGATTTACCGGTGCTTAACGCAAATTATCATTGTATACATTACTCTAAATAAATACTAATTCATTTATTCATAGTGTATGATTAAATAATTAAAAAATATGTACCTATGTATTTATTAATAAGAGTCTATTTGAAATATGTAAATGTACAATAGTTTGAATTACATCAATAATTTACGAAAGTAATTTTTATATTATACACGTACACACAAACAAAGAAGCAAGATTTACTATTGCAGAGCATAACAAAATCTATATTATTCCTACTAATAATATTTATACGTCTAATTTGCTATGATTCCGATTGATAATTGTTAGAAAGGATTAAATATAATACCTATACAAAAGGATTAAATATAATACCTATACACGATAAATATAACAAGCTTTTTTGTAAACTTTTTGGGCTTATGAGCCGCCATCTGAAAAAACCGCTAAATTTTTGCACTATACCAGTTTTTACAAAATATCTTCCAAAGTATTCCAATACTTCCCGAGATAGACCTCTTTGAATTTAGAGATTTTTTCTTAAAAATGTAAAAATCACAGATTTTTAGTTGGTTTTTGCTCGATAGTAAGTATATAGTGAATCCTACGCTAAAGTTTGACACTGCATTTATAGTAGAGGTAAATAGCTAAAGTTCCGAAGCTCCAAATGTGGCTTGTCGTCCAGACACATTTTGTCTTATATAACAAAATATCACCATTTGGTTCTTATAATGTAAAGTTGTGGTATATCTGACACTTTTGTTGATGAAACTTATGTAGTATATAATTTATTTATAATTATTTATCAATTATTTATTTACTTACAAATTTATTGATATATAATTCACAGACCTATTGAATATATGAGATATACAAACTTAGCAATAAATGAACTTTTTTTTTTTAATAAATAGATACATTGATTTTGTCAGTATTAAGTTATTGCGTAACGTGTCTTCCTAAAAAACTACAAAAATATTCAAAAGAGAGTATCATAGTCTAAACGAGCTAGAAGAATCAGTTTGGTCTTAAACTTTAGCTACCTACCTCTACTATAAATGCTGTCAGACTTTAGCGGAGAATACACCATTTACTTACTATCGAGCAAAAACCGATTATAAATCTTTATTTTGACATATTAAAAAAAAAATTCTCTAATTTCAAAGAGGTCTATCTCGGGAAGTATTGAAGCTAAATAATCCGTTTTTGTATTAAATTGTAGAAAATGTTCTCTAGTTTAATAAGAACGTAAACGGCTTTTTTGCTCAAACTAATACTTTAGGATATTTTGTAAAAACAGGCTAAAAAATTTAGCGGTTTCTTCAAGATGGCGGCGTCTGCGGTAGTGGGGAAAATAAGAAAACTTGGGACTTTGCAACAGTGTACCAATCCATACACCATATCACAAAATCAAAAGTATCCTAATTAATGTAACCATGCGAGATTTTTTGGTATAGTTTGACTGGGCTATATGTATATTCTCCAAGGATATTAAATCGGTGGTGTTTCTATCACAGAAAGTTAATATTCTACGATTTAGATATCTCTTGAAGGTACTAGATTTGGTAGACCATATAAAAATATGGCACAATAGGCTTAAATTATGTGTTCTGCATGTTCAACCATTTCGTCAGGTAGGTTCTTTTTCGGTGGTTTATCCCAAAAATTCTTTATGTTGTCATTAATAGTGAAATATTAGGTACGTCTATTAAAAGAATATAATAGTAGATATGTCATCTTTTTATAATATGAAAAATCTAAACATTATTTTGGCAAACTTACTTCAGTTCGGTAAAATATATTTAAGTACGTTTAACAACTAAAATAATTACTTTCACTTCTGAATGTTGTGCATCTCCAATATTATTTAAGAAGATAATAAAATATGACTAATGTTAAGTACAAAAGTGCAGTTGATTTTTGCCAAAAACATTAGTGTCACCTATAGACAACCTATAATTAAACAGATTTACTATGAAAATTAATTGTGGACTAAAATACAAACGTAAGTAATTAATACCTATTGATCTTTTCTGGTTACATTCTGAATCATATCTCCTAAACACACAATTAAAGTTACGAAAATCACAATATAAGCTGTATGTTTTAGTTCATATGTTCAGAGACCGGACACGAGCGGCCGATGACTCATCACCCACGCGCACTATTGAAATTTTGTATTTTTAAAAAGTTTTTAATTTTATTTATATAATTGGATAACAAGTGGGTGGTGAGCTATAAAATACAAAATACGTTATTATTTGTTTATATCGTAGTTCAAATCGAGTAAATTCTCCGTACTTTATTAATCTCACGAAATATAAGGTAGGTAAATAGAAGAAAGGAATTTAACATTAAAATCGACTTTTTTGCTGTCCGTTTTCTCGACGAAACCAGATGTTGCATCACCATACGAATAGTGCTATTCAATAACTGCGTGATGTTATACATTATTTCTTTTGTCCGTCGTAATTTCGGCCTCATACGTCCGGTCTACATTCATTACACAATGTTTAGAATAAAACTGCAGTCTATGATCGACTGTTCTACTTTTTCTACCCTTTGTAACACATCACACAAAATGTCACTTATAAATATTTTATTTTCATTAGTTCTTAACAGTTTTTGTGCGGCAATAGAAGGTTGATGGCATTGTCCATCATTCTTTTTACCATGACCCATGTTTTAAATCCAAAAATCATTAAACACACTACAAATTAAGCGAGAAAGAATACTTCAACCACCTAGTGAAAATGATGACGCATGGATTAGAAACGTCATGAGAATAGTTTTTGAATAATGAGTGGTGTCAGTCGACGAACAAGCTGTAGAGATGCATTCATACGAATGCACATAATGACTACCCTGCATTTACTTATTTCAATTATTTTTATATACAAAGAAAAATGCAAACAAGCATACTAAATTGAGCAGCTTTCATACATAGAGTACACGGAATAACCTATTATTAGAGATACCACGGCCAAATGCGCTCTCAGTGAGATAAGTCCAATGTACGAGTCTATAAGAATCTGCAATAGATTATTACCAAACAAATATGTATAAAATGATGCCATAGAGAAGGTTTAGAAATGATATTAAAAAACTTCGGCTTTTAAAAGGTTACTACTCTTTGGATGAGTATCTCAATGACTCCTCCATGTAATAAAACAGTTTTTTTTATATGTACAACTATTATGCTGTTTTTTTATGTATCCCATACCGAAAGGTGACTGGGATAAAATGTTTGTATTATTTAATTTTTATACATATATCACTGACTTGTTCTTTACCATGTTTATAGTCACATGAATTACTAAATATTGTTATTATTATTACTTCAAAAAATGTTTTTTTCTAAACATGAATCGTTTTATTCCTATTTATTTTATAAGGTGTACCTACTTGAAATTTTATAAATTGCTATAAATGAATGCTTGTATTTATTGATGCTTAACTGTTGAGATTATTTCTATATAGTCAGGTTCGTAATAAATACTAGCATAAATTTAAAATACTATGTAAACAAAAACGTGTTGAAAGCGTTTCTTTAATAATTTTTTGTGCGTGTTTGTTTTTTGTCTGTCTATGTTCGAGTTCATTTAAAAGCCCGAGATATAAATTTGTTGCTGTAATAGCAATCTACATTTCTATTTCTTCATCTCTCATCCTCAATTAAGTTCGACTATTTGCCAACATGAACTGCCACATTACCGACACCTAATCCTACCCCCCCCCCCCCACATTATATTCTTCATCACCACCAAATTGAAAACTAAACGCCAGCCTTAAATGTAAGCAGCCCATTTGTACCTAGACACAGTTTGTTTGATTAAAAAAGCGCCTCATTCCGCAACTTCTATATTTATTATCCGATTTCAATGAATAAAAAAAGTATAAAAATGGTTTGACAAACTCTATGAACTGGCCATAATCCCAATTTTTTTCAACGCTGTCTTGAATACTTAACAATAGTCAACTTTTTTTTTTAATAGACACCTGTAGTTTTTTCTCTTTAGTCTGGTAGATTATTTTTGTCTGAATCTAGTAATGTTCATTTAGTTATCATATCATGTACTTTATTTATAAATAATTACTGTTAAATTATTTACGGCTTTTATTAATCGGAACTACCACATGACAAGAAAAATATTTTTATTTTTAGATTCCAAAATTTAACTGTTAGCAGTTTTCCATTCATAGGCGGACGCACCTTGGGTTGCCTATACTCACATCTTGCTTCGCTGCAACTCTTCTTATTAATGTCGGTAAGCGGAATATCTATACAAGCGATCGGTATGTGTCAAATGTAAATATAATGAAGACCCGTGCTAATGAATGAAATGTGGATTTTATTTGTGAATCTAATTGCTCGTTACGACATAGCTCTCGTCGGTATTTGTCGTATGTAAGTGGTTGGTCTTATCTTTATCTTAATACATTTATAACAATGCCAAAACAGGTATCTTACGGTCGATGAACGAAAGATAAAATATTGATATGTCAACTACGAGTCAGAAACAAACATCAGTGAGATTTAAGGCCAAAAATCAAATAAAATTAACGATCATAGTCAGAATAAAAACAAATTAGAAACAAAATGCAAAAGGAAAATCCCTTACCACAAAAAATATATATCAAAAAATCTAAATACGTATTTCGGCAACTAAGTTGCCATCTTCAGTAGATATCTGTATAAAACAAAAAAGTGTTATCCCACTGGTGATTTGGTGAAGAGCATATCTTCTAAGGTTACACCTTAGCCAAAAATACCACGTTTAACACTCTTTTTTGTTTTATACAGATATCTACTGAAGATGGCAACTTAGTTGCCGAAATACGTATTTAGATTTTTTGATATATATTTTTTGTGGTAAGGGATTTTCCTTTTGCATTTTATTTCACATTTTTAGCCACAGTCTCCACCCATTATTGGAAAATTAGAAACAATTTACAAACGACAAATTACTGCCAATATCTCGAGTTGAAATAAGTGGATTGCTGCACACTGAGAAGAACATTCATTTCAACATTTTCGCCTAATCCTTGCTGTTCTCGCTTCGGGTTTTCACAAGCACCATAGCGCCTCAAATTTTCTTCAAGCCGCCTAAGTTGACGGGGGGTTTGGAACTTCTCTGATCAGAAAGCGGTCATCGTAAAGCCATAATACTCGATTTCGATTTTTATTATATTCGACGTACATTTCAAACATATACATATCGGTGAGATAATTATTGTTCATGATTGCTGTGGTATCGTTATTTCACAAGAAATAATACTTTAAAATCGCAAGGCACACCAACTTTCGAATAACTGACGTTTGAATGATATATTTGTGGCATTTGTGCTGCGATTCCTTTTTCAGGGCACACTTGAAAATGTCATAGTAAGCGGATAAAGGTTGCAGATAAATCATTTTTTTAAATTAAATATCAACTAAATGATAACTAAATGAACAGTACTAGATTCAGAAAAAAAGTATCTACCTAACTAAAGGAAAAAGCTACGAGTGTCCATTAAAATAAACAAGTTGACTATCGTTACGTATTCAAGACAGCATTGAAAAAAATTGGGATAATGGCCAGCTTATAGAGTTTGTCAAACCATTTTTATACTTTTTTTTATTTATTGATATCGGATAATAAATACAGAAGTTACGGCATGGGACGTTTTTCACTAAACAGCCTGTATATTGCTTACCTCAAAACCAGGCAATTCGATGAGATAGTGAACGAATTTAGTAATTTACCCGAAAAACCAGATAGTTTCTCGATTGAAAATTCATTAGAATTTATTCAAAATTCCAGACACATTGAAATATTTACACGATTGGTTGATTAAGAATAAAAGTGAACGCGTAAAAATAGATGAATACTTGAAGTTGAACTCTCTGCATGTCCCAGAACTGTTTTCAGTTTGAAGGCAACTTCTACGAACAGCGACAGGGTACAGCAATGGGCAACAGCTTGTCTCCATTTATAGCGAATTTATTCATGTGTCACTTTGAAACCGAATTTAAAAGAAACTCTAATTATTTCCCTAAAGTATGGAATAGGTACGTTGACGGTATTTTCGCGATTTTTAATTTTAACTTCTGTGATTTGAATGACTTCTTATTTGAATTAAACTCGAAATTCACTATAATTAATTTCACAAAAGAAAAGAAAAACAATGATCAACTACCATTTTTAGATGTTTTGGTTAGAAAGAATAATAATAACTAGGGCGCGCAATCGAGCGAGCTAAACTACCACGGAGCTACAACCGAGCAAAGAAATAATGTAAACAACTGTGTGTTGTTTACATTATATCTGAATAGCACTAATTCATAGGGCGAACTGCAACATCTGTTTACGCCCGAGAATCAGAGCAAAATACTGCCATAAAATAAGGAATTTTGTGAATAAAATCCTTTCTTCATCGGCCTAGGTACAAGGGTGACGAGTTTTTATAATTTATTATATTTACCTTATATTTCGCAATATAATATATATATATATATATAATTACAATTGGTTATTTCTTTGCCGTAATTTCAACAATACAAAAGATACTTTCTTGGGAATAGCGGCATGAATTAAGAAAACTACTACATATAACTGTGACGTTTCAACATTTTATTTCATGTTTTCATCAGACATTATTTAGCTTTGTTTATCTTCACATGTGTGAAGATAAACAAAGCTAAATAATGTCTGATGAAAACATGAAATAAAATGTTGAAACGTCACAGTTATATGTAGTAGTTTTCTTAATTCATGCCGCTATTCCCAAGAAAGTATCTTTTGTATTATATATATATATATATATATATATAAAAGGAATTATCGCGGATACATGAAATACAGGAAAGAGAAAATTATTGGGTAAATTCCGCTGTAGAGCAACCGTAGACACGTGTTTCTGACTCATTGGTCCTCAAAACTGAGGATCTTCTAACTGAAGCTACAAATGGTGGTCTGTCTCCTGATGATCTTCCGTATAGCATACATCTCCAACGTTATCCCACCTTATTCCTTGGCTACACCGTACCGATGACGACCAATGAGTCAGAAACACGTGTCTACAGCGGAATTTACCCAATAATTTTCTCTTTCCTGTATATATATATATATATATATATATATATATATATATATATTAATAAAATGCAGCTCTAATAAATAATATAATACAATATCCTGTAATTATTTATTTATATTCTTATAATTGCCACACATTAGGCCAGTCAATAATTAATTAAAAACACCCCACATAACTATTTGAATGTCTCCTGTAACTATACCAATAAATAATTAATATGCCCCAACTAGCTCAATCATATTCTATTTCAATTAATTTTGTTATCAAATTTTTTATTAGTATGTTTCTGATCACTTTCGGTATTTTAAGATTTTCAAGGTTGGTATAAAATGTTCAATACCTATATTCAACCAATTAATACCTAAATTATTATTTTTATATCTGATCTCAATTCGTGTACTGGGTCGTTGTTATATTTGAATAGCACTGACATTTGAAATTTTATTTTATACAAAAGATATTGAAAATTACGTTTTAAATACTTTTATACCCGTAACGTACCTGTCTAAAAAGCATGACTTGCGAAATATTCGCAAAAAACTGATTTTCGATAGGAGTACAAGACCTACTTCCGGTATCAGCTTCGAAAAACTTTTTAAATAAAATTCTTCTCAATTTTAATTTCAAGTACATATGAATTCTTTATAAATTTGTTTAAACTTAGTAGTTGACGAAATATTATCAAAATTTAATTTTTTCACTGAAGTAAACTGCTACTTCCGGTCTAC
Organism: Amphimallon solstitiale; assembly: GCA_963170755.1. Lineage (NCBI taxonomy): Eukaryota > Metazoa > Arthropoda > Insecta > Coleoptera > Scarabaeidae > Amphimallon > Amphimallon solstitiale. The sequence goes on along the minus strand of OY720685.1, from coordinate 43,045,733 downwards.
CGATTTGACTGAAAAATTAATCAGATCTCAAGAGGGAGATTAGACACGTCAATACAAAATTTGGAATTGATATCTACAGCGGTTATCGTGGTCACACAGAGACACACAGACATTTTTTAAAAACCACTTTTTCGGTATCAGGGGACTTCAAAACGTGGATACTGCAAAAATCTCGAGGTCGAAAATTTCACAATACTTCCTTATACTACGTATAAGAAAGTAAAAATGGATTAACCACATTAGATGTTGCTATTAATAATTCCAAGTGACTTCGGATGTGGCCTTCGGCAAAAGTTAGACGCAGTTTTTAATAGAAATCCAGGTTTAATAACATTGCGGCAATTATGTATACTAAATACGCTGAAATAAAAGAATATTTCCAGTACGCACCTATAACCAGTTGCGATGTAGAAAGGACGTTCTCTATCTACAAGGATGTACTTAATTCAAAGAGGACAAGTCTTACAAAAGAGAAAATGAACAAATAGTAAGGCATTTGTATTTTATAATCACCAGCCACTTGTTATTCAATTATATAAATAAAATTAAAACCTCTTTAAAAATACACAAACATGGGCGATGAGTCATGACTCGCTCGATTCCGCGCCCTAATAATAACATAGACATAGATATCTTCCGAAAAAACACCAACGTCAACAAGTTTATAACAGCGGATTCAAATCAGTTTTCAGTAAAAGAAAGCTTCTTTTAATTTTCTTATCCATCGGTTGTTAAGTTTTCCGCTTACAAAAGATAGATATGAAAAAGAAATTAGTTTAATTAAAAAGATCGCTAAGTACAATGGTTTAGATTCAGAAATAGTAACTAAGATTATTAAGAGACATAAACTTAAGAAACAAAGTTAGGATGCTACATGTTTGCTACCTCAAATAACTCATGGTAATAATGGTTTGTTTCTTTCCGTATCATTTAGCCACACGAAATTTGAACAGCATTTTTAAAGAACAGGATCTTCATATCGTGTTTAAATCGGGCAGTTTAATTAAAATCACTCTTAGGGAACGCTAAAGATAAAATTGAGGCAAATCAAAAATCTGGTATTTATGAAATAACGTGTAAAGATTGTAATCAAAAATATGTTGGGTAAACTAGGCGTTCAATTTCAACTCGTTACAAAGAACACATTTCAGATACAACAGACCGGAAAAATCAAGCGACATATTTGCAACACAGGTCACGGTATGTCTACAGACAGTCTTAGAGTAGTTAAAACTGTAAATAATTTTAGAGAATTAGACAGTTGCGAAAGTATTTATATTCATAGAAATAGATGTAAGTAAATGAATTCTGACAATGGACCAATACCTGAGTCTAGTTTGTATGAATTAGAAGTAAGTTCCGTAATTACATACCCCGCTTGATTTAGGTAGTTTATAAAGTGATGTTGTTTGTCCAGAAATCAGTTATCCCACTGGTGATTTGGTGGAGCATATCTTCTAAGGTTACAGCTTAGACAACAACATTACGTTTAACACTCTTTTCTGTTTTTATACAGCCTTCTACTGAAGATGACAACTTAGTTGCCAAAATACGTATATAGATTTTTTTTATATCTTTTTAATGTTTGTGGTAAGAGACTTTTCCTTTTGCATTTTGTTTCAGATTTTGAGCCGCATTTTCCACCCATTATTGGAATACCTAACCAAGTCTATTCATTTACTAGACGTTATATATTTTATAATGAGAGCGTAGAACCAACTGACTTTAGTAACAATTCAATACTGTTTTCGTAAAGCTGGGTCCACGTATTCCGAAGTTTCTCAGACTGATAGCGATTTTGATCCCGAAGATGAGCCTTTTTCTACTACTGCAGAAATGTATAACATGCTGCACCAATCTGAAGCAAATTATGTTGATTTTGATGATTACGCAAGTGTTGACAAAAACTTGGCCCATAAAGATAAAAATGTAGAAATAAGCGCGACATTGGTGGAACCTTGCAGCAAGAAGAATCTGATTCTAATGAGGAAATGCTAGATAATGATGAAGAGGAAACAATCAAAACGTACAATGATACAGTACCAATTTTACACAGCATACAACTTTTTACCTCCAAGAATGGCGATACAAAAGGTTTTGAGTTGGTGTATAATTTAAAACATCACTTTGAAAGTATGTTTTTAAAAAGAAAAAAATTGTATATCAGACAGCAACCTTAGATATCTTAAGTTAAAGGTATGCAGGCAGATACATATGTATGCACTTCAATGTTAAAAAAATAAAGTATATTATAAATACATATTACAGCTGTTTCACTTTGTCTGTGTAAATATGTACATTCATAGAGAACTAATAGTAAGTTTGGAAAGTACGTATATGATACGTATACAACACATGTATGTATGTACATACACATTTCCACAAATATCTTTTAATGGGACACGTCTTCTAAGAGGATAAATATAAGGCGACTGGAGGTATGCTTAAGAAGAGTACACTGTAATTAATTATGATTAATTGTTCGTTACAAAACATAATTGGTGTATAGTGCTAGATTGAGATAATCATATAAAAACGAACCATACCTGACATTTCTTGCAGAGCAGTTAGCAAAATGGTGTTTTGAATATTCTTTTTGCGCAAAGTGGATTTTGCAAAATCGGCACTGTGTAAGATCTGAAATGACAAAAAATACAATGAAATACAATCAAAAATAACATAAGCACTTCAAGAGACTGTCAAATTCAAATTCGATAACTTATTTAAAGACAATCATATTTACACTATTTATTAAATTACTTTCTAATCATCAAATTATAAACTAATTCTTCACAATTTATTAACAACAAAGTGACACAATTGATTCAACAAAAAGAATAGCAAAGTTTGTTTGTTGGTTTGTATGATAAAGCAACCATGTTGGCAAAACAATTGCAACATTTTAGTTAATTTTTTATCATGAACCTTCAGTAATTCTACTCATCAACTTAACAAACTATATTTGTTGGCACAACTAATTTCAACAGAGAAACTACAATTAGAAGAATAATTAAACAAGACAATGAATCACTCATTAAAAATTTGTCTAAAGATTTGATTTTTTTCATACCTTTAATTGAAAAGTTGCTACCTGCATCCCCTTGACAAATTGTTTTATGTTTGACCAAATATGATATCGAGCTGAATCCAAGACAGCAAAATGTACAGCCAAATATATCCTTAATGAGGTGTTCCGTAGTAGGAATAAAATCCATTTCAACATTTCCATTCAAGCTGTCTGTGAAGTCTTCACCAAAATATACCAGTAATTCTTCACCCGGTCGAATTTGACGAGTACTTCGATAATAAAGAAAATCTTCACATTGAACGACAATTAGATTTCCTTCAAAATTATTTCTGGCAGGGTTAATGTACTGCATCCAATTTAAGAAATGCGATTTATCATTGTCAAATACAAATTTTCCTCCTTTTACTCTCCAAGCACACTCTGTTCTACGAAATCCAGTGAAAGGACCAAATTTTACACCTTCAGGAATAACTTTTAAAGCCAATATTGCACACTGGCCAAACATATGTTCAATTTCTAAAATATCATTTGGTAACTCATCTTGTGTTCTGTTATCTGAATTATCCAGAGCATTTCTGTTCAAAATATGTACTAGCATTCCACACTCAATGCAATAGTCTTCATAATAAGCCTGACAATTTTCACAATCTGTTGATAAAATTTAAACAGATTAAAAGCAGGTAAGTCAAGAAGAAACGAGAGTTTATTTGGTCATTTAACCAAGCTAAGATTTCCTATTTTATATAAACATATTTTCATTTAAAGGTTCATTCCCTGTAAACTTTTCTTGGTCATAAACTTTTAAAAAATTAAAAATATAATTAAAAACCATTTTTAGCATTTTGTCACTTTAATTAGTAATCCTTCATAATTAGTCTCAAAATTATAAGAACATATTTTATTGATATCCTACAAAAGCTTATTTCTTTAATTTTCATATCTCGCATTTTTTTCAATCAGTTTATATAATTTTTATATGTTCTTATAATCTCCGTAATGATTATTAATTATATGATAAGAAGTTAAAATCGTTTTTAATTTATACATTTAATTTTTTTAATAATTTATGGTCGATACAATCATATCACTCATTTCAAGTTATAATAAGGATCGGCAGTCAGAATTACATTAACATAGTATATTACTATTACCCTTGTTTATAAATACTATAGTTATACAACTGAGGGTTAGTTCGGGTAGGTAGCCACCAGAGGGGTTGGGCAGTAGGATGTGCCCATTCATAAATTTCTCCCGCTAAATTTGTTATAGTAAAAGCAGTCTTCTCGTAGTAGTAAAGAGAAGCCAATGGGATATTTAAAGGAAGTGACGCAATTATCCAATTACACCAATCGTGTTTGTTACAATTTTGTAGGCGTTTTGCTTTAGATTTAAATATCCTAAAATATTTTGAATTAAGGGATATAAGTCTACTGACACTAATTTTTCAAATTCCAAAAATAAGTGATGATGTGATTGTGGATGTTAAATGTTATTCTAAAATACATATTGCAAGACGATGTAACGAAGAAATGTCATTTTTCCTATATATTTTATCTTATAATTGACAATGGATATTGCAGTACAAGCTTAAAAAGGTTCAAAGTACCAACCTTTAATAAAATCTTTGCTTGGTTATGAAATAGTTTTTGTATAACTTGTTGGGTATGTACTATCCTCAACAATAATTGATGATTATTCATTCAGACTTGTATCATGGCAGTTGTTGTTACGATTCAGGCCTAGATAAAATAAAAATAACTAGAACCATAATAAAATAAGTAATGTCAAAGCCGAGTACATTTAAGTGTGTATCTAATTAATTTTTATGAAGTGATATACCTTACTTCAACCAGTATGAAGGCTAAAATTCTACATATATAACACAATAAAATCCATGAAGATTTCAAACAATTGCAATTAAACGTGGGTGAACGAAAAATTAAATAGTAGAAATATAAGTAAACTAGTTTGATAATGACATGTAATGTCGAAACTGCAGTCACATAGTGATTAAAATAAAGTGAAGTTATTCAAATTTAATTGAGTGTTTTATTTTACTTATATCCAGTATCATGAATCTTCACAAAGTAACAGCCGAAAGTGTTATATATTTTAAACTAGTTTTGTTTGATAACCCCAACGTAACTTCAATTATTAGGAATTACTATTATTGAAAGCAATTTTTAAAATCGCAGGTAAATATATACACATTGAAGAAACGTCCATATACAGAGCACGTGTAGGCAGTACTTACTATATTGATAATTACCAAGAATGTAAATGTATAATGAAAGTTGCTGCGACTTCCCTGATGAGATGAAGTATTGTGGGTGTAAAAGCAGGATTAATTATAACACTTCTACAGTAAGAAGGATAGTGTTTCTATTATAATAATAAATTTATTATATCAATAATAAGATATACATACAGTTTACACAATAGCACATCAAGCAAAAATGTAATGATAACGTCAACACAGGGCTAATTTATGTCATTGACATTGTAATGAGAATGTCCTTTATTTTCTCTTTAGATACGAAATTAGAAAGATGTCTACACAGAACTTTGATTTTGTTAAATAATTACCAGTGACGTGTTGTACTGAAGTGGCTTTTGTCCTATGTAATGCGGGATGTGCAGCAAATGGTTATGAGGGGTGGAGACTTCTGTAATCCCACCCCTAGTCATGAGGTGTGACAGCTTTTTCAAAGCCCTCCTTAGTTGTTGCAGAATATGTGTCTAGGCTAATGGACTTATCATAAGTTCTCTGAAGAGAGGTTTGCAGCAAATAGTTTGTGAAACACAGACAATTGCTCGAACAGCCTTCTTCTGCAGGATGAACACCTTTTCTACATAGGCCTACTTACCCCACATTGGTTAAACATTGTTGATATGTGATTTGATAGTCCATAGTATGTCGTTATTCCAGTAGACTATCAGTTATAAATCTGATACGTCTAATTGCATAAGTAGCAGAAGATAAGTGTTTGACTAATTCAACTATCTGTGCCTTCCATATTAATCTTGTGTCTAGTCTAATATCAAGGAATTTTCAATTCGTAGAATATATGTTTGATCTATGTTTACTAGTAAAATAAATTGTCTCACATTTATCCTGGTTAAGTGATAAATGATTGGCTGTGAACCATTTAAATTTCTAAATTCTGAAGATACCAAAACCTTAAAATAATGTGGTGTTTATAATGCATTTTCTTTGTAAAACGTACTACATTACTGGTTTGAAAGCCTCACATAAACCAGTCAAGTTGATGAAACCATGCAAAGCAACTTAATAAATGTTGTGGTTCGGACATACCTGTTGAACACATAGAAACAAATTAGAATAACCCAAACTCTGAACCCGAAACAGACTGACATTTCATGTAGGTGAGTACCTATTTAATAAAAATGCAGACTTTTTAATACCGTTTTCTTGTTTAGATTTATTTCTTTAAAAAACATGAATACGTTTTTTAAAAAGCCTTTTGTATGTCTTTTTTTTGATTATGTTATAAAAGGGTAATTGTGAGTATAATAAGGGAAAAAATAGTAATACTACGATTCTTCAATAAAACATTTACTACTTTATCACAGTTAAGCTATGTATATAGGTTATGTTGATATGTAATTCAGAGACTTTAAACATTCATTGTAATTCAAGGGCAAACGATGTGAAAAGCAAATCAAACAAAATATACTCTTATGTAAAACTTAATAGAAAATATCAAAATATATTTACATTTTTTATAAACTTCCGGATTAAATTGTGGGAGTGGCGTTGAGAATATTTCATTGGTGAGCACTTTCATTCATTCGTATTAATCCATTTGAAAGATATCAGAGGACAACACTTTACTACATAAGAAATATTTACAGTTTTCTCTAGGTTGTATAACTATAGTATTTATAAACAAGGCTATTACTGTGCCCAATTTCAAATTACATTAATCAATAAATCCAGACCTGCAATGTAAATCTGACTGTCGATCCCTATTAATCAGTTTATCAGGAATTATATACTAGAGATGGTCTTGACAGTGATTTTTCATTCACCGTTCTAAAGCAAACGGTGATTTCAAAATCGCGGTGATTTTAAACAGCTCTTTTAATCACAGCGAAAGCAGGAGCCGCTTATTTTCACCGTTTGTTTTCACTGTTTATTTTCACCGCGCATGGTAAAGGGTTCCTCCGGGCTGTTTACCGTGAGCGGTGAAAATAAACGATGAAAACAAACGGCGAAAACAAATTGTGAAAATAAACGGTTCTTGCTTTCGCCGTTCGCTTTATTTAAAACAGCTCTTTTAATCACCGTTCTCCGAGCTGTTTGGGTTCGGTGAAAATAAACGGTTCCTGCTTTCGCCCATATTTCGCCGTTCGATTTTAAACAGCTCTTTGAGCTGTTTAACTATGTGCGTAGTGAAAATGAATATCTTAACAAAAATTCGCGTTATATAATGGAAATTATTGATTTGTTGATAAACTACCGAGGTTATAAAATATTAATATACGCATATTAGGTATATCAGTAGGTATTTGCTTTTAATTTATGTTTTATAAGTATGTATATAAAACACACGAATATGCAAATAGATTTAAATTAATAATATATAGTAAGTAACATGATGAATTGTTTTTAGTTATATAGATGATCATGTATGTATATAAGTATTTCTACAAAATGTGTATGGATAATAAATTAAATATAACTTACAAAACAGAAAATAAGTAAAAAGTAACTCCAAGCAATGAAGTATATTTTATTTATTATTTGTTCAGTTTAAAGTACCTATAGCAACAATCAAATACATTTCAGTTTCTCTTCTAATATTATATTTATTAAATATAAAGTTTACTTGAGCACTTTTTAGTTATTCATTTATTAAACTACATTATTAATAAATATTATTAAATATAAGTGTACTAACTTTGTTAGAACGTAATCGACTTCGTCTATCCGATAAGTAACATTGAAAATAATATCATAATTGTTACGTTACAGGACTACAATACAGCTAGTGTGAAACATATTTATGTCAAATTGAATATATTATTTAAAGTTAAGTAAATCTTAGAATCGCAGACAGAAATATTTCTTTACATGAATAAGATATTTATTTGCCCATATCTTTGATTATGTATACTATGTATTAATAAACAAAGCCCATATTGAAAGGAACCCTTTCCATCATAATAAATACGAAAGTAATCACTGTGATTCCACGAATTTGCAAACGGTGAAAACAGTGATTTGGAAATCACCGTGACCAATATCTGCTCTCATCTCTATTATATACACACTAGAGGTGGGCAAAACGGTTCTTGTCATTGACCCGGCTCACTCGGTTCAGCTCCTCATAGTGAGCCGGGGTCCGGAACCGGCTCATTTGAACCGTGTGGATCCGTAATAGCATAGCGTATGTAATATTCGGCGCCGTCGTCGGCGCAAACGAACCGGGATGTTAATTTAGGCTGCGCGCACACCAATTATACAAAATGTTTGACAAACAATTTATTTGAAGGTACAATTCACACAAATTTGACAAATTATCAGATTGTTCTACACAAATTAAGCAAAATATACCTATGTAAAACTAAATTATACATTCATTTGGTATTTATAATTATTAAAGAGAATGCCATTCGAACAAAAAGTAATTAGAACTAGAGCATTTCATAATTTTCATAGCATTATTAAATGGCAATTATGATTATGATGCAGGTGTAATAAAAATATTTGTAAGAATTTTGTAACTCACAGACAACTAATAAATTAAATAGTTTATTTTATTATCCAAAGGAATATTTTTGAGAACTATATAAATAACAAATAAGTACTGTTATGCGTCTTTGACCGATACAGAACAGGCCATTGTTAAACTACTAATATATGTGTTCACATATACTTAAAAAAGTCTGTGTTTGATATGAAAAGGGTGAAATTTATAATTTTTGGGAGAATTGAAAATACAAATATTATAAATTATATTCAGTTTCCTCTTACCCTTTAAGAGATTCACGTCTCTGCCGTATATTCTTAAAATTCGCTTAATCGGATATAGTGCACCGCATTTTACCTACAATTTATTAATTTTCCTCAACGTACCACACAATTATTATAGTATTGGAAATACTGAGTATTGCTGTTTACGAGGTAATCAAAATAAATGTGTTTGAAATATGTTAAAAAATTGAATGCCTATTTTAATTTTACCAGGTAACATGTCATCGTATTCACGCAAGAAAAGTGAAATTTGGCATCATTTTACTTAGTTGGCTAATAAAGACAAGGCAAAATGTTGTTACTCTTCACAGTTAATAACTGCTAAAGGCGGTTCAACAGGAAATTTAACAAGGCATATTTAAAAGAGAAAACATGTGGGAATTTCTATAAACAGGGAAAGTACTGTAGCATCATCTCAAACTATAGATGAACCTGAGGAGTCTCTTCCTTGTACTTCATCAGTACCACCTATTCTTTATAATTCACTAAGTGCTCCCTTGGAGTGTGTCCTGGGTCCTGAGAGAGAGAGCTCATCTAGCAGGGTACCTGCAGTAAAAAGGAAAGAAGACATCACCGATTTCTTTTTAAATATGAAACCAGTGGCTGTAAATAGACCAAAACAGTTTGATGAACAACTGGTATGGATAATAATAATAATAATAATAATAAATACCAGCCATTTACAATTGTTGAGGATGTAGAATTTAAAAAGTTTGTCAATTTATTGTGCCCTGGATATAAGCTTCCCAGCAGGAAAACTATTTCTTCTAGTTTAATACCGCAATATTACAATAGGACTAAAAAAACAGTAGAGGAAAAACTTAAAGAAGCGTTTGCCGTATGTATATCTACTGATGCGTGGACGTCAATTAACAATGACAGCTTTGTAGATTTGACAGCTCATTGGCTGGGTAAGAACACGGAAATTAGTTCAAAATTGTTATGCTGTGTTCAGTTCACTGAACGACATACTGGTGAAAATATGGCTAAAATGTTTCAAAAAACATTCAAAGAATGGCATATCGAGAATAAAATTACAGTCATTGTGTCAGATAATGCAGCTAATATTGTGGCTGCAGTTCGGGCGGGTGGTTGGCGGCATTTGGGGTGCTTTGCACATACGATAAATTTAATTGTACAAAAGGGGGTAATGGAAATTGAAAACACCATTTCAAAAATCAGAAAAATTGTCGCATTTTTTAAGCGAAGTGCTCAGTCTGCGGCTAAATTGAAGCAACTTCAGGATCAAATGGATATACCCATCCTAAAGGTAAAGCAACACGTTTGTATAAGATGGAATTCAGCGTATATAATGTTGTCGCGAATTCTAAAAATTAAAGACGCCGTGGTATCTACATTGGCTATTATTTCGAATGAAGAAATAAATACACTGACTCCAAATGATTGGAATATTGCAACTGTGGCATCCGAAATTTTAAGTCTTTTCAATGACCTAACAATGGAAATAAGCGCTGAAAAAAATGTAAAATTATCAAAAGAAATTTTGTTTGTGCAATCAATGAAACGTCATGTTTTAACATTTTCGAATAATGAGACATTACCTGCAGAAATTCGAAATATGGCCCACACTCTTCATCGAGAAATTACAGAAAGATTTAGAAATATTGAACATAATGAATTAATCGCGGAGGCTGCAATTTTGGACCCCCGATTTAAAAAATTTGGTTTTTCAAATAATTCAAAATATGAAGCGGCATGTGCAATATTAAAAAATAAAGTTTGTTCTACAAATATTTCTAATATAAGAAGTGAAACTGATGAAAATTTCACAAATGTTCCTTCATCTTCATTATCATGTACCACTTCTCTGTTGTGGACGGAATTTGATAAGCAAGCTGAAAAACAACTGGCAATTTCAAATTCGACATCGATAGCGGCTGGAATAATTGAATTTGATAAATACTTAAATGAACCGATAATCAATAGACATCAAGATCCACTAACATGGTGGCATCAAAGAAAAGATGTCTATCCCAGAATTTACGAAATAGTAAAAAAACGTTTATGTGTCTTGGCTACATCTGTTCCTTGCGAGCGCATTTTTAGTAAATCTGGGAACATTATTACTGACAGGAGAAGTCGATTAACAACCGCGAATACTTCACAAATCATTTTTTTAAATTATAGTTTGTAAATTATCAATGTAGAATTTAGATTTATACGTAAGCTGTTTAGTTATTTTTACATTTTCATATTCAGTTCAGTATATACATTTTATATATTTATACAATATGCTGTTATGTTGTACAAAAATAAATATTTTAGTGCGTACCCTAGCTGTTATATAATATCAATTTTTATTTTTCAATCCAACCTGCGACTGTATTCCAAGTATAATTTCCAAATTATTCAGTCGACCCCAAGTGAGCCGAGATCCGGTTCATTGAAATTTACTGTACCGGCGCCCTCGGTTCCCTGCTGGGTTTCGGTTCACTGAACCGGTTCGGACCCGAACTGCCCACCTCTAATACACACACATACACACTTTAAAAATAGAAATGTTAGGTATTAAGGAAAGAACCTGCAGAGTATGATTACAATAGGAAGTAATTAGAGTTATTTTGCTTTGCTTTTACTTACAGAGAAGTCCATTATCTATTTCAATTTTTATCTCATAGGCACTGATTCTATCTTCAATTTTAACATGGTCCTTTATTACGTTATATTGTCCTTCAGATGATGGCAATGTATTTAACGATAGCAATGTTGTATTCGCATCACAATTTTCTGTTTGATCGGCCATCACTAAAGTTATAGAAATTAACAAAATGGCCACGCTTAAAGGTGCATTTACACCACGGGTATTCAACTTCAACTACTACGGTCGGCTCATCCCGCGGCAGCCAATCAAATGCAAAAGCGTCATTTGACGTCACAATAGAAACATTAATAATTACAAATAAGTAGTTAATTGATATATACTTCGTATAATATATATATGTACAGTGCCTGACAGAATGAATGTCTCCCCCATTAAACACGTAAATATCAAAACTACCTTCCTTCTTTTCGCCTGACAAACGTATCGGTCTTTTTCAGTTATGCGAAAAAGGATTATAATATACGCCTTGTAATCTTTGAATATAAATATGACAAGTAAAGGTAAACAAGTTTCAATATCTGCAATATACAGTCGAAAGCAAAAAAAAGTAGACAAAAATACAGGTTTCGGTTATAAACTTTCTCAAAATGATTAGTGTGATAGCGACTTTAAAGTTACTTGTCAAAATTTGGTTATCTATCAAAATTGACAACCTTACAGGGGCCCGATTCTCGAACTAAAGAGAAGTGAACGTTCTATTGAGAAGTGATAGATCACACTCCCATCCCTCGTTCTCCTAACTTCAAGAATAGCTGTTTTTAGGTAGAGATGTGTGTCAATCGTGTAGGAAATAGCAGTGCAATGTTGCCAAGTTGCAAATGAAGGCGGATTAGGACAATTGTTGTATAGAACAGTGTTTATTAGGTAATATGTAATAAGAAAACAATTTCTTTTAAATAGCGTGTGTAATGTTGACAGGGTTTATGGGTTATATCAGTTGGATTTCCTGAAAGTGTTTGGCTAAACATCGAAATGTGAATATTGTTTTCTACATATCATACATGTAGAAATAATGTAACATATATTAAAGTAATAAAAATAATAAAATAAAATAAAACGCCTTTTTCACAAAATTAGTTTAATAACTATTTAAACATAATTACCTACCAGACATTTTGTAATAAGAAAAATACATGTTATACAGACACATTTTAAAGGTAGGGTGAAAAAACGAATACCTATTAACACTATAAAATTCTGAGAATTAGTTCAATGGGAAATACAAAATATTAATGAGAAAGACAACGGGTTAATTTAACATTGACAGGATTATGGATTAACAATTCTAAATAAGATATTACTCAAAAGTTTAATACATATTTCAAGAGTGTCTTAAGTGTTAACCGATGTCGGTATACAAGATAACAAACCAGAAGAAACGTTCAAATACGGTATAAAGAACACATGGCTCATGTCAAATTACACAATGTAGAAAAATCCGCATTAGCTCTACATCATATTGATACAAGTCACAACTTCAACCTAGAAAATGTTAGTTTAGTTAAACAAAGCAACACTAGAAACTTAAATATGTGGGAAGTCATATACATGAAAAAACATAAAAATTATCTGCTGAATAATGATATTTCTCTCCTTAATAACAAACATTGATCGCTGTCATATGTACAAAATTTAAGTCGATATGCGCATGCTTCTCTTAACTTTTAATATGTTCGCTTGACTTGAACCGATAGATGTAAATTCTCACAACTCTTGAGAGAAGGGATCTATCTCTCGAGTTCAAGAATATGATTTTTAACATTTCAAGAGAATCCCCTCCATTATTCTCTCGAAATCTCTGTTCTCTCGACTCGAGAATCAGGCCCCAGTTGATATTAAACTATTATCAAAATGCCTTCCATAAATGAAGATAATAAAGTCAGTGTTATTGCAGATTTGAGTAACGGTTTCAAAATACGTGAAATTGTGGAAAGGAAATAATATGGGAAATAGAAGGAAATTTAAATTCAGAGGCTTATATCAACATTCTAAGGGCCGGTTTTTCCAACACCGGTTAAAGTATCCGGTTAACTAATCATTGATTACGCTTAATCGTTGATTATCTCTAACCGGCGTTTTTCAACGCCAAGAAATACGCCGGTTATCTGATCAGTGATTAAGAGTTTATTTTAGAAGGTTGGTAACAAAAATGCTCGTACATTTGATCTAAATTAGCATATTTGTTATAATAATATTGGCGCTATTTCCTATATTTGAATTTGTTCTTTGTGCTTTTTGCCTTTATTTTTTTTAAAGATTATATTCTTTATATGTAATTAGAAATTTCATTTTAGTAAATAAGGTTTAAGTACTTATTTTGTGAATATTGCATGAGAATTTCTCTGTACATAGCACATATTTAAAATTTCTATTATTCAATAAAAAACAAATGCCACAAACTTGAAACTGAAACAAATTTATTGATTACTTATTGCTATTGAAAAATACAAAAATTTTGTAAAAAAGAAAAAACTAATACAATATATGTACATATATGAAATTAACAGTTACCAAAATGATGTAAAATATATGATATGTAACAAAATCATAAAAATAGGAAGTTTGCTGAAAAAGAAAAGTCTACATCTAGGGTCTTAAGCTGGATTATCAGTCACACTATAATGATATAAAATATTGTACTTTGCATTGCCATATCTGAGATAATTTAACTTTCACCAAATTCCTGTGGGGTGAATAAAGCCAGATATTTTTACTGAAAGATCATGAACATCAGCTGTTTATTAAGAACAATGCATTCTAACTAATATTATGTCCATTAATCAAAGAAGGTTTATTGAGAAAATCTTGTTTCCAAATTGGTTTACATGATTTCAACATAATAAATGTTATGTTCTGGAGGAATCGGTGTGAACTTGACAGTGCCTGTAATAATTATTAGTGCAGAAATAAACTGCACGTCAACTTTACAGGCATGTACATTATTCATCCAAACCCAGTTCAGCTAAAAGAATTTAAAGTGTCTGCATATAATCTCAACGTAAACCTGCCAGCTTCTCTAGAATTTCTTCCATATTTTCAAGTTCATTTGTAATTTTCAGTATAGTTTAATATGTTAATGACATATCTAAAGTAAGTCTAAAATATGTTCGACTAAAATGATATTTTCACAAGGTGCTATTAAAAGCAATTACAAAAAAGGGAATGAGCAAATGCAAGCATAAATTGCCACAGGATCTTAGAATCCACACGAATTAAGTCCCACAATTGTAGTAGAATAGAAAAACTTCCAAAGCTGTATCATCCTCATCAGAGAAAAGAATGTATTCGTAGTTATTAATTAATTAAATTTCTGTAGTAAGCTAAAAGTTACACATATTTAATATTATGCTATTTTTATACTGTTCATTACATTTATAGAAGAAACAATACCATTACTAAATCACTGATGTAAATAATTATTAATTAATTCCAAAAAATACTTTTATACAATAAAACAAATGCATATGAAAACAACAGCTGTCAATAATAACAGAAATAATGACAGAAATTCAAATCTTCTAGGTTATGCGCATGTGTATATAGGCCTAATCACTGTTTAATATTTTATCAGGTATTTCTTTCGCCGGTTAAAATTTGGTCGATTAACGACGTTCTTAATCAACGATTAGAGTTAACCGGCGTTGGAAAAACGCAAATTTGTCCTAACCGATGTTTTAATCAATGATTACGCTAACCGGCGTTTTAATCGGAGTTGGAAAAACCGGCCCTAACGGCCAGTTCCATAATCAAACACTAAAAGTCCTTTTTGCAAAAGAGTCTTTTAAGATAATGAACCAATTAGGGATGCATTTAATGTACCGACATTCCATAATCAATGGCAAAGGTCTCTTTAGCTAAAGTTTCAATTTGTAAATTAATTATACGTTGGCTGCCCTGAAAAATAGTTTCTTTTATGTTTACTCATACAAACTGAGAATTCGCGGGAAATATGTGGCATTTTTGATTGTATTTGAGGTTATTCTGCGGTATTTTCGTACATTTGAAAGAAGCGTCCGTTAGTTTTTTAAATTGTTAGATCATTATTCGATAACAATGTCCACACCAACAAAAAGAATGCGGCTAACAAACTTTACTAAGGAGGAGGAATTGTCGTTATTGGAGGAAATAAGAAAATACAAAAATATTATTGAATGCAAAACAACAAATAAATTTTCCAATAGCCAAAAGGCAAGTACTGATATTTATTTATTTCTCTGCTACTATAATTTACTGCTATTACTTGTATTTTAAGAAGATGCATGGAAGGCAGTGTATAAATCATTTAATGCCAAGTCAACAGTGGTTCGAAGTATAGAACAGATGAGAGCCAAATACGATAATTTAAAATCAAAAGCTAAAAAAGAGGTAGCACAACAAAGGTTATATGTTCAGGGCACTGGTGGTGGCCCATCCAAAATAAAAGATTTGGATGCTGTTATCCAAGCGGTGTTGGAAATTATTAATTTAAAAACGGTGGTGGGGTATAATATTGAAAACGATTCTGATGCTATTACTCTCGATGTATTTACTTCATTCTATAAAATTTCTTGTATATATATATATATATACAATATATATAAATAACGTTACTTTCAGACAACTGCCACAACTGTCGACCTAGAAAACATTGAATTGCCTATAATGGAAGAGATAATTTATAATATTCCAGCCACACACTGTGATAATGTAATTATTACATTTATTAATATATTTTTGTAGGTATGCATCTATGTAGATATTATATAAATGCTGTTATAGATATATCCGACAAACAATTTATTTACATTGGAAATTCCAAATGTGGAAGTAACCGAGTCACAACACTCAGTTACTACTTGCAACAGTATTCAAATGAAATCAAACGATCAAGTAAATTTAGAGTATTTTGTGTGAAAACAGTTTAATATTTTTAATTATTGCAGAATAAGAAACCAGTAAAAGAGGTAGAAATAGAAAAAGATTGGAGTAGTTACACTCCAACCCAAATCAAGAGACCCATTTCAAAAAAGTTGAGGCCAACAGTTCCAAATCCTGCATTTTCTGCTAAAGCAGAATATTATAAAAAGAAGTTGGAACTTTTGCAAAGTACTACTTTAGCAGCAGAGAAACGCATAGAAGAAGAACATAAAAAGAAAATGGTGTCTCTTGATTTAGATATTAAGTTAAAACAACTTATTGAAGTTAAAAAAAGACTGCTCGAAAATAATTAATTTAATATTACTTTAATATTATATATAATTTTTTAATATAATTTTTTTTGCCTAATAATATTGTTTCAATTGACCTTATAAAGATTGCTGAGGATATATTGTGATATTGAAATATTTCAGATCTTACATCAAAAAAAAAATTGCTTGTAAAAACTGCTTTATTAATTTTTTTATATTATAATTGTTGCCATTTTTCTCAATATATTCATAATTGATATGATCATATAATAAAGTTTAAGCAAGCCTGGCAAAATGTGCAGCAATTAATAACTGCCTAACATTGCGTCCAGGAACCACATTATCGGCATTTTCGTGTTGGTCCTCCTGTTCTACATCCACTTCATTCCAGTTCTCTGGAACTTCCTCGTTCATGTCCAATGCTATGTTATGCAATACAGCTGTTGCCACAATAACATTCATTACCGTTTCCAACTTCATCCGCATTCCTAACCTTAATATTGGAAAACGTCTTTTCCACACACCATACTGTCGTTCCACTGTATTTCTTGTTCTAATGATCGATTCATTATAAAGGTTTTCAGCTGGTGTTCTGGTTTGCTGGAGCTTTGTCATTAGATATGATTGAAGACTATATCCACTGTCACAAATTAATAAATAATTTCCAAAATTTCCATTTTCAAATAGCTGTTTCAGTGAACTATTATTAAATATAGTTTGATCATGTGTTGATCCTGGCCACCTGGAAACAATATTTCTTATCCTTAATTTCGCATCACTTATTGTTTGCACATTTAATGCAAAATAAGACTTTCTACAACGAAATATCTCTGCATCATCACCACCCGGAGAATCTATTCTTATTAGTGTACAATCTATTGCACCAATTACTCTAGGAAATGAAGCAATATTATAAAATTGTTCAGCTGTTCTTTCCATTTCCTCTCGAGTAGTAGGCATCTTGATGTACTGGTTATGTAGAGATGCTACTGCTCGTGAAACTTTTTGTATAGTTCTACATGCTGAAGCTTTTGATATGCCAACAAAATCTGCAACAGCTATCTGCATATCACCTAACGCATAAAATCGAAGCGTAAGTAAAAGCTGATGCATTGGACTTATACAACCGCCCCAAAAATGTTTATTTATATGTATAAAAGACATTATTTCAACAATATTTCAAATACCTGTTTGTAGGTAATCTAATCATATGATCTATTTGCTCCAATATAATTTCAACGGTTGGCTTGGTTAGACGAAATCGATTGAAAAATTCTAGATCATCAAATAATTCAAAGTAATTTTTGCGTTCTTTGTAAACTTTACGTTTTTTAACAAGTATTACTTCATTTTCTTCTGACGAACTGGTACTCGACGTATCAGTTGTATCGAAAATATTCATCTTTATTTAATGAAATGAACGCATAATTCCAAGCAAAATATTTTATAAATGAAATATTTATCAATCTCAACGTGTCGACGAAATATAGGTTATTATGTTTGGTTATGTTCAGTTGTCAAATACAGAGTTAAATGATTCTTTAACGACTTAATTGGAGAAATTTGTGACATTAGTGCTAATGGACCATTACCTCTTAAAAGATGATTATGGAACCGAATATTGATATATAATGATCCTTTAAGCTTAATGGTTCAATTAAAATAGATTATGGAACCGGGCGTAAGTATGTAATGTGATGTTGCGTTCAGTGGAGCTATTTTTTCCAAATCGCAATTTTATAATCCAACAGGATAACTGCCCCATCCATCGGACAGAGTGAAAACATGGTTCAGAGAAAATAACATCAACGTGTTGGATTTTTCGCCAAGAAGTCCTGATTTAAATATTATCGAAAATGTGTCTGATGATCAAAGAAATAAAGAAATTAAATGGAAGACCTTAAAATAGACAAGAACTGGTAGAAATAGTTCACACAGCATGGAAGAATGTAAATCAAAATATTTGTACCAACCTTTATAACTCTATTCCAAATAGATTGCAAGAAGTTTTAAACAAAAACTGATCTATAACCAGATATTAAAGCATATATTTCTTCATGATGTTTTTTAATTATTATTTTGATTTGTATTAATCAGATAGAAGACGTTTTGATAATTATTTGATTTGCCATAGAATAATGACTTGACACTAATGACAAGTAAATAAAGCCAGGTTTACAAAGTACGAGATTTCTTGTCTACTTTTTTTTGCTTTCGACTGTAAGTATATGAAGGAGTATTTTAGAATTTTACAGGAGCAGTGGATATGTGGGTTGATATCAATAGATAATAAACACATAATCAACTTTAGTTATTCTTATTTTAACGTTTTAAATATTATAGTTGTTTTATTTATTATAGCTATAATAATCATCATTCTTGTTAATTAGTAACTGAAACCAAATCTGACAAATAGTTCTAAAAAGAAAATGGTTTTTAAAATTAAAATATGTTTAATGTAACAAATTGTCACTGTTTTGTTCGTTCCAACTTATGAAAAAGATATAAAATTATAGAAACGTTTTTCATATATACAGTGAATACATATAAGTATCAAATTAAGCAAGTATGTGGGATAAAAACTCAAATATTACAATAAAATTATCTAATGATTCTAATAATAATGAACTAAAGAAATACAACCAATAAATAATGTATTCTAAAAAACAAGAATGAAAGCAATAATAATAAAAATAAAACACTGATTTTAAAGTTTCAAAATTTTAATTATAGTAAACCCCTACAACGTTGTTTCGTCGCATAGCCACTTCATCAGATGGATGAATAATCAAGAATTTACATTAGTGCGAGAAATTATACTTCGTATAAGAAAGTAAAAGAAAATGAGGTGTGGCCACCACACGACTTTCTTATACGTATGAGCGTTTCAAACTATACAATTTTAAGAATTTTTTTATACAAAACTTATTCAAAATCCTATTCTAAGTACTTTCATTCGCTTAATAAATCGCTATAGAATGCATACTTTGCAAGATATTATCAAAAAAGCGCTCCTCGCTAAGAGTAAAAGTGCTACTTCCGGTCCGAATGTTGAAATTTCATATATACAAAAAATATTGGAAATACAGTTCTAAATACTTTTGTACTCTTGATAAATATATATAGAATACATAACTTACGACATATTTGCAAAAAAATCGCTATTCGATAAGAGTAAAAGTGGTACTTCCGGTCTGAATTTTGCAATTTTTTTTATACAAAAGATATTGAAAATTATGTTTTAAATACTTTTATACTCGTAACGTACTTGTCTAAAAAGCATGACTTGCGAGATATTCGCAAAAAACTGATTTTTGATAAGAGTAAAAGACCTACTTCCCGTTGGAATTTCGAAAAACTTTTTAAAGACAGTTTGTCTCAAACTTAATTTTAAGTATATATGAATTCTTTATAAATTTGGGTAAACTTAGTAGTTGACGAAATATTGGCAAAATTCGATTTTTTCACTGAAGTAAATTGCTACTTCCGGTCTACCGATTTTACTGAAAAACTTAACAGATCTCAAGAGGGAGATTATACACGTAAATACAAAATTTGGAATTGATATCTCCAGCGGTTTGACCGCTATCGTGGTCATAGACAGACAGACACACAGACATTTTTTAAAAACCACATCTGCAAAAATCTCGAGGTCGAAAATTTTCATCATCACAATACTTCCTTATACTACGTATAAGAAAGTAATATAGGTTACAATGGGATTAACTTTATTTTCAACAATAAAAAACAATCTAAACATAATGTATTCATTAATTTACACTTTTTTTCATTTTTCTTGCTTTTTGTTTTTCTCTTTCTTCACGTTTTCTTTTTTGATTTGCCAAATTCTTTGAAGTTAAATATTTCATTCTTGATGAATAAATGATATAATTACTTCTAGAGGTAAGAGGTAATTCTGGCAGATGTTGTGAATTCTTGTAGCTAACTGTTTTGTTATGCCTTTCCCACGACGAAATTCATTTTTGTGGAATTTTCTAAAATGTTTCTCCCAGAATTCAGCATCACGTACCCTTCTGTCCGAAGGCGTCATTAAACCTCCAAATGATAATGAATCCAACCAATCAGATGGATTACTGTATGTGTGATCATCAATTTTATCTTTCGTGTATGCTCCCATATATAGATATTTTTTTGAACTTCCTTGCTATGAAGCCTACTAAATACTTAAAGCCATATGATTTCATGGCAGCCATGGTTACAGAAAAATCATAATTTGAAGAGCTGTTCTTATCTAAATCCGGAAGAATACTTACATCCGGGTGAACGTCACTTACAATTTCATTTGTTTTTATTATGACTCCTGCTTTTTTAACAACGTCCGCTACTAAATATTCTTCATTTTCCATATTTGTAGTGTGTTTTTCGATGTGTATGTATAATTTTTCTTGTATAATGCCAGGAGATTTTCCTAACATAATCAAACATATTCGATAAAGAGCATTTAATGGTGACGGGTAGTCATGTAAACCACCTCTACTCCTTATCTGCGAGGAAAAACTTTCAAGGGAATCTTGATTAACGCGGTGACTTAGAATGTACTTAACATTCAATTTTTCTCTCATGTCTTGGAACAGTAATTTGAGAGAATTTATTGACATTAAAATTCCTTTTTGGAACACCTGCAAAGTATTCTTTCCTATACAACGCATATTTTTTATAAGGTTAAACATTTCGTGTAAGCTTTCATTTTGATTTTCTAGTAATAACCCATACGGTTTGCGAGTGTGTGGAGTTTGTTGTGGACTAAATGAATTCATGATGTCGCACCATGTGGCCACGGTTGAAATAAATTTGCCAGTTGTGAAAGATTGCTATTGTAAATTTTCATCAGTACCAGGTTTATAATAAACCAAGCATGTTGCCGTTTTTTGAGAGATCAGTTGGGCAGCGAAACCAACATTCTTTCTTTCAGCACCTGTACAATCTAAATGTTTTTGCGTTAAATGATGACATGCTGTAACTTCAGTATCTGTCATTCATAATTAAAACGCTGCAAAAGCCAATTTCGTATTAATTTAAGTAGGTGCGGCGCATCTGGAAAAAGGTATATATTATTGTTCGTAATTGGATGTAGGAAATATGGTTGTTCGAAACTAATACCTAGATCTCTCAAAAGACTTTGATTGCCACTGCCTAGATCCGAGACCGTTGCTACGACAGTGTAATCTATGTGATGAATTTCTTTTATTATATTCATTAGAACTTCAGTATTGATAACTGCGTCAAAGTCGACATAAACAGGCTGTTTCCAGTTTTCAAATAGACCTCTTACCATCATTACCTGCATCTGGTTGTAGGGTCCTATAATCTCATCTTGCTGTTTATCAAGTTCGTACGTGGACATAATTTTCATTTCATCGAATTGTAGGACGACAGTTTTTTCCATTGATGTTTTAGACATATCAGCTATTTTCATAAAATGCAACACATCTTTCAATAATCTTTGTCTTAATTTCAATTTACTAGCCCATCTTTTTAAAGTTGAAATATGTGGCAAAGGATAATGCAAGGTATTTCTAAGATAGATATAACACCTCTTGCGCAGATATCTAATAGTAAGTGCTTTTGCAATATCTTCAGAGCTCCAAACCACTTTGTTTTCTTCATTAGGTAATTTATTTGGGTTGTAGAAAGAAAATGATCAATTGAGTTCTCCAAATTTTTTCTATTTTCTTGTTCTATTGTCAAATTTGAGATCTACATTGCAATTTGTTCATTCAGATTTTCAATTGTAGACTCTTTCTCCTTAAGAGTAGTTTTCATTATTTGCAACTGTTTTTGTATGTTTTCGTGTTGTTTCATCAATTCTTTGTACTTCTCTTCAAGTGTTTCTACTTTACAACTGTAGTCATGTACAACATCCATAGCTTTGTGTTCCACTTGACTTGCTGTTGCGGCTGTTGTTCCCAATAGATTTTCTACATTTTCTTTCATCATACATTTTTTTTTCGTTCATCACTCTCAATATGATGACTGACTTTGAGTATCAGATAATTTGTGCAGATGCAAAGTTAGGACAGCTAAAGAATATTTAATTAAATCACAATATTATTGTGGATATTCATACTTAGATACAAACCTCCAATTTTCAATCTCCTCTTTACTGGAATACCCATGAGTTCAGTTCTTAAATCTGTTTAAAAATTCTCACTTCTAAAATGTTCACTACAAATAAAGCTAGTGTTTGTATTCCACTCTTCCTTACGATTGCATGCCTTTTCCCAAATTTTCTCCTGTCTTGGATATGTATGGTACGAAATAATCAAATTAACCTTCCTAGTTTTAATTAAGCTATTAGAACATTAGTATATAGTTGAATACCCGTGGATTTACACCAACACGGGCCAACGCCAAAGTATAAAAATTAAAAGTTAGGCCACTGTTAATACTTTTCATGAACTCTTGACAGCGCGCAGTGGTTGTAATATGAACTATGACTCTTACGTCACAAACAACGCTAAAATACAAATCTAAAATTAAGTATATAGCAGTACAATATATCCTAGAGTATAATATACAGATTCATTGAACAATACAAAAGTTAAACAATGATTGACATGAACAGTTCATGTTCAAATTACAACATGTTAATCATTGAATGAACTTCGTAAATAGCAATACATCCATATATGAAATGAAAAATATACACACAGGGAATGAAAAAATGAAAATCGAAAAGATATTTTGTACAAAAAAATATACAGATGTACCTTTTGTTAATAGTTTGATAAAGGAGTAGGAGTGAATATATTTTATTTCTTATTAAATATCTTACATGACAGCGCCATATCCTTATTTTTATAATTAAATATCGCTTCTCTGTTGCTGTTAGACTTTTATGTATATAATCATTATTTTACTTAAATATGTATATAAATTGTTTTCGAAAATTATACCCGAGCATTGGGGTTACAACACGGTTAGCACAAATGCATTCGTTAATTCTGTCGAGCAAAAATAACCGTGTTAGTAAAATCGAAAAAGAAACCGGATTCAACATCCCGGTCTGTGCGGTTCCGTTTTCATAACCTTGGTAAGTGACTAGGGTAGTGTAGGTTGTTTTACTCTCTCTCCGGATAACTTTACAAAGCGTCTGTGTCAATATACAAAAATCTTTTTTTTAACGAAACATATTTTAAAAAAGCCATGATAAAATGTATTTTGCGACAACTACTTTATAGTTTTTAATGCAAACTCCCTTATTCCTCTTTGCGTTGAGTTTTATACATATTATAGTCAATCATCACATTCAAGTACAAACAAACTTGCTAATAAAACTATTTTACGAGTATCTGGAGTTGGAGTATTCACTGTGGTATTAATTTCTTCTTTCATTCGGCTGGTACATAATTTAAGCTATGAATATAGGTTATGTTTAGGCACTTTATAGTTAATGTGTTTAGAATACCTCGGAAGAAATATCTTTATATAATACGGATAATACCTACAGTAAAAATAATGAGGTTCATATTTTTATTAATAAAAATGTACAGGTATATTTCTAATTGTTATTACAATAAGTATTTAATATTAAAATTAACTATTACAATTTTACGCTATTTTTATTTGCGTAAAGTTAATATTGAAACATTGAAGTTGAACACTGAAATTACATATTTTCAAAATCACAACCTGAATTCATTGAAAACCTGAGGATGATCCAGTATATACAGTAACAGTAACATTTTCTACCATGTTGTCAACAATATCTCAATATCATACATTTTCTCTTCAGGCATGACATGGTAAATATTTTTTCATGTGTCAGCATCAACCATGTCTAATTCTTCTAGCAATATTATAATAATACATTTATTGATGCCATTACATTATAATGCTAACAAACATATTAATTGAGGGGTGTAGAAGCAAAACCGGCAATCTCCACTTTTCGGCAAAATTGAGTTAAAGGTTGCATACAATAGGTTACAAGCATATCCCCAATAAGTAAAATTATTACGTGGCAAAACCAGTAATATCTCACTTAAATTTGAATTTGTTTAAGTTTAAAGACGTTGGAAATTGTGTCTTTTCACATTCACATAATTGTTCAGACGTTTAATATTTCCACAATCAACAATCATGTGCTTTTAAGTTAGTTTACTTTGTGAAAATATTATTGTTTGAGTAACAATGGAGACCCAAGCAATGGCGGTTACACCTACAAAGGCTCGCAGACGAATCAGAAAAGCGCATAAATGGAAAAGGAATATAGAAAAGCAACGACGGTAAGGTTATGTTTATAAATTTGCTTTCTTTCTCAGTAATTAGCTTATACCACAATAACTTGCGTTTTCACTAGAAAAGGGCTATCTGTTTTCTTTTGATTGAATGTGATTCCATTTTCCTAAATGCAATCACATTACCAAGTCGTATAGATGTGCAACCTTAAAAATGTCTGATATTGCTAAATTTCATAGTGACTTCCATGCTTCTAAAGACAACAGCTGCAAGATGCATTTTTGGCGAAGTACTGCAAAACATTAAAACAGATGTCGCCCAAAATATCAACTCGACACGCCTCTAAAGCGTTTATCAGCAAATGTTTTGTAAGAGTAAAAGCAGACCTGGTGCCAATCTGTCAGGCCACATTTTTGAATATTTTGCATATCACAAACACACTTGTTATGAAACATTATGAAATGACAGACAAATTCCCAAGTGAAAGAAGAGGGGGAGGGGAAATCGTATTAGTTTCAAATTTAAAAATAAAAAGGAGGCAGTAATTAATTTTATAAAAAAGTTAAACGTGTGTGGAGGATCATTATACTAGATCTTCAACTATAATCAGACGTTATCCTCCTTCCGACATGAACATTAAAAAAAAATGTCAAAAATATACAACAGCGAAACAGAGGACTTGAATCTAAAAGTTAAAGATAATTTTTTTCGAAATATTTTCATAAAAGTTTTAATTTGGGCTTCGGAGCACCTCGAATCGATGTATGTTCAACTTTTGTTTATCTCTGGACGAACAAATAAAAAACAACATAAACGCCGATGAAAAGGATAAACATGTAATTGAAGAACGGGTTCATAAACTAAGGGCCAATGCGTTTTATAAACTTCTTCGGCACACGAGGGATGATCTACTTACTATTAGTGTTGACTGCCAAAAAAAAACAGGTTTTGTCAAAAGTTCCCGATCGAAATGCCTATAATAGCCGTCAGTTATACATCTACAATCTGTGTTTTCTAGAAGGTTCATCAAAAGAACAACAAACTAAAGAAAATACATTTAAGTACATCTGGACTGAAAATCAATGTTCTAAAGGTTTTAGTGAAATTAGCAATGTGACAGTGTAACATATTTTTGACTTAAGTAATACGTAGCAAAAGCGGCAATATCCGCTAGTTGGAAGTAAAACCGACAATCTCTTAAAATTCTAAATTATTCCAAAAATATTGAAATAATTTAAGTTTTTTACAATGACAGCAACCAGAAGCATCGAAATAAGTAAAAAGTGTAAGTGTTTTCATAAATATTAAACATTCCGTCACTCAAACGCGTTTCCTGGAAAAGTAGCTAGAGTGGAGATTGCCGATTTTGCTTATAGATTTGTTTTAAATCCGCACAAGCCACATTTGAAATTAAATTCTTATAAATGTTTTGACTTGATGTGATTTTCTAACTTACATTTGTAGTTTGTTTTAAATTCGCACAAGCCACATTTAAAATCAAATTCTTTCAAATGTTTTGACTTAATATGACTTTTTAAATGACCTTTGCGTTTTGTTTTAAATTCGCATAAATCACATTTAAAATTAAATTCTTTCAAATGTTTTGATTTGATATGATTTTCTAAATTACATTTGTAGTTTGTTTTAAATTCGCACAAACCACATTTAAAATCAAATTCTTTCAAATGTTTTGACTTGATATGACTTTTTAAATAGCTTTTGCAGTTTGTTTTAAATTCGCACGAGTCACACTTAAAATCAAATTCTTTCAAATGCTTTGATTTCATATGTCTTTTTAATTCCTGATTGTAGTTTGTTCTAAATTCGCATGAGTCACATTTAAAATCAAATTCTTTCAAATGTTTTGATTTGATATGAGTTTCTAAACACCATTTGAGGTTTGTTTTAAATTCGCACGAGTCACATTTAAAATTCAACTCTTTCAAATGTTGTGATTTGATATGATTTAGAAAATTATTTTTGCGGTTTGTTTTGTATTTGCACGAGTTACATTTAAAATCAAATTTCCTCAAATGTATAGTTTTTATATGAACGTTTAAACGATATTTTTTGTTTGTTCCAAATTCGCATGAGTCACATTTAAAATCAAATTCTTTCAGATGTATTGATTTGATATGACTTTCCAAACGATATTTGCTCTTTGTTTTAAATTCACATGAGTCACATTCATAATAAAATTCCCTTGAATGTTTAGTTTTCACATGTCTTATCAAAGATTGTTTGTGTTTTGTTCGGAGCCTGCATTGACAGTGTAAGTTTGATTTTTCTACTTTAATATATATATTCTCATAATTACATCTGAATTGTACTGGGTCTTCCTTTAAACCATCAGAGTTGTGTGTATTTTCTACGTGCAACCTAAGATATTCTTTTGCCTCAAATCGTCTGTAACAAATCCCACACTTAAACCTTTTAACTCCGTAATGTTGTTTATTGGTATGCTTCTTGAGATCTGCTTTATACTTTGTTCGGTAGTTGCACAGCTCACACTTATACGATGGGCTGCGGCGTGTCTTGCTTCCGTTCAACGTAGTTATTTGATTGCTTAGCGTCTGTGCACTGCGTTTCCTGGAAAGAACATAAACCATGAAATGATTGGACAGTAAGTGCTAAAAATCAACGAAAGTGATTGTCATATAAGCCAACAAGATTGTTTTAAACTGCTCAATCTCTTGACCAAGAATTAGTTGGTGTTAGCCGGTTTGAACTATTAAATTTGTATCCAAAAATTGAATACTATGCCAATTTAGAAAGCTCGGCTGCTGTGGGTCGAGAATGCTCGTTTCGAATGCTTGGCTCAGCTCCACTCACGACTTTCCAATTTGTCAATTAATAGACACATGCTTTCATCAATTTGTGTTGTCTTTTCGCCTTTTTTGTAACTTATTGTTGCATGAATTAATGGAAGAATGAAATAGGTTGAATGAACAAAGAATAAACATTAAGTTTTGATGGTTATTGTGAATACAATCAAACAAGTACAGTGTACTCTATCTCAGCGGACACCTCTTATAGGCGGATAGCCCTTATAAGAGGGCACATTGTCGTGCTCCGACAGAAATGGTATAATGTAGATATCAAAAAGTTTTCCTATTTAAGCGGATTCTCTATTAACCGGACACGGACACACGATAATGGCAAATTTCACGGCCCTGCTTCTTCTAAAGCGGACAAATGAATGTAGTTCCGAAATGATTCCAGTAGTTCCCCGTATTATGTCTCCTCGCTTCAACGCATACTTTAGTCGTTGCGTAATTGAGTGTAGTGTGCAAGTACGTTAACATTTTTGGTTTTATTTTACTATTGGTGCGTAAGGTTCTATATAAAAGCTACTGTCAGTCAGGGAAGAATATCAAAAACGCGTTCTTACAAAAACTAATACTATAGACGTCTACAACAAAGAGAAGCTTAGTGTTCGTGCTTTACGAGCAAAATTTATAATAGGAAAAACACAGGCAGCAAATATTATAAATAATAAGGAAGAATTACTGAATAAGTTTTATTCTGGTGACAATATTCAACAAAAAAGATACTTTTTTTAAAAGTGAAGAGTACAATACTGATATATGAACCTACGAATGGTTTGTAAAAGCCAGGAACAAAAATATTCCACTATCTAGGTCCATAATCCGGTCAAAAGCAATGGAAATAGCATAGCAATTGAAATAAAAAAACTATAATGCCTCATCTGCGTGGTTATAACGCTTTAAAAATAGAAATAATATTACTTTTAAAACAATATCAGGAGAAAGTGCAAGTGTTGATGTTAACAATTTTCATGCAAAAATTCCGGCTAAGATTAGCGATTATAATCCTAGAGACGTTTATAATGCCGTTTTCGTGCTCTGCCCAATAAAACTTTCGCCTTTAAAGGAGAAAAGTGTGCTAGTAGAAAAATTGCTAAGGAGCGGTTAACCATTTTACATTCTCTGAATATGGCCGGACAATCAGAAAAACTGCTTGTGATCGGTAGATCTGCTAGGCCTCGTGCATTTCGGAAAATGAATTTGAGTTTTTGCAAGAATTCGATAAGAAATTTTATTGATTGATAATGCTGCACTCATCCACAAAATTTGACACTAAAAATTTTCAAAATAATTGTTCTTCCTCCCAACACAACCGCGGTCTGTCAACCTTTAAATGACGGAATTACGAAAAATTTCAAAACCTGGTACAGATCAATAATCTTAACACATTTTAGCAAAAATTGACACAATTTCGCTAGACAAGACAAAACAAAATGCAAAAGGAAAAGTCCCTTATAGCCGATATAATGACTATTATTGGCAACATTATGGAGACGACCGCTAGACGTTCGGCGTTAGTTTGGAGACAAGGCACCAAAATGGAGGACTACTATAAATTTTGTTACAATATTCAGGGTGCCCTCTCATGGATGGTAGTTGAATGTAACAAAATCTAGGTTGCTATTTTAATTTATACTTCAAGTAAAACGACGACATACTTCTTATGTACCCAACTCTATCGGACATACAGAACAGTCTTCGAAGCAAAAATACACACTGACAAAAAACGTAAAAGATATAGCTGATGCTCCTTTGTTATTCTCTGTACAAGCGCATTCACAAGCAAGAAGTTCTAACAGATACATTTTATTATACAAGGTGTCTCTAAAAGGTCTTTAAACAACTCTACCACGTATTTTTCGGACCAAAATAAACCGATTTAGCACAACTTGGCTTAGTCAAAGTTGCTTAGTTTGTGCGCAATACGGTCCTGAAGTTGCAGTTGGAAAATTGTTTTTTTGTTATAAATTTGAAACGGCTGGAGCGATTGTGCTAAATTTTGTCACGTTTACTACTAGTTATCAATTCAAAAACGACGTCAAAAGACGTGTACATAGTTTAAAGAGACGTCTAAACGGCCTAAGACACGTGTACACGGCTTAAAGATACATGTACATGGAGCACACAGTATGCGCTGCCGTCCTCTAGTTAATGTTCTCAAATCTTAAAATGCGATTTTTGAGAAAACGATGCAATTTTTCGAGTCTTACCAAGAGTACCTTTTTTCTTGTACTTAAGACACTTAATCTAAATTTTATAGACAAACTCTTTTTTATCCATTGGCGTAGAAAATGGAAATGTTTTAATATTTATAAACGCAGGTTCTCCGCCTATGGATTGATTACTATCACAATTTTGATACAGAATTTCTTGACTCATAAAACTATGTAAACGTGACAAAATTTAGCGCAATCGCTCCAGCCGTTTCAAATTTATAACAAAAAAACAATTTTCCAACTGCAACTTCAGGACCGTATTGCGCACAAACTAAGCAACTTTGACTAAGCCAAGTTTTGCTAAATCGGTTTATTTTGGTCCGAAAAATACGTGGTAGAGTTGTTTAAAGACCTTTTAGAGACACCTTGTATATTATTTGTGCGTCAAGGTTATATTTATGTCTTTATTGAATTTAAAATATCTTTCAAATATTGTAAATCCTCATTATGATTAAATTTTATTTAATATTTATATAGAATATACAATGATGAAACCCTATTTACTGTTAATTTTGAATGTAATATAATATTTTTGAATAAAATTTATAATACATAATTCATTGTCAAAGCTGTATGCAAGATGTCTTGGTAATATATTTACCTTTCAATACAGGCTGATTCATATTGAATAGAAGGTAGGGTTAAATTTGACAAAGTTGACGGATTTTGTGCTTGAGGGAAAATGGATCTGGAACAAATAACGCCTACAATGGTTTTTCTCTTTTAACGCTAGCATTTTTATTTGGACTCACTGACTAAAACTAAAAACATATTATTAGCCCCAATTACAGTGTTTTATCCATTGATGTGCAGTAAATTTTTAAAGGGATTTTAATTCTTTCTTGGCACCATCAAATATGTGATCCTGGAATTTTAAACCATGGTCACACGTAAGTCATTAGCCAAAGTAAAATAATATAAATAAACAAAGAGGAACGAAATATGTTGTCTTTTCACTCGTTTCAAAACGTGGATATATGCACAAATCTCGAGCTCGAATATTTTTGTCATCTCAATACTTCCTTACATTACGTATGAAAAAATAAGAACAACAGTATTTTGTGCAACAAGATTGCAAAGCTTTAATATTCGGACAATATTCCAGGAATAGTCTTCTCTCTCTATCTCTCTCACGCTTTCTCTCACCACGATAGAGGTCAAATGGCTCAAGCTATTAACTCCACATCTTATAATCTTTCTCTTGAGATCTGATTAGGTTTTCAGTAAAATCGGTAGACCGAAAGTAGTAGTTTTCATTAGTGAAAAGTCAAACGTTACCAGAATTTTGTAAACTACCAAGTTTAATCAGTATCCCTAAAAGGTGCAGATCTGGGGTCGTAACGACTTGTATTGTCGTGTCGAATACCATAACAGATACCGTGCTTAGAAAACTCGTCATTTCTAACCTTCTCATTGACCAGATGCAGTATTGCAGGCGTTATAAATTGGCCCCAGATTCTAAGCACTGATTAAACTTATTTTGATTTAACGTTCCCTATACTCGTGTTTGCGCTAGATTTAAATATGAGGTGTTTTCCCGTGTAGATGTGAAGGATTATTATTCATTTAAAAAATACTAGATTTATTTAAAGTCTACAAACACACATTTTACGTTTACTATTTGTAAAATATCCTTTTCATTGTCATTCAAAGTCCTGTTAACATAAACATTACGCGCTTTGATAAACGATTCATAGCGGATCAGGTTGTTGTTAAAATTTAGCAAAATGGTTTTCGATACATAGGTATGTAAATACTCTACGATTGCAATTATTGAATATGAGGAATAGAAACATTTAACATATTACATTTTTCTTCGTCGGTGTATTTTAAAATACGTTACCTAATATTACAAAAATTCTTCATGTTTTCGTAAATATTTGAATTAAAAAAAAATTCCTAATGGTGTTATAAGTATATAATATAGCGGTTATAAGAAGTAAGAAAGTTGATGATGTCCAAAGAGAACCGAAACGTTTTATAAAAATTTCGATTACGCCATTAGCTAGAAGACTAAAAGAGTCCCCAAGAATTAACTTTGTGTTCCAAATTAAAATGACAATGTTAACGGTCTTCGCTAGTGAATGGGAAATGTAATATTGGTTGCATAGCACATAATTTAATAAGCCAAGGATGTCCGAGTACTTATTACACATAGGGAATATATAATAAATATTTGAAATAATAACTCAATATCTAAGCGAATAAAAATTAATTTATGACCAAATATTTACAAGTTTGTAACCGCGGGAAAGATTTATAGCAGAATAACAATTCATTGTAATGTGGGTTGCCTAATTTTAATTTATTTTATATTCATTTTAAACAAAGTAAAGAATAGTTGAACGAAAAATAAGTGCACAGCCGGGTAGCTTTCTATTCAATTTATAACGTGAACCCAAGCAAACAAATCTCCTCCGAAGGATTTTTGAGAAAACTGGTTTTTAATATTTTGACATATTAATTAATTTTCTTTAATCCGTTAATTTTTTTCTAAATTTGATTCTTCAGCCGGGTAGATTACTAAATTCGTCATAAGTTGACGTTGAAAGGTTTTCTCCATCTTTAAAATCAACAAAAATATCTGGCATCTAAAATCTGTTATTTTTCCATTGTTGACAGATCCACTAGCGAGGACCCTTAATAGAAAAACATCAGCATTTTGTGACTCGAAAGTCATTTATCACAGATCTACCAGATCCATAACAGACACAAAATCTATCAAATTGGCCGAATTTAAACCTACCGTCTATTCCCTATAAGTGAATCAGCGTGTATTCATTTTCAGAAATGCAATAATAATTTAAAATATCTATTCATAGTTTTTGTCTAAATCAAATAAGGAAAGACAGACATTACAGATTTACAAACATTATATTTCATAGTTGTTTATAAAACAGGGGTTCTGTTCCTTTTCTATACGTATTTGCCTTATTACAATTTAGAAAAATTAAGGTCTTTTAGAGGAAATGATTAAAAATAAACATATTCTCTTAAATTGTGGATAATCAGAAAGTTATTTTTCTAAGCCAGCATTTTCGTTTTATAACACTCAAATAAAAAGGAATATCTGATATTCCTGAACAACAAAAACTCTGTTGTAAATAAATTTATTCAGTAAATCATCTGCAAGTGTCGCTAAAGTTAATACCTTGCGAAAATAACACGAAAATACAATAATTCTACATTCATACGCCATCTTTTGGAATGAATTCAGGTTATTTTTTGTGTTACCTTGTAACCTTAATTTTTTCATATCTTTTTAATTTTTGTGGTAAGTGATTTTTCCTTTTGCATTTTGTTTCAGATTTTGAGTCACAGTTTCCACCCATTATGGGAAGACCTAACCAAGTTAGACGTTATTTATTTCATAAGGACAGCGTGGAACCAAGAGACTTCAGTAACAATTCAAAATTGTTTTCGTAAAGCTGGGTTCACGTATTTCGAAGTTTCTCAGACTGATAGCGATTTTGATCCCGAAGATGAGCTACCTTTATCTACTACCACACCAATCTGAAGCAATATGTTGATTTTGATGAATACGCAAGTGTTGACAAAAACTTGGCCTATGAAGATGAAAATGTAGAAATAAGCGTTGACATTGGTGGAATCTTGCAGCAAGAAGAATCTGATTCTAATGAGGAAATGCTAGATAATGATGAAGAGGATACAATCAAAACGTATAAGGACACAATACCAATGTTACACAGCATAAAACTTTTTACATCCAAGAATGGCAATACAAAAGGTTTGGAGTTGGTGTCTAATTTAGAACACCACTTTGAAAGTATGTTTTTAAAAAGAAAAAAATTGTATATCAGACAGCAACCTTAGATTTCTTAAGTTAAAAGTATGTAGGCAGATACGTATGTATGCACTTCAATGATAAAAAAACAAAGTGTATTATAAATACATATTACAGCTGTTTCACTTTTTCTGTGTTCTAATAGTAAGTTTGGAAAGTATGTACATGATGCATATAGTACACATGTATGTATGTACATACACATTTCCACAAATATCTTTTAAAGGGACACATCTTATTAAGAGGATAAATTTAAGGTGACTGGAGGTGTGCTTAAGAGAGAGAGTACAGTGTAATTAATTATGATTAACTGTTCATTAGAAAACATAATTGATGTACGGTACTACATTGAGATAATCATATAAAACGAACCGTACCTGACATTTCTTGCAGAGCAGTAAGCAAAATGGTGTTCCGAATATTCTTTTTGCGCAAAGTGGATTTTGCAAAATCGGCACTGTGTAAGATCTGAAATCACAAAAAATACAATGAAACAATCAAAAATAACATAAGCACTTCGAGAGATTGTAAATTTCAAATTGGATAATTTATTTAAAAACCATCATATTTACACTATTTATTAAATTACTTTCTAATAATCAAATTATAAACTAAATAAATCCTTCACAATTTATTAACAACAAAGTGACACAATTGAAACAACAAAAAGAATGTCACAGTTTGTTTGATAAAGCAACCATGTTGGCGAAACAATTGTAACATTTTAGTTTTTGTTTTATCATGAACCTTCAGTAATTCTACTCATCAACTTAATAAACTATATTTGTTGGCACAACTAATTTCAACAGAAAAACTACAATTAGAAGAATAATTAAACAAGACAATGAATCCCTCTTTGAAAATTTGTCCAAAGATTTGATTTTTTCATACCTTTAATTGAAAAGTTGCTACCTGCATCTCCTACGCAAATTGTTTTATGTTTGACCAAATATGATTTCGAGCTGAATCCAAGACAACAAAATGTACAGCCAAATATATCGGTAATGAGGTGTTCCGTATTAGGAATAAAATCCATTTCAACATTTCCATTCAAGCTGTCTCTGAAGTCTTCACCAAAATATACCAGTAATTCTTCACCTGGTCGAATTTGACGAGTGCTTCGATAATATAGAAAATCTCCCCATTGAACGACAATTAGATTTCCTTCAAAATTATTTCTGGCAGGGTTAATGTACTGCATCCAATTTAAGAAATGCGATATATCATTGTCAAATACAAATTTTCCTCCTTTTACTCTCCAAGCGCATTCTGTTCTACAAAGTCCACTGAAAGGACCAAATTTTACACCTTCAGGAATAACTTTTAAAGCCAATATTGCACACTGGCCTAACATATGTTTAATTTCTAAAATATCATTTGGAAACTCATCTTGTGTTCTGTTATCTGAATTATCCGGAGCATTTCTGTTCAAAACATGTACGAGCATTCCACACTCAATGCAATAGTCTGCATAATAAGCCTGACAATTTTCACAATCTGTTGATAAAATTTAAACAGATTAAAAGCAGGTAATATAATGTTTGGATAAGTCAAGAAGAAACGAGAGTTTATATGGTCATTTAACCAAGCTAAGATTTTCTATTTTATATAAACATGTTTTCATTCCAAGGTTCATTCCCTGTAAACTTTTCTTGGTCATAAACTTTTAAAAAATTAAAAATATACATATATTAAAAACCATTTTTAGCATTTTGAGACTTTAATTAGTAATCCTTCATAATAATTAGTCTCAAAATTATAGAAACATATTTTATTGATATCTCACAGGAGCTTTTTGTTTCATTTTTATTGAACATGGTTATAAATTGTTTTAATATGTATACAACAAATGTATACAGTCGCCTTATCTCTTACTTTTTTCAATCAGTTTATATAAGGTATGTTCGAGCCTGCAGTTCTGAACGGTTCTAGAACTAGTGCGCATGTCATTTAAGAAAAAGACTGTTCGGACCATGCAGTTCTGGAACTGCAAATTCTGAGAACTGGTAGTTCATTGTTCGGTCTTTCAGAACTAGTAATTCAAGAACCGTTCGGAACGGTTCTAACAGTTCTCGATGATGGGCTAGTATTTGAAATTCTGATAAATCCGGAGCGTGCGTAATTGTCATTCGTATCAGCTTTCGCATTTTTCTGGTTATGTTTATGATGTTTATCGTATTTATGTTGAACTTCAGAGTTTGGAGTTGTAGGTTAGTTTTTAAGTTGTCGTTCAAGCACCTATTTGTTTTTTATTTTAGTTTGTGATATTATTATTATTGGTGTGATTCGGTTCATCAAACCTATTTTTAATCTTTTTTACAGTTGTTTTTATTCACACCCATTATATCAATTTTGTAATAGCCAAAGTAAACAGCTATAAGTATGTGACTAAACATTAGTTTCTTCAAATGGTGGTTTATTGTTTTAGCAATTACTTCATTGACTACCATGTTCTTGAGACTAGCAAGTGATTCTTCCTCTAAGAATAAAGTGAATGTAATGGTACAATTATAGGAACTTGCGAACATGTGAAAAGTTAATTTATAATTATCATATATTCGTAGAGAAACCGACATATTTGTTAAACTTAGACAAAATAGTATTTAATATTATGTAAACTAAACTTATAATTTTTGGTTCGATGTGTCCCCCTTGAGATTTAAGAAAAATAAAGGGAATCTGTGATATCAATATATTAGATATCCGAACAATCTATTATATGTATTTGTACCAGCCTGTTACTTCATGAAAATTATAATAAATTGCAAGGTAATGTGACTCTCAGACTTGTGACACAAAACGTCCAGAGTCTGATTGATGTAAGTACCAAATCATGTAGGTATCGCAATTCAAATTACCAAAAAGGCTTCAATTCTCCAAAATGGATTGAAAGAGTGTACTACTTCACAGATTAAAAAAAAGAAGAGGAGTTGGCTTTGAACATTGAAAATGTATTGTAATATATTTGTTTAAATTCATTATGATTGTTGATTTTATAGTTATGTAATACATATTTATTAATGTGTGTGTGCACTTGATGCACGTGCCAATTATTAATAACAGCATGTATTAAAAATCCTTGTTTTATTTACCCGGTTTATCAGAAATATCCATTACAAAATTTTGAAAAATGTACTTCTGAACAACTTCTTCATTACTTTTTAAATCCTGTCGCAATTTTGAGATGTAACATTTAAATGTTCATTACGATTGACATTTGTCCACCAGTTTGGTGTTATTTTAAAAAATGCAGAAATATCCATAACAAAATTTAGAAAAATGTATTTCTTATAAACAACTTTTTTACTACTTTTTAAATCCTGTCGCAATTTTGGTGGTTACAAAGGCTGGTTAGATGCAGATGCAGTAACATTTAAATGCTCATTACAATTGATATTTGTCCACCAGTTTGGTGTTTTGTAATATATAAATATATTGCTTATATAAAAAATGCAGAATTATCCATTACAAAATTTAGAAAAACGTATTTCATATAATCAACTTTTTCATTACTTTTTTAATCCTGTCACAATTTTGGTAGTTAGATGCATTAGCTATTAAACGTTCATTACGATTGATATTTCCTCCAATAAGTTTGGTATTTTTTTAATATTTTATTACGAATTTTGTAGTACAAGTTTCCCTAAAATTTCAATTTTAAAACTGTTGGAACCTTCAGGATTTCGAACCGTTCTAGAACCAGGATTTGGCCGGACATGCGCATTATTATCAGAACTACTAATTCTAGAACGGTTCCGGAACTGTTCAGAACTGGAGGTTCGAACAAACTTATAGTTTTTATAAATTCTGATAATTTTTATATAGACCATTAATTATGTGATGAAAGATTAAAAATGGTTTTTAATTCATACTTTTAATTTTTTTAATAATTTATGGTCAATATGACACATTACAAGCTATGATAGTAGGGATCGGCAGTCAATTTTACATTAATAAAGTAAGTTATAATATTACTACTACTGTGCCCAACTTGAATTACATTATTCATTAAGTCCAGACCCGCATTGTAAATCTGACTGCCAATCCCTATTAATCAGTTTATCAGGAATTATATACACACAAGTGTTACTTTAAAAATAAAAATGTTAGGTATTACATGCTTGGCTTAATGACACAGAAAGTTTTTAAAAAGATAATTGGACTTTCAATAAAATAGAAGTCTAAAAAACCTGCAGAATATGATTACAATAGGAAGTAATTAGTTATTTTGCAGTTATGGTAAACGTAATTATGCTTTTACTTACAGAGAAGTCCATTATCTACTTCAATTTTTATGTTGTTGGCATCAATTCCATCTTGAATTTTAACATAGTCATTTATTACATTATATTGTCCTTTAGATGATGGCAATTCTATCTTAATATTGTCTAAAATAGTGTATTCAATCCTGTCATGCCATTTCATGTTGTCTTGCAATTCAAAATTGTTTGCAATAATAACAGTTTCCGAGACTTGGACTTTCTCATCTACAAAATTGTCCATTTCCTTTGTACTAGATGTATTTGACGAAAGCCATGTTGTATTCTCATCACATTTTCCTATTTGATCAGCCATCATGTCAAAGTTATAGAAATTAACAAGATGGCCACTCTTAATACTTTTCTTGAAACTCCTGACAGCGCTATGTGGTTGTAATACGAACTACATGCTCTTACGTCACAAAACCGCGCCTAACATACATTTAAAATACGAATAA
The DNA here is from genome assembly GCA_963170755.1 of Amphimallon solstitiale. Taxonomy (NCBI): domain Eukaryota; kingdom Metazoa; phylum Arthropoda; class Insecta; order Coleoptera; family Scarabaeidae; genus Amphimallon; species Amphimallon solstitiale. The sequence goes on along the minus strand of OY720685.1, from coordinate 43,007,145 downwards.
ATCCATATACTAAATAAAAAATATAACTGCACATAGGGAATAAAAACTCCAAAAAAATAGTAATTATTGTATATTACACATTAATTAACATACATTAAAGAAAATAAAAATAGAGATATTTTGTACAAAAAATTATACAGATGTACCTTTTGTTAATAGTTTGATAAAAGAGTAAGAGTGAACATATTTTATTTCTTATTAAATATCTTACATGACAGCGCCATATCCTTATTTAAATAATTAAAAGACGCTTATCCATTGCTGTTAGACTTTTAAGTATATAATCATTATTTTACTTAAATATGTATATAAATTGATTTCAGTTTTTACTTAGTTTTTTTTTATTGAGGACACAATATCATACAAATGTACGGCAAAGTGTTCACTTATAAATTATATACATACAATACTGAGTTACAACACAGAGACCGAGAGCTGAACACTGGGGGACCACCTCACTGCTCGACTTAGGTCAGTGTGTGACAGAGAAAGTATTCGCGAAAAAAATGATAACATTTGTTCATCATCGCATACATTAGCAGTAAATGCAGATAAGAAATTGTAATATACTGAAGAGAGATACATATATGTGTAACGCTTGACAATTTCTCCAGACTGCTCGTGCTTATCCTAATATTATAAGGATCCACTGCGCATCTTGTGGGAGGGGCATCTCACAGGTCAGCTCTCAGTCTGTATAATGTATCTATTTTACAAATCCGATGGTTTTTATACATTTAGCAGGATTGGGTCTTTTAAGAGATGGATCATCAGTTCTTTCAACCCATAGATTATATATCTGCACAAAGTTGATTTTGTAAATACAAACAGAACAATAATTTTTATATTTGCGCACTATATACACTTATGTATTCATCCTAATAATGTAAGAACCCTGTGTTTCAGTAGTGTTGATCACAGAATACTTGATTACGGCCATAGTTCTCATAACTTACAACAGGTTTAAATAATTAATGAAACACAATGCAAAACAACAAAACGTTACAATTTGATTATAAATCTGAATACATATGATGTTTGATTTACGTGTGGAGCATAGAGGTCACTATACCTATATAGATGGCGGAGGAAAGGCAAAAAGTTTTCTTCGATTTTCGAAGAGATTCAGGCGAACATATTCCGTAATAAAAGTGCCTGATCAAGGCATCCTATGTATAAAAACGGTCGGCGGCACGGATCGTTTACATTGTAAACTGTAATCGTACCAGAAATCGCAGGTGTTTATTTACTTGTACGTTTCTGTTTCCGTTAAATCTGTTTTGGCTGCATGTATTCTATTTTCATTTAAAAATGACAATTTCTTATGTCAAATACTACGGCGTTAACTATTTTCAGACATTGATCCTTGAATGAATGTATGTGCCTGTGTGCATACGACTCACGTGAACCAGCGTGATCACTGAATCTGTTCAGCGATTTGAGTATAGGTTATGTTCTCTCTTGCTTTTTGTAGGTTTTCTGATAACATCTACTTGCATCTATTATAATATTCTGTTGGATTTAAAACACTAATAAAGCATGTGGTTCTTTAAAGAGTGTCTAAAAGTGAACCACAATTATTTACGTACCATGTGGGCAAATGCAATTGCTATATTTATATTTGATATTAGTGTGATATAAAGGCGTTTTAGGAAATTAAACCCGCATTGGGATTACAACACGGTTAGCACTAGAGGTGGGCAGTTCGGGTCCGAACCGGTTCAGTGAACCGAATCCCAGCAGGGAACCGGTTCACTAAATTTCAATGAACGGGATCTCGGTTCACTTGGGTCGACTGAATAATTTGGAAATTATACTTGGAATACGGTCGCAGGTTGGATTAAAAAATAAAAATTGATATTATATAACAGGTAGGGTACGCACTAAAATACTTTTTTTTGTACAACATAACAGCATATTGTATAAATATATAAAATGAATATACTGAACTGAATATCAAAATGTAAAAATAACTAAACAGCTTACGTATAAATCTAAATCCTACATTGATAATTTACAAATTATAATTTAAAAAAATGATTTGTGAAGTATTCGCGGTTGTTAATCGACTTCTCCTGTCAGTAATAATGTTCCCAGATTTACTAAAAATGCGCTCGCAAGGAACAGATGTAGCCAAGACACATAAACGTTTTTTTACTATTTCGTAAATTCTGGGATAGACATCTTTTCTTTGATGCCACCATTTTAGTGGATCTTGTTGTCTATTGATTATCGGTTCATTTAAGTATTTATCAAATTCAATTCTTTTACCTGTTTTATGTCGGTCAAAGACCCATAACAGTACTTATATGTTATTTATATAGTTCTCAAAAATATTCCTTTGGATAATAAAATAAACTATTTAATTTATTAGTTGTCTGTGAGTTACAAAATTCTTACAAATATTTTTATTACACCTGCATCATCATCATAATTGCCATTTAATAATGCTATGAAAATTATGAAATGCTCTAGTTCTAATTACTTTTTGTTCGAATGACATTCTCTTTAATAATTATAAATACCAAATGAATGTATAATTTAGTTTTACATAGGTATATTTTGCTTAATTTGTGTACAACAATCTGACAACGACGGCGCCGAGTATTACATACGGTATGCTATCACGGATCCACACGGTTCAAATGAGCCGGTTCCGGGACCCGGCTCACTATGAGGAGCTGAACCGAGTGAGCCGGGTCAATGAAAAGAACCGTTTTGCCCACCTCTAGTTAGCACAAATGCGTTATTCGTTAATTCTGTCGGGCAAAAATAAGCATGTTCGTAAAATCGAAAAAGTAGCCGGTTCAGTTTTCATAAGGAACGGACACATTTGACGAGCTATGTAAAAATTATACGACAAGCCGAATCATCAAACGATGGCCTACGCGCTTATTTTTTGGGATGCTGGATCAGGCAGGAGTGAACAGCGCAATATTATATAATTTGCGAGAAGCGAACCCCACCTTGATTTGTCGCGCTTTTACTAAACAATTGGTTCGAAGTATGTTAAAGCCACATTTAGAGGCTCGTCTTGAAAAATCCACCTTACAGAGAAATATAAGAAACCTCATTAGCGATATTCTCGGAATTAATGAACGCGGACCCTTTACGACGGGGAAACTAGAAAAACGGAAAAGGTGTTCTGTTTGTAGCTGGAAAGATAACAAAAAACACTATACTGTTGTCTTGTGCGAAATGCCAGTTTGCGAGGACCATCGTACCCATTTTTGCAACAATTGCGCATAATAATTTACTTTTTTCAAGTGATTAACATTATTATATTATTCCATTTGTATTTCAAATAATAAAAAATCATTTTGTACCGTAAAATTACCTTTTCGTTTATTTTATGACATGCATGAATCCATAAAATATTCCCCACTTTCAGGTGCTTGAATAATTCAACTTTTTGGAACCCACGCAAAAAAAAACTATATTATTTTGAAAGCTCACAGTTTAAGCTACAAAAGCCTAGAACCGTTTTTTTAATACCTGTTTATTGTAGAGTTACGAATTTGTTAACAATATTCCGTTTTTTCCGCTTTTCAGACGATTGTTCAATTTTTATTGACAACGGTTTTTAATGGTTTGAGTTTGGTAGCTGCTGGGCCATGTAGTAGACACTTCAATAAGTAACCCAGAATTTTTTCAGGTTTTTTGGAAGCCTAGAAAACTTTGTAAACCCGACTGTTCCCTAAAATACCCAGTATACACACCGTGCACTCAAAAATGTAGTATACACACGCCGGGTTAAGAATTTTTTTATCCAACAATTATTCAAAATCCTATTCTAAGTACTTTCATTCTCTCAATAAATCGCTATAGAATGCATACTTTGCAAGATATTCGAAAAAAAGTGCTACTCGTTAAGAGTAAAAGTGCTACCTCCGGTCCGAATTTTGAAATTTCATGTATACAAAAAATATTGCAAATCCAACTGTAAATACTTTTGTACTCTTAATAAATATATATAGAATGCATAATTTACGACATATTTGCAAAAAATCGCTATTCGGTAAGAGTAAAAGTGGTACTTCCGGTCCGAATTTTGAATTTTTTTTATTCAAAAGATATTTAAAATGATCATTTAAATACTTTTATACTCGTAATGTACCTGCCTAGAAAGCATGACTTGCGAGATATTCGCAAAAAACTGATTTTCGATAAGAGTAAAAGACCTACTTCCGGTAGGAATTTCAAAAAACTTTTTTAAGACAATTTGTCTCAAATTTAATTTTCAGTACATTTGAATTCTTTATAAATTTGTTTAAGCTTAGTATTTGACGAAATATTTGCAAAATTCGATTTTTTCACTGAAGTAAACTACTACTTCCGCTCTACCGATTTCACTGAAAAACCAATCAGATCTCAAGAGGGAGATTATATACGTGAATACAAAATTTTGAATAGATATCTACAGCGGTTTGACCGCTATCGTGGTCACACACACAGACATTTTTTAAAAACCACTTTTTCGGAATCAGGGGACTTCAAAACGTGGACATCTGCAAAAATCTCCAGGTCGAAAATTTTCGTCATCACAATACTTCCTTATACTACGTAAAAAATGAGGTGTGGCCACCACACGACTTTCTTATACGTATCAGCGTTTCAAACTATACAATTTTAGGAAATTTTTTATACAAAAATTATTCAAAATCCTATTCTAAGTACTTTCATTCTCTTAATAAATCGCTATAGAATGCATACTTTGCAAGATATTCGAAAAAAAGTGCTACTCGTAAGAGTAAAAGTGCTACTTCCGGTCCGAATTTTGAAATTTCATGTGTATACAAAAAAATATTGCAAATCCAACTGTAAACACTTTTGTACTCTTAATAAATTTAATATACAGGGTGTCTCTAAAAGGTGCGGAAAAAACGCTACCACACATTTCTGAGGGCGATCTAACCCAACTTACCTCAGTCCAAAAGTGGATGCACCATTGCATTGAATTGCCACAAGAATAACACCCAAATTACAGAAGCATATGTGTCCATATACGAAATGAATTTTTTATATCCAGATTACTCATAAACGGCTGCTCCAATCAACTCCTACCAGGTATACCTTTTCTAGGTAAAAAACATTGGAGAATAAGAATTTTTATTTAAAAGTTAAATATAGTGTGTCTCAAAAAAGTTATTACGTTTTAAATGGATACAATATGCCGCAGGTGGCGCCCTCTACATTTTGCAATGAAAATGAGAGCAGATTTAAATTTTTTACCCCACGAAACCACCCCTACCCAAATATTGTGACAATATACCAATTATTACAGAAATTATTTATAAAAAACTAAAACCAAATTGAACTTTTGACACTCTGTATCTCCGAAAGCATCCACTTTTGGACTGAGGTAAGTTGGGTTAGATCGTCATATTTTGCCCTCAGAAATGTGTGGTAGCGTTTTTTCCGCACCTTTTAGAGACACCCCAGTATATAGAATGCATAATTTACGACATATTTGCAAAAAATCGCTATTCGGTAAGAGTAAAAGTGGTACTTCCGGTCCGAATTTTGATTTTTTTTTTATTCAAAAGATATTTAAAATTATCATTTAAATACTTTTATACTTGTAACGTACTTGTCTAAAGAGCATGACTTGCGAGATATTCGCAAAAAACTGATTTTCGACAAGAGTAAAAGACCTACTTCCGGTAGGAATTTCAAAAAACTTTTTTAAGACAATTTGTCTCAAATTTAATTTTGAGTACAATTGAATTCTTTATAAATTTGTTTAAACTTAGTAATTGACGAAATATTTGCAAAATTCGATTTTTTCACTGAAGTAAACTACTACTTCCGGTCTACCGATTTTACTGAAAAACTAATCAGAACTTAAGAGGGAGATTATAGACGTAAATACAAAATTTGGAATAGATATCTACAGCGGTTTGACCGCTACCGTGATCACACACAGACATTTTTAAAAACCACTTTTTCGGTATCAGGGGACTTCAAAACGTGGACATCTGCAAAAATCTCCAGGTCGAAAATTTTCGTCATCACAATACTTCCTTATACTACGTGTAAGAAAGTAAAAAAGGGATGTATGTATATTCTGTGATGAATATATACATATTTTTGATTTTGTCTACTTTAAATGATTTGTTATTGGCAGGGATATGATGTTAATCTTGAATCCATACAAGTTTGACGGCAGAAGAAAAAATGGAAGATACCTGCAAGTTTCCGATTTAACCCAATAACGCCTACCGTATGATTTATCATACGTAAGTCATGTGTCTTTGATTTCAAATGAGACACGGTGTGGGCTTGCTATCTGTCTTCTATAAGCATAGTTTGAGGTGTAATAGTGCTACAAACGTGTTATCAAGATTTTTAGAAGAACTTTTGTGTATTGTTTTAGGTCTGGTTTTCAATAGGCGCAAAAATGAGTCTGAGGTAAGGTTTTGTTATTTTTTTGTGATCCTGTCACTCTTGCATTGATTTGACAATGTATATTGATTTGATATGGTCAAGTGAGACTATCACAGCCTAGCTAAATCATTGCAAACACATATTTGGATCTCTGGCGTCAAAAGAAAATGACGTATATTTTATCATACGGTAGGCATATAAGGGGTGTGTCGTTTTTTTTTTAGGAAGAACTTGTACAATCCATCAGATCCACGAGATGCAGAAGGATTATTCGGAGTCCCTTAATTCAGACGATGAATATTATATTTTAGTGAGAGATTGCGACCGTATAGACTTGACAGTACTTCCCCCAAGAGATGGTAAAGATAGCGATGTTGATGACGCACCGAGTGATGACGACGGAGAATACGGTATTCGTTCCCTGGGAAAAGGAGTGCTCAAACAACCAATGGAAATCACGGCTGTTACTACAAGTGGTAAACAATCAGAAATTCGTCCCCAAAATGATGAGAACAATAATGAACTGCCCACCAACGAACCTATTGATGTCGATATTTTGAGTTCAAGTGACGAAGAAAACATACCACTTGCTGAAAGATTCAAGGACGAAATTGCCAAGCGTCGGAAAAACTGACGTCCTAAAAAAAGTCGACATACCAAGAGACAACGTATTTGGCACGAAAAAATCTTGACACATTGAGACGGAAAAATGAAAATTGACAAAACATACCAACCTACCATTGAACAAAGAATCACGGAAGAACAGTTGAATCCGATAGATCTGTTCAAAATATTCTTTCCTGAAAATTTCATAGAGTTTGTTTGTACTGAATCAAGTAAATATGCCATTTTTAAAGGAAAACAAGATTTCTCCGAATCTAACGAAGAGGTGTAAGTTTACTTTGGAATTTTACTTCTACCTGGGTACACCAAGGCTCCCTGCAGAAGACTGTATTGGGAAACAAGGGGCGATACATTCAATTCATTAATAATAGCATGTCTCGCGACCGATTTGAAAGTATACATCGTTACTTGCATTTCAACGATAATACAAAAATTGAGCCGAACAACCGAATTTATAAAATACAACCACTAAGAGAGAGGGTAAATGGTGTTTCACAAGAACTAGCCCAACCACTATCTTCTTATTTTTCATTGGATGAAGCAATGGAACCATATTTTGGTCGCCATAACATGAAACAGTTTATTAGGGACAAACCCATTCGAATGGGCTAAACATCACCTGAAGGCTACATTTTAAAATTTAATCCTTACTGCGGAGCCGGAGACAAATCAGAAGGAAAAACTTTGGGCTCGAGTGTTACTGAGAAATTATGCTCTCCCTATTTACCCCAAAAATCTATAATTTATCTGGATAATTTCTTTAACTCTTTACCTCTGCTAGGGCTAAAAAGAAAAAATATCAACTGCATCAACACCATTAGGTCTGACCGTATAGAAAAAGCCCATTTGAAAGATCTAAAAAAAGCAGACCGTGGTGCTGCACATATTTTAAAAGACAATTCTGATAAAATCACTCTTACTAAATGGAACGACAACAATCAAATAACCATGGCGACTAATGTCGAAAATGAGATATGTTTCACAAAAGGATATTGTAAACGTTGGTCCAAACAAAAAAAAAGCATATACAAGTAGGTCAACCCACAGTAATCGACTTGTACAACCAAGAAATGGGAGGTGTCGATTTGCTCGACAAAATGCGTGGTTTCTACAGAATACGCATACGATCTAGAAAATGGTATTGGCCATTTATTCGATTTTGTTTGAATGGAGCAATGGTCAACATGTGGCTTCTTAATAGATTTGTTCACCCAAAAATCAGCTTCATGGAATTCTTGAGAACTGCTTGCGCATTGCTGACGGCTCCCGAATATTTACAGGGTCCAAAACCAAAGCGCAGTAAGAATGTTCTGAAGGAAATACGATACAACAGGACCGATTGTGGAAAATGTGCAAAATTTTCATGTTTAAAATGTAATGTGGAACTACATCCAGACTCCAGTATCATACCCCTCCTGTATCTTATAAACCTGTTTAATGTTATAACTAATAATATAAGTTCAGGAATAAATAATTATATTCAGTAATATTTTTTTCCAACACTAGGTTCGCGACTTTCAAAATCCAGGAGTACTATATGGCTAGCGTATGTCAGGGCACAAAAACAAGTGATAACATGAAAAATTTTGTATAAAAAGTATTCTTGTGTGCTTCTAGTGGTGTATTGAAGTAGCTATCCAATGTTTGCATTTTTCTGAAGGAAAGAGTTACTCCGGCGTTATTGGGTAACATAAAGAAATATTAACATCACCCACTATTACGAATGTTTTCGTTTCATATGTCCTGCAAAATTACCTTTGTAATTTGTTTTATATTCACAATATTCACATTTAAAATCAAATCTCTTTAAATGTTTGGTTGCTATATGTTCTTTCAAATGTATTTTGCTGCTTGTTCCATATTCACAAGAGTCACATTTATAATCAAATTCATTCAAATGTTTCGTTTTTATATGAATTTCTATACTATTTTTGTAGTTTGTTCTATATTCACATGAATCACATTTATAATCAAATTTTTTTAAGTGTTTTGTTTTTACATGATACTCTAAATAATTCTTGTGTATTGTTCCGAATTCACATGTTTCACATTGATAATAAAATCCCTTCAAATGTTTAGATTTTATATGTCTTTCTAAATTGCTTTTGTCGTTTGTTTCATATTCACAAGAGTCACATTTATAATCAAATTCATTCATATGTTTAGTTTTTATATGAGTTTCTAAACGTCCTTTGCGGTGTGTCCTATATCCACATGAGTTACATTTATAATCAAATTCAAACGAATGTTTAGCTTTTATATGTTTTTTTAAATTAGTTTTGTCGTTTGTTTTAAATTCACAAGAATCACACTTAAAATTAAATTTCTTCAAATGTATAGTTTTTATATGTGTTTCTAAATGACTTTTGATGTTCGTTCTATATTCACAAGAGTCACATTTATAATCAAATTCCTTCAAATGTTTAGTTTTTATATGTTTTTCTAAATAAGTTTTGTTACCTGTTCTGTATTCGCATTTATAACATTTATGATGAAATTCATTCAAGTGTTTTGTTTTTATATGATATTCTAAATAACATTTGTATTTTGTTCGAAATTCACAAGAGTCACATTTATAATTAAATTGCTTTAAATGTTTCGTTGCTATATGTTCTTTTAAACGTGTTTTGATGTTTGATCTATATTCACAAGAGTCACATTGATAATCAAATTTCTTCAAATGTTTCGTTTTTATATGAATTTCTAAACGATTTTTAGTGTTTGTTCCATATTCACACGAGTCACATTTGTAATCAATTTTTTTTAAATGTTTTGCTTTCATATGATACTCTAAACTACGTTTTTGTTTTGTTCTGAAGCCACAAGAGTCACATTTATAATCAAACCCCTTTAAATGTTTAGTTTTGATATGACATTGTAAATTGCTTTTGCTGTTTGTCCTATATTCACAAGAATGACATTTAAAGTCAAATTCATTCAAATGTTTCGTTTTTATGTGAATTTCTAAACGATCTTTGAAGTTTGTTCTATAATCACATGAGTCACAATTGTAATCAAATTTTTTCAAATGTTTTATTTTTACGTGATACTCTAAACTATATTTGTGTTTTGTTCCAAAGTCACAAGAGTCACATTTATAATGAAACTGCGTCAAATGCTTGGTTTTTATATGTCTTTTTAAATCATTTTCGGTGTTTGTTTCAAATTTACATAAGTCACATTTATAGTCGAGTTGCTTCAAATGTTGATTTTTTAGATGTCTTTTTAAATCAGTTCTGTTGTTTGTTTCAAATTCACACGAGTCACATTTATAATCGAATTGCTTCAGATGTTTAGTTTTTATATGTGTTCCTAAATAACTTTTCCTGTTTGTTTCAAATTCACAAGAGTCGCACTTGTAATCGAATTCTTTCAAATGTTTTGATCTTACATGTTGTTTCAAATTATGTTTCTTGTTTGTTCTAAATTCACAAGAATCGCATTTATAATCGAATTTCTTCAAATGTTTGGATTTTATATGTATTCTTAAAGAATCTTTGTATTTTGCTCGAAACACACACAGCGAACACTTAAATATTCTCCAGTGATCTCTTGAGGTCGATTGTTCTATTTTAATATGTGTATTCCTACAGTGAGTTGTAGAATGTTCTTGGCCGTCCTTTCCTCTAACATAAGTGTGCTTATTTTCCACATGCAGCCTGAGAAATTCTTTAGTCTTGAAACGTATGCTACAGATCCCACATCTATACACTTTAACTTCGTGATGCTGGTTAGTGTGCTTTTTGAGATCTGCTTGGTACTTCGTCCTGTATTTGCACTGCTCACATTTATAGATGGGGCGAAGGCTTCTCCTGCGTCTGCTCAATGTTCTTGGCGTTTGCTTGACCGGTGGTACTGGTAAAATGCATTCTCTGAAAATAAATAAATATTTAAAATTTCATGACAAACATCAATTTAAGGGAGGAGTTCTCTACTAAAGCTAGTACTGTAAAACCGGCCCTTATGGGCTTTAATGGCATAATAGATAAAGACCCCACCAGAAGTAGGGGTTCTAACCGATATACATGGTGTTCCATTTATAAAACAAGAAAACGTAATTAAAAGCTATCCGAACCACAACATTTATTTAGTTGCTTTGCATGGTTCCGAATCTCGTTTGATAGTAAATGATTATTATTTTTTTTTTTTTTGAAAAGTCAATTCCCAGATGGTATAAGGCGAGGACAGATTATGGAAGAAACTGAGATATGAGACCACAAAAATCTAAACACTCTTATCCCGGTCACCCAGTGGAGCTGGTCGTGAGTGAAGTAACTCCACTTGTTAGGGAGTAAAAGAAAAATGATTCAGCGCCACTTAAGAGTGCAGATCTTCCGGAAAACCACGAAAGGGTACGGTCTCAAACCTCCGCTTGATCCCCAAAAGAAAAACACAATAAATTTCAAAACCCCAGTCTATTGAACATATAAAAATATTGACACCTCAGAGTGTACAAATTCCAGAAAATGAAAGAAAACCTTAGAACTATTATAAAAGCCCCTGTATATTATCAAAACCCCGAATTATAATAAACAAATGCCCCAAGTTACACAATAACCCCAGAATAGTTATACTAAAATATAAACATAGGGAATACACAAGCTGCATTGCTAAATTATATGCACTTAACGCCACAACAACAAAAAAAGACAAAATGTAATTTACAAAGCAAAAACAGAAGTGAGGTTACTTATCTAATACACAACTTCGGCTGAGGGCCGAACAAGGCGTTCAACGCTCGTATGTGAATTTTATTTTGATCTGGGGAGAGCTGTGGAATGCAATAATAATAATAATAATAAATCTTTATTAACCAACAGGCAAAGCCCAATAACAGGTGTATACATTTGGCTAATAATAATTAATAAACAATATTAACTATAGTAACACATATATGTACATATACACATACACACACACATATAAATGTAAACAAATACACGCATTTATTGCAACATATCTAAGCAAATAGATTAAAAATAGAGATACCAGAGCAGTCAAACCTACAAACAAGCAGCCCCAGGTTGATCTACCTGTACTATATCAGTTAGTTGTTATACAAAACGCTGTTTAGCTACACCGAGTATCTGCGGTAGGGGACTGAAATTAATGTCACACTGAGAACTAATGATATTGAAGTTTCGACACATAAAAGCAATTGGTGAGCTAAGCGCGATGTTACTGCTTGCTAACGGAATGTAGAAAGAGAAACTTTGTCGCGAGGAGGCGCGTGGAACCAAAAACTGTAACCTCGAAAGCAAATCAGAACTGTTCACCTCGTTATGCAGCAACTTATGAAGAAACTTCACACTAGCCAACATACGTCTGGTTTCAAGTGAGTCCATATCAAATCTTCGCAGTAATAAATTATAATCCGTACCTCTTGGAGGGAATATACCGTCCTCTCGAAAACATAGATACTTTAAAAGTTTACGTTGCACTTTTTCAATTGGCAATTTATGAGTTTGATAGAAAGGACTCCAAATCAAGCTAGCATATTCAAGTTTAGAGTGTACATATTGCTGTAATATTTGCCTTTAAATGAAATTTATATAATTTATTTATTTATTTGTTAGATAAATAAATAAAATTGAAGTTTATGCTAGCTCTATAGGCAAAACAACATAAATTATTATCTCTCGTAGGTTCTACTGTGATTTACTTCTTTCCTTACTTGTTTCTCCTTTATTATTATTATTTTTAATGTTGTGTGGGATAGGGATTTAAATAACTATGACACCAGATTACTTATGTAAAAAAAATGTATTATCTGCTTATTAATTACAATAAGTAAAATTTATTGTTGCATGTATATTACTTATTTTATTTGCTTGTTTACAATGCTATATAAGTAGCAGTTTTCATAATAATATCGTGTTCGTTTATTTTAATATGAATTCAATCAATACAGGGTTTCTCCACCTTCACTCTTTTCTTACTAAAGGCCTGTATATTAGGGCCAAATTATGTTGACTTGATAATGAAAGTACTGACTAATCGGCTTTATGCAAAGATTCACACGTACTACATAAAGCTTGGATCAATCACCACCCCAGATACATTCCTAATGCATCACAAACTAATTGTCTAAACCTCTATTCTCACGGAGTCTTTAGATTCTTAGTGCGAAGCTTTTAGGCGTTCCTGTTTATAAAAGTTTGAATATTGTTCAAAGCTGTGCTTACAAATGCCTTTTTTAATGAACACTGGTCCGTTGTGCAAGTATTCGCACACAGTACACTATTAAGACAAGTGTTCTTTATTTTTAATAAAAATTGTGTCCCTATGTTTACTTTCTATTATTTAAATAACTAAATATTAAAAGAAATGGAGTGTTTAGAGAGAACCTGTGTATTTTGATTGAATTTAATGGTTATAACAATATTATTTACTACTCACTGCGTAGATTCATATAATTCCTCGAATTCTGCTTGAAATTGTTTTTCCATTCTTGTTGATTCTTCCTTCCTTGGAATCTTCTATAAATTTAATGGTGACGCTCACTTCTTGCAAATATGGCGACGAGAAAACAATTGGAAATTATTCCTATATAAGCGTGTATGCTTCTTGTTTGTTTGTGAGTTGTTAGTTAGTTTATTTATTTATTTATACTGCGGTAGTAATGGTAAGCGTGTAATAACTCCACTTGACCACTACTCGCTTAACACGTAGATGTATTATCTACTTCAAAAGACGCTATCACTTTGTTGTGTATTAGAAGTTTTTAATGTCACAGGTACCAGCTAACAACTAACTTCTTTTTCTGTTGTGACTCCCTTTTTATAGTTGAAAATAAATGCCGCTCGTTATTTGATTGTTTTGCGGACTTTTATTTTTGAATTGTTCGTCGTGGCGCCTCTAGCGGATATCTCGATACTTATTCCTTGTCTCTTCTTCTTCTTGTCGTATTTTAGGTTGGCGTTTATTTTTATTATGTTTGTTCCTGACATTTGATATTTTTCCACATTCACCAACGACAGTATTTGTTGTTGTTTCATTTATTTATATCTAATGTGCAGTAAGTATATTGATATTTATTTTGATGTTTTTCTTACGTTATTTTATTCTTTTATTGCTATCGTAAACATTCATTGTACTTATAAATGTATTCATTGCTACTTTTACTGTTTTGCAGATACATTCTTCGACCGAGCGCTAACCTTACTCGTATTTTTGTTTTGGTGCTTTTGATCGGAAAGAATGGAAAGAAATTGGATATTGTTTCAATCGCCAGTCCCTTTGTCTGTGGCTTCTCTGTCTGCTCTGTTCTTTCTTCGAACCATTTTACCGTCCTTGGAGAATTTTGTATGTTTAATATGCTGTAATAAATCATTGCTTTTATATTAATGCTGCTTATTCCTTTGGTTATAGATGTTCATTTGTATGTGTACGAAGTTTGGAACCATGAAAAGGATTGCTGTTATTCGCATTACGATGAGAATTGATACTTTTTGTTGTGTATATTAAAAATGTTATACGATTCTATGCTGTTCTTTATGATACACTTTATTTTAATATCCTTTTCAACGCAACTGTATGTATTTTATCTTTAAGTTATGTGAGTGCATTAAGCCTCTTCATATACATTATGAGCATATCTTATTTTAAATATTTATTTTCTAATTTTAATGTTATCTCGTGTTTTTCACTTCTGAGAATAAATATTCATTTGTGTCATTTACTATTATCGTTGAGGTTTTTCCTCACTTATTTCTAAATGGTGTTTATATACATATAATCCTAATTAAAATACTTATATTCTAAGTGTATACCTGTGTTATTGTATGTTTTAATAAAATTTATTTTAAAATAAATGTTTCTTAAACTACGAGTGTGTTTTCTTATTGCTAATATTGATCTAAATACACTAGTATATCTTAGTGTCAACATTAATCATATCTATTTCTAACATTTTATAGTTATATACAGTATTGTCTTAGATTCTAAGGTAAAGTTCACGGCAATATGTATCGTACAACCGTATGATGGTGTTTGACCGGAAAGATGCCGAGTTCCTCACTATAAAGCCCAACGACTTCAGAGCAGAAGAAGTAGTACGGTCGCGATGGTCAGCAAAGGTAAACCTATTATCAAAACATACTCCCAAATCCTGAACTGCTGAAGAGCGACACAGTGCCGAGTTGTTAATTGTGTAATTATGAATTATTGGGTTCGTTTTCCTTGTATAGCTGACCACTTGACACTTTGACACATTCAAATTTAAATTATTTAACGCACACCAAGTGGTAACATCATCGAGACATAACTGAAGGTAGTGACAGTCTTCGGCAGAATTAACCATTGAAAATATTTTCATATCATCAGCAAAAATACATTTATGACATTTAAGTAAATCCAGCAGGTCGTTAATAAATATTATGAAAAGCAGCGGACCAACATTGGACCCCTGTGGAACTCCAGACGTGGTAGTATATTTCTGGGACTTGTATCCGTTGTAGTAGACATATTGTGACCTATTCTGTAAGTATCACGTAAAAAACGAAATGAGTGTGGCACTGAAGCCGAACATGTTCAACTTCTTGAGAAGGACCTCCTGGTCAATGCGGTCAAATGCCTTTGCAATGTCAGTATAGACCACATCAAGTTGGCCGTGCTCATCAAGTGTATCCGAAAGATACTGAACAAAACATGCCAGGTTCGTAACGGTGGATCTCTTCTCCATAAAACCATGTTGGTCTGGGAAATAGAACTTTTAATGCTAGGATAAACATAGGAATAAATCACCTTCTCCAACACCTTGGCGAAGTTGCTCAGTATGGAGACCGGTCTGTAATTACTTATATTTGAGGGGGAGCCGCTCTTTAATATTGGACAAACTTTCGAAATTTTTCAAATATCTGGAAAAGTATTTGTACTTAAAGCCAAGTTAAAAATAAATAGCAGTAGCTCAACAAATGCTGGGCTGCAGTCCCACCAAAAAACTCGGAATTCCATCTGGTCCGGACGTCATCTTATTACTTAATTTTTTAATAGCTTTCTCAATATCTAATTCAGTCACAGCTGACACATCTACACATTTGTTCCCCGTATCACAATATTCCAACTCATTGTCCTGATTAGGGTTATAAGCGCTTACGAAGTAATTTGCAAAGCCATTCACTACATCCTGCGGATTGTCAAACACGTTACCATTCCACTACATCGACCCTGGAATTCTTGAGACACCTCGCCTAGTTCGTAAAAATGACCAGAACTTCTGAGGGTCATCAACAATGCTTGCCTCCATTTTCAAAGTATATTCCCTGTCCGCAGTTCTGATTTGCTTCTTAACAATCGCTCTACAAGTCTTAAATTCAGATAAAAAAAATTCACTACCAGTTCTCTTATGTAATCTGAGGTAATATTTTTTTAGTTTTATATTTTTTATAATTTCCTTATTAAACCACGGCGGATACTGATTGAGTTTGTTTGTCTGCTGTGGTATGAAAATGTCAAACAATGAATACAAAAGTTCATAGAAATGATCACACGCATCATTAACATTCGTAATACTTGATAGGAACGACCAGTCTACAAATAATAAAGCTTGATACAAGTTAATTGAAGCATGGCAGGAAATAGCAGAAAACGAAAATCTTATAATATATTGTACAGTGTATTTGTTGAGTCATTATTATGTTTTGATTGTTAATTCTATTAAAGTTAATTCATTTTATTGAAATGTATTTCTATACTTCAACATATAAATGGAGTTTTACTGATATATTGACATATTATGCTATAATTCGGGTTATATGTGAGTGTACGACTTTCTTATGATATGTGCCAATTATGGATATAAGTTCACATGACTAAACATTTCTCCTACTTTTTTTGCACACATCTGTACTTTGGCCGTGTCGAATGCCAAAACGATTCTACTACATCAATCAACAAATAAGAACCTGTTCAGTTATATAAAAAGCATTCGTACCTGGAATTCCTCTCGCAGCAGAAGGCCATGTGGTGTTGCAGATATTCCTTTGGAGCCATGTGGATTTTGCAAAACGCGCACTGCATGAGTTCTGGAATTGTGTGAAAAACATACCCATTAAGTTACATTCAAAACTGATATTGATGTCTTACTTGTGGAACACAAAAATCATGGAATATCGTGGAGTTTAATCCAGGAAATTATTTTTATATAAAGAAAAAAATTAACAACACTTAGTCCTTGTTCATAATGGACATAAGGCATAAAAAAAACTCTTAAGACGTAAGACACGTAAGGGATACATTAAGCGCAAAATTTAATTACCGTTCACAATGAACATAAGCTAGTAATAGTTCTTTTTAGAACTATTACCATAATATAGCGTGGACCCAATGCCGAGTAGAATTGGAAACCTACCTATTTCTCCACCGAGGAAATGCGATAATAATTTTTAATACTTATATGAATTAAAAATACAAACAAAATACAAGGGAAATTGCATCGTATATAGTGTCACCAACAGGTAATATTGTATTTAGGTTATGTGTTATGTTTCTGAAGTTACCCCCCATATTCTATTATTGCAGCTGTTGCAAGAAGTACAGTTTCTAAAGTAATAAAGGAATATAAGTCCTAGGGAGCACTTACTCAGAG
Source organism: Amphimallon solstitiale (assembly GCA_963170755.1). Lineage (NCBI taxonomy): Eukaryota > Metazoa > Arthropoda > Insecta > Coleoptera > Scarabaeidae > Amphimallon > Amphimallon solstitiale. The sequence goes on along the minus strand of OY720685.1, from coordinate 42,989,546 downwards.
CACAATTAAAGCTCTGGTAGACGCACATTAGTTAACAACTTTGACGAAAATGTAAAAAATGCAGTAAGACAAGTAATACACAGCTTTTTTTTACAATGAACCTCCTACAATAAAATTTTTAACGAAAGTCAAAAGCATTCCAATATACCACAAACGAGCCGTTCATCATTATATTATACACACCAATGAAAAAGATTGATTTTATGTAAAACATATTTATTTTTAAGATGAATAGGTATATAAAATATTATAGGTACATTAAGTGAAGCAGCAAGGGTTTATTGATATTTAACAGCCCAACAAAAATGATATTTTACTTAAACGAAACGTGGTTAAATGAAGGACACATACAATCAAAAGTTTGGGTTGATTTTAATGTACATAACCCAGAGAAATAGAGTAGGGGAGAACGCGCTTCGACGAGTGCGCATCCAGTTTTAAGCAAACGCTATTGTGGTCGCCATTTTGCAGGGTAATTGGCACTTGTGTTGTTGTAATTGTCAAGCTTGGAGGTTATTTTTAATTAATTGTATTAAAAAGGACTTGTGTGTGTTATTAACATGTCGTGCTCTGTGTTGGGCTGCAGTAACAGTCGAAGATTTAAGCCGGAAGGCATTTCTTTTCACACGTAAGTTTGTTTACATTTTTCTAAGTCAATGAACTTTACATGCGAATTGTTGAGCTAGGTATAAATATTACCGTAATAGAATGAAAGAATTGCATCTTTAAGAGCGCGATTAATTCTGCACTATTTGTAGATTTCCACGGGGTGATTCATTGAAAATGTGGTTAGATGTGCTAGGAAAAAATGTTGAAACGTGGACCTGGTCCAAAAATAAAGTTATTTGTTCCAAACATTTTTGTAAGGAAGATTATATTGTCAGCGCCGGTAAAAGAATCCTCAAACCGCTTGTGAGCAACCTTCAAAATGGCGGAATTCAATTTAACTTAGTTGGCGCATCTTTAAGCGCGTTCTCCCCTACTCTATTTCTCTGACATAACCGCAGGCAAGCATTTATAGATGGTTCCTCGACAGGTTTGAAAAATCCAACAGGAAAAGGCAAAAGACTTATTATTGTGCACATAGGATCTGAAGATGGGTTTGTTGAAGGTGGATTGTTAGTTTTCCAAAGCAAAAGAACTGGCGACTACCATGAGGATATGAATTCCGTTTTATTTATAAATTGGTTTAGTGCTGTTTCAGAAAAATTATTAATTATGATTATGGATAACCCGCCCTACCATTCTTGCAAAGTTGAAAAGATTCCAAGTACATCATATCAAAAAAAGGACATGCAGAATTGGCTACAATCAAAAGAGTAACCATTTCAACTAGAAATGAGTAGACCAATTTTACTGGATTTGATTTAATAACATCGCCACAATTTTAACCAGTATATTATTGATGAAATGGCAACAGCAACAAACAAACACGTGTTGAGATTACCACCGTACTACTGTGAACTAAACACCATCGAATTGGTTGGTATGGGCCAAAATAGAAAATTATGTTGCAGCGAATAATAATTTTTTTTAAATGGCAGAAATCAAATAATTACTATTGACTGCAAAGAGAAAGTGTATAGATTATGTAATTAAAGAGGAAAAAAGTAGTCTATTAAATTTTTAAACTAGCAGAAGTCAAACAGTTGCTATCGACTGACTAAATTAGCTCATTTTAATAGTGGTAAATGGAGAAAGTGTATAGAACATGTAATTAAAGAGGAAGAAAAAATGAGTCTACTAGATGGCTTAATTGACAATATCGTAGGGCCATTTATCATTCGAACTGCAAGTGATAGTGATACAGATAGCAACAGCAAATAATAATAATGAAAACAAATAAAACGAATGCCGCAACCATGCAATCGCAGTAGTATGTATGTTAAGTTGTCAACCGTTAAAATTCATTGTAGTTTATTTTTATTTAGATCTATACCACAAATCATACCTAAAATCTAAATCTTTTAAATGCTCGACGTCTAAGTTAAAATAATTAACTGTATTTTAGGTTAACAATAGCAGAATATGTTTGATAGTATAAGTGGAAACAATATCCTAACCCGTAACTATTATAGATGTAAAGAAGTTAAGTAAAATAAATAACTCTATTTTAGGTTATGTAACAATAACAAAATATGTATAATATGGAAACAATATAACACGTAACTATTACAGATGTAAAGAATTATTTAATTTATTTATAAAAATTGATAGTGCAATTGTGGCATGTCAAATTTATTGATGGTTCAATTCTATTTGAAAAACCAGGATTGTGCAGATCTGTGGGCACATTAATGACAGTATTATTAATTGAGTTAATTTCATGAGTATTTACGATATCTTCAGTCGAACTAGATCCTGATTGTACTGCGGATGTTGATGGAATTTGATTCATATCGAAAATTCCTGTATATATTGCAGCTGTGGTTGCGTAAGTAGATGTAGGTAGACCTTGTAACATACATGCTATATTTTTTTATTTACTAGGGAATCTTCGATATAACCTTCAGCTACACTAGAAGATTTCCAACCACCATGTTGTTTTAACTGAAGGATATTACCACCATCGACAGCTAAAAGTGTAGCCGAGGTTCTACGGAAACTATGACCTGTATATAACTGTGGATTTTGTAAATTTAAGTAAAGGGCAATTTTTTTTGGCATCTGTCCTATTGTGTTATGTCCAATGTTTTGTCTAGTACATTTACCATTACGTACACTAATAAAGAATTTTGCTATATCTGGAATTGGTCTAATTTTTAAATAGTTTTTAATTATTTTGATCCAAAGTGGCTCCATTATTACAAACTTTCGAGACGAACCATTTTTCCTATTGCGGATGTGAATAATAATTAAATCATCTTTCATGATGACATCAGAAATTAATAAATTACACAGCTCATCACTTCGGCATGCACCAGCAACACCAATTACAAGAGCAGTCTACAGGGTTATATATTGTCAATAATTTCAAAGTATTAATATATAAACATACTACCTTAGTTGCAATGTAACATGTGTCGGGTGCCTCAGTAAGGAATTTTATAATTTCCTCTTGAGTAAATACTAATTATTTTTGGGCTTATAATTTTCATTTTTTCTTTTTAAAAAGGCACCTAATTTAAAATATTTTGATATGTTAATATCCTCTTTTAGGCCAAGTGTAGCTTTCAACATCGAATAATGCGCCCATAAAGTCGAGGCTTTTTTATTTTTCGAATATTATTGAAAATAAGCCAAAAGTACATTTTCAGAAGTTACTACTGTATTTTTGCTATTACACCATTTTTTAAATTCTGTATATGTTTTCATGTATAAGTGTTTAGATTTATGCGGAAGCAAGTTCTCAAGTGCCTGTTCTGCAATCTCGCGCATTTCAGGTGGTGTACATCTAAACTCTTCAGACATTATAAACGGAATGAAAAAGAATTTAATAAATACTTGACTTTCAGTTTCAGCATTTATGTCAAAATTTATTTTTCAACATCAAAATATAGCTTACTTATTTGTTTATATGAAGTTTTATTACATGGGCATTCTTACATATATGAGTAAATTTATTCATAATTATTAAGGTTTCAAGGTCCAATTAGACTACTGGTACAAAAAATAGTATACATACTACGGTTGAGAAGACTATTATTGCCCTTGTGGCTTAAATTTAATCTCGCCACTCGGGCAATAATAGTCATCTTCTCAACCTTGGTATGTAATATACTATTATTCATTTGGAAGAGAATATTCAAAATAGAAATACTAATTTAAAAATATGTGTTTTAAAATATAAAAATCAATACAATCAAATTCACAAACATCGGAAAGAAATACGATACCTTCAATTGAAAAGTTCCCAGCTGCTCCCTTAACACAAACATTTTTATGTTTGGCCAAATGCTCTTTCAAACTAAATCCAAGACAGCAAAACGTGCAGGCATATACGTCCTTAATGATGTATTTCTTAATGGTATCAAAATCCAGTCTAATTAAGTTATTTGGGCTGTTTCCGTATTCCTCACCAAAATACACCAGCAATTCTTCACCAGCTTGTATTTGACGGGTGCTTTGATAATATATATTATCGTCAGATTGAATGACATGCAGGTTTCGGTCAGAAGTATTGCTGGTAGGATTAATATACTGCATCCAATTCAAATACTTTGATTTATTTTTGTCCAAAACAAATTTATCCCCTTTCATTTCCCAGGGACACTGTGTTGTGCTGAATCCAGTGAAAGAACCGAATGTTACACCTGCAGGTATAGTTCTTAAAGCATATATTCCAATTTGTCCAAGACAATCTTGAATTTCTAAGAAATCATTTGGTATATTTTCCCCTGCTTTGCTATCTGCATTAGTCGAAGCATATTTGTTTAAAATATGCATAAGCATTCCACATTCGATGCAAAAGTCTATGTAGTATTCTTCACAGTGATCACAGTCTGTTGGCCAATTTACGGGGATTAAAAATCATAGCGTTTACTATCACTTGGTGATCTTTTACATAATTACATAATGATGAAAGATATACAGGCTGATTCATTTTCGTCCCTCACAATGAGGATCTCGCTTATTATTGGATATAGAGTATAGGTTAAAATTTGGCGAAGTTGTTAAAGAAAATGGAGCTGACAAATGAGGTTTGTGTTTCAAAAAAACCGCGAAAACCCCATTTTGTTCTTTTACTTGTAGCACCTACATTTGGCCTAGTAGAGAAAAAATAAAAACACATTCTTATGGACACTTTCAAACCTATATCCAAGGGTGAACCCGAAATTTTTATATCATGTTTCGTTTCTTTCTGGCCATCATCAACTATCTAATTTCTTATAGGCGCCATATTGGATTTAGATACCTTCAGAAAGAGTTTTTTTCCTAATTTCATCCGTGTACTACATGTTGACAAACGTTCTTGATATTATGCTTTAATTGAAAGAATAAATTTGCAAATTAAATTAGGTAGCCGTGAAATTTCAATCCGTCAGACATTTCATTTATCTTTCAGTAGTAATGCAAAAATGTCACTTAAGAGGGGCGTTTACTAACAAATACAAGTCTGGAATAGCCGACCGATTCCGATAGATTTGCGTCTTGGCTAGGACCGGTAGAGATACCGTAAAGTGGGGATAGACGACGCAGTAGCTTCAAAAACACTCGTGTGAAATGTGTGTGACAATGTTACTATTTAATGTTTTTTATCTTCAAAAATAATTACATGAAGTTTTTTATCGTTCATCAAATGTGCAGCTGGCGCATAGATATTATTTTTTTTTTTCTGTCCCAGCCATAGTTAGTAGACATTAATCAAATTCATGCATTTTTGTGGTTATTTCTAAAACACATAACTTTTTTAAGAAAATAAATTAGTACAAAAACTGGCCTTGACATTATAAATTTATGCCTTTTGCATCACTAACCCAAATTTGAGATTCTAAAATTACAACATAAATTTAAAAAACGCAAAATGGCGATGCCTTAGTTTTCGATAGGTAAACGCTCCTGTTAAGCAAAAAAAATGGTGTCCACCTCGGAATGAGAGATAATAAGCTGCAAACTCGTATACACCATCATTTTGGCGTTCTTAAAGTTGTCTCAAGAGTCCTATAAAATCTCGTGTCTGCGTCGTAGGTTATTCAAGGTCAAAGGTCACAAAAATCAGTTTTACGCGATTATCTAGGTTTCTATAGCTCAAGTGATGTTAACATTTGTTATAAAAACTGTAGAGCATAAAATTTGCGACAAATTTATTTTTAAAATTTGTTCATCCGCCCAACCGTTCTTGAGATAGAGGGCGGAGAGCGCGCACAGCTCAGCTATACATACTGTAATGCAAGGTCAACTGTGAATCTCGGTCAATAATACCTAGTATAAAGTTATTAAATCATTAAAATATCATTAATAATTTGTATTATTTATTAGTTAATACATTGTATTTAATAACATTTTACATATATCTAATATTTTCATTTATAGTTACTTCATGAGAAAGATGTTCCATTGTGAAGACTGGTTTATTTTTCGAGGGATCACTTTTTGTTAACTGTTGTGAGAAGTCACTTTCAGAAGGTGATTCTATTAATGACGGTCACATAGACTTCTTAAATATTTTAACCTCTGTGAATGTGCATGTTGATTGTCGAAAAGTGTACATACGTACAAATTCCATAGCAACATCGAAACGACGCCTAGAAGAAGGTTCACCCTTCAACATAAACCAGTTTATCTCATAAAAAAAGGAATGAAGTCTTTGATTTCAAGAAAAACTGTTTATTTTGTGGCTAAACAGCTGATGGAGCAGCAGATTCAAGAAAAAAGAAAAGTACCGACGAATGATCAGTAACGTAAGTACTTTGTAATTTAAAGACAATCTCATCAAAAGAGCAGAAGAACGAAAGGATTCCTTAGGAGTATTAGTCAAAGATCGTGTACTTTATGAGTATGACTTGATCGAAGCTGAAGCAAAGTACCGTTTGCTATACTAAGTTCTTGAATTGAGCACCTTCTACTGAGAATAAGCCTCGCGAAGATAATTCAGTAACTCAAGCAATGAAGGAGATTTTTTGTTATATAGAAAATCATGAAGATTCGCGATTTACATTAAAAGAGCTTAAAGATGTCCTTACGGAGTATGTACCAGATGACAAGACTATCATAGCAAGACTTTAACAAAAATATTTGACTGACATCGTAATTACGAGAAAAGTAGGATCATTTACTATCATATTTTTCGTGACACACACACTAATATTTTATCAAAAACTTGGTACGAAAATAAAAAAAAAAGTACTCCGGAACATAAAAGATCAAACTCAGGAAGATCCTGCGTTAGTCAAAGTATTTAAAAACATTAAAGAGGGGTGGCCATATTATTTACACAGAGAGAACAGTTCATTAAGACCTTATTTTGCTAGAAAGCTAAATTTAACCTTAGAAAATGATATAATAATGTTAGGTCATAGAGTTGTGGTACCAGAAAAATTTAGGAAGCAGCTGTTACAAGAATTGCATTCCGCACATGGTGGCATAGTAAAGATGAAGGACAAAGCAAGATCTTACTTTTGGTGGCCATTTATAGACGCGGACATTGAATTATTAGCAAAAAATGTGGTGTGACCACCACACGACTTTCTTATACGTATGAGCGTTTGAAATCATACAATTTTAAAAATTATTTTATACAAAAATTATTCGAAATCCTATTCTAGATACTTCCAGTCTCTTAATAAATCTCTACAGGATACATCCTTTATGAGATATTTGCAAAAAAAATGCTACTCGTTAAGCGTAAAAGTATTACTTCCGGTCAGAATTTTGAATTTTCATTTATACAAAAAATATTCCAACTTCAACTCTAAATACTTTTATACTCTTGACAAATATATATAGAATGCATAATTTCTCGAAATATTTGCAAAAATCGCTAATCGATAACAGTAAAAGTGTTACTTCTGGTTCGAATTTTGAAATTTCATTTATACAAAAAATATTTCAAATCCAACTCTAAATACTTTTGTACTCTTGACAAATATATATAGAATGCATAATTTACAAAATATTTGCAAAAGTCGCTATTCGATAAGAGTAAAAGTGTTACTTCCGGTCCGAATTTTGAAATTTTTTTCATACAAAAAGTATTGAAAATTAAGTTCTAAATTCTTTTATACTCGTAACGTACCTGTCTAAAACGCATGACTTGCGAAATATTCGCAAAAAACTGATTTTCGATAAGAGTAAAATTCCTACTTCCGGTAGGAATTTCTAAAAACCTTTTTAATAAAATGCTTCTCAAATTTAATTTTGAGTACATATGAATTCTTTATAAATTCGTTTAAACTTAGTAGTTGACGAATAATTGGCAAAATTCAATTTCTTCACTGAAGTAAAATACTACTTCCGGTCTGCCGATTTTACTGAAAATCTAATTAGTTCTCAAGAGGGAGATTATATTCGTAAATATAGAATTTGGAATTGATACCTATAGCGGTATCAACATTTTTTAAAAACCACTTTTTCGGTATCAGGGGACTTCAAAACGTGGACATCTGCAAAAATCTCGAGGTCGAAAATTTTTTGACACATTTGATACATTAATTAGTTGCATTTTAGCAAGATATTTATTGGATTATCGTACCAGTGTGCATTGCACTACCAATAAAGCGCCATCTTCATTAATGTTTGGTAGATCGTTGCGCATTAGATTCGATAAATTACAACCCGGGAATGTTACTGCGGGAAGTCGAAATAAAGTAATGAAACTTGGGAGATCAGAGACTTTCAAGGTGGGAGAAGACGTATATATTAGAGACTACAGGTTGTTAAATAAGAAACGTTTGGTAAAAGCGAAAATCATAAAAATATTAGGATCAAGGGTATATGTATTTATGTAAAGTCGACAAAACAGAATTAGTGTGGAAACGGCATTTAGATCAAATACAAAAACTGAAATCGGAAAAGGCACCTGAGAAGGATAAAATAACAGCAGATATGATAAAATATATGGGAGACAAAGCAACAACTGAATTTTGTAATCTCCTGAACGATATATTAACAAAACAGGAAATACCCAAAGATTGGAACATGGCAATAATATAGCTGGAGAATGCATCAAAGCGCTCTACGCGAACTATTGTTCGCAGACATGACTGTACAAGCAGATTCAGAAAAGAATCTACAACAGAATTTAAATATATACCAATCAGTATTCAGGAAAATAAACATGAAAATTAATATAAGCAAAACAAAAAAGGGGGTAAAGTCAGGACAGGAAAAGAAACACAAAATATGCTTAGAGGGAAGACAACTAGAACAAGTTAAAAGCTTCAACTATTTAGGCACAGTAATAGCAGAAAATGGAAGGATGGATAAAGCAATAGCAGAGAGAATAGGAAAGATAGGAATAATTTATAACATGCTTAAAGACACATTTTTTGGAAAAAAGGAAGTATCAAAGGAAATAAAAACAGAGACATATGAAAAAGTAGTAAGACCTTCACTAGTATACAGTTGTGAGTCTTGGACGATTTCAGATAGAAATAAAAGCAGAAATGATATTCCTGAGAAAAATTGAAGGAGTTACAAGGAAAGACAGAATTAGGAATGAGGTAATAATACAAAGAAGGAACCTGAAACCGGTTAAGAGAGTTATTGAAGAAAGACAGCTGGGTTGGTTAGGACATATACACCGGATGCACAGAAATAGACCATCTAAACAGGTGTATGAAGCCAGTATAGGGATCACGATGAATAGCATTCTATTTCTGTGACGTCATCGAAAATAATCGCATTCTATGTTGATTTGACATCACGAAGGGTAGAATTCTACCATCGACAATATTTTTCGTGAAAGATCGGTAAAGTACTAAACGTTTGAAAAACTTTGTGCTAATTGGTTCATTACGTGTCAAACTTATACGGGTTATACGGTTAGTTATTTCTTTAGATTAGAGCTTGGAATATAGCAAACTTTAAGTAGAATATTGTATGGAAAATATGATGCCTGTACAAGTGTTCGCAATCGTAGAGATAGGTGACAAAATCGTATGCTAGCAGGAAATATTGAAAGACATATAATGCGAAGTGATAATGATCCTTTTATACAGTCTGATAATCCATTTCAAAATTTATTCAAAAATGTAGGTTTCATTGACAGTAAATGAGTAAAAAGTATCAAATTTTCGTTTTAAAAAACACTATTTTTAGGTTAAAAACCAACAATTTTACGCGCTATTTCCGCTGGTATCAAGACGAACTATGAAAATCGCGTGGCGCGCGGATCGCCGAATGGCGGCAATTTGAAATAGGTAAATAATTTATTTACGTTTTACTTATTTGCTGGCAATGAAACTTACATTTTTGGATTCTATATTATTTGATATTTTTCTTGTATTTTAATATTGTTTATGCGGGCGTCGTTCTAAACATAAGCCAAAACATAAATTATAATTGAAGTCGAGAGTTTTTATTGTAATTTATATATACAAATTTACATGCTAAATTATTAAATACTTATATACAAACACTACTGTTACTAAATATACACATTTTATAATTTTGGTGGTAAATGTGCTTTTTCTGTCTCGTTCATTACATAAATTGAGATGGAACAACTAAACGATACCTTTAGACCGCTTGCTTGCAAACGATCTCAAGCCGATTTTGAGGGGGTGTTAAGACGAGAGGGGTTGGAAGCGAGCCTACATCATGATTCCAAATTGTCGACACGAAGCAAGCATCTATGGTTGCTAAGCAACGTGACGTCATTAAAATAGAATTCTATCCATCGTGATCCCGCTACAGAGTACAGGGAAAGAATAGAATAGGAAGACCTAGAATACAATGGGAAGAACAAGTACGACAGGCAGCCGCAGAACGTGGTATACAATGGTGTGAAACAAGGAACTTGGCACAGAACAGAAACTTGTGGAAGGAAAGAATGAATGCAATAGGAACTTGAAATGTAGTAATAAAATCCGACACCTAACGGTTCAAGGATGTATAGTTTAAATAAATAAATAAAACAGCACAAACTACTGTAGAGATGGTAAACTCTGATCCTAACCATAAGACAAATTATGATAAACATTATACTTGTATTAATATTGATAATCGAGATTGTGAACCAGGAACAGCTAACGTTGATGCAGTAGTTAATATGATTCCGTTTGCCTCTGTTAGTTGTTCCGGGCCCAAAAGAAATATTAATAAACCTGTTAGGTTAGATCTTTAAATATGTGTAGTTGCCATTCCTACGCGCGGAGGATTGTTATGTAGTGATAGGTTGGCAACATTGCATGCAACAGCAAGTAATAAATGGTGCGTTAAGAATACGGTCGGACTAGTTCATTTCGTTAAGTATGAGGGCAGACCAGTCAAATTCCCGATCAGCTGTTTGGGAAAACCGGTCATGTTATAAATCGCGCCCGCTGGCTGCCTGAGTTGGGCGAAATCGTTAAGGCCCGTTATAGTCGGTAAAAATTTCAATAGGTATGAAATTAGCTAGAGTTCGAAATCTAATGCTATATAGATGTCGCTAAACGTACGGATTACACTAAAATTAAAATTTAGTTCGTTGCCATGGGGATGCAGACGAAAGTAAAGCAAACGATTTATTTACTGAATTGTAGAACGAACTGGATCGCGCAGGTAACATTATGAATGAATATCGGTCTTCTAAAGTAAGAGGGAGAATACCTTGCAAGTCGTATACCTCTCTTTCCATCCTACACATTATTGTAAGTGGATATAAAGCAGAGGTATGTGCTAAAGGGGTAATATAAGTATGTAAATATTATTTATTCGGTCAGAAGAGAGATTTAAAATAAATAAAAAATACCAAGGAATAATGTAAATTTCTTGAACACTCTAATACAGGGTGTCATTTTGAAAACGTACCACCCTCTATATTTCGGCCCCTATAGAAATTCCAAACATATGCAAAAACACGTCAAACTTATTTTTAAGGGGGACATTTTGTAGGCTGGTTTTCAATTAAATTACATCAACCCTCTAGCGGGGGTGGACATAACCTCTAAAAATTTAAATGGAAATGGGGGTTGAGTGATACCTCATTTTAAAGGTCGTTTAACCCGCTTTTCAAAAATGCTAATTTCTTGTCCTTTATTTTTAATACTTTTGAAGAAATCAAGTCAAACCATGAACATACAAGTATCAAGTGTTTTGCAATAAAACATTAAAAAACTAATAAAAAGTAACTTATTTTATAAAATTTTCTCGCGAACTGCTAAAAAGAAAAGGCAAGAATTTAGCATTTAAAATTTTATAAAATAAGTTACTTTTTATTAGTTTTTTAATGTTTTATTGCAAAACACTTGATACTTGTATGTTCATGGTTTGACTTGATTTCTTCAAAAGCATTAAAAATAAAGGACAAGAAATTAGCATTTTTGAAAAGCGGGTTAAACGACCTTTAAAATGAGGTATCACTCAACCCCCATTTCCATTTAAATTTTTAGAGGTTATGTCCACCCCCGCTAGAGGGTTGATGTAATTTAATTGAAAACCAGCCTACAAAATGTCCCCCTTAAAAATAAGTTTGACGTGTTTTTGCATATTTTTGGAATTTCTATAGGGGCCGAAATATAGAGGGTGGTACGTTTTCAAAATGACACCCTTTATATTTAAAAAATGTTTTTTTTTCTGATAGGGGCATATCTCTATTTTCAACTACAAATATGTTCTCTACATTGCTTATTAGAAGTTTCCCTATATTTGTTGAGTTATATTGCCCATGATAAAATTTTATTATTTACCATGTACTTATATATTTTTTAGTTTATATGTAGTATTTTCTTGCTGTATTTCCTTCATCTAAAAAAATAAATTGTCCTACTTTTGAAATAAAGAATTAAAAAATATATATACGAATGAGCATTTCAAATTATACAAAATTGTTTGAAATAGTGTTATTTCATAGAAAAATTAGCCAAATTTTAAGAATTTTTTATATAAAAATTATTCAAAATCCTATTATAAGTACTTCTATTCTCTTAATAAATGTCTATATAATGCATACTTTGCGAGATATTCGAAAGAAAATGCAACTCACTAAGAGTAAAAGTGATACTTCCGGTCCAAATTTTGAAATTTTATTTATACAAAAAATATTCCAAATCCAGCTCTAAATACTTTTGTACTCTTCATAAATATATATAGAATGCATAATTTACGACATATTTGCAAAAAGTCGGTATTCGATAAGAGTAAAAGTTTTACTTCCGGTGTAAATTTGGAAATTTTTTGATACAAAAGGTATTGAAAATTATCTTCTAAATACTTTTATACTCGTAACACACCTGTCCAAAAAGCATGAATTGCGAAATATTGGCAAAAAACTGATTTTCGATAAGAAAAAGACCTACTTCCGGCAGGAATTCAAGAAACTTTCCTAATAAAATTCTTCTCAAATTTAATTCAGAATACATATGAATTCTATATAAATTTGTTTAAACTTCGCTTTAGTTTTACTTCCGGTCCAAATTTGGAAATTTTTTTGATACAAAAGGTATTGAAAATTAAGTTCTAAATACTTTTATACTCGTAACGTACCTGTCTAAAAAGCATGACTTGCGCATATTGACAAAATTCGATTTTTTCACTAAGTAAATTACTACTTCCGGTATGCCGATTTTACTGTAAATCTAATCAGATCTCAAGAGGGAGATTATACTCGTAATATTTGGAATTGATAGTTATAGCGATTTGATCGCTATTGTGGTCACACGCACACACACAAAGAGAGTGACATTTTTTAAAAACCATTTTACTTTCTTATAAGTACGTGGTATAAGGAAGTACTGTGATGACGAAAGTTTTCGACCTCGAGATTTTTGCAGGTCTCCACGTTTTGAAGTCGCCTGACACCAAAAAAGTGGTTTTTGAAAGATGTCTGTTTGTCTCTCTCTCTCTCTGTGTGTGTGTGCGCGCGTGACGTGTACAATCTCCCTCTTGAGATCTGATTAGGTTTTCATAGACCGGAAGCAGTAGTTTACTTCAGTGAAAAAATCGAATTTTGCCAATATTTTGTCAACTACTAAGTTTAAACAAATTTATAAAGAATTCATATATACTTAAAATTAAAATTGAGAACAACTTTATTTAAAAAGTTTTTCGAAATTGATACCGGAAGTAGGTCTTTTACTCGTATCAAAAATCAGTTTTGTGCAAATATTTCGCAAGTCATGCTTTTTGGACAGGTACGCTACGAATACCAAAGTATTTAGAACTTAATTTTCAATATCTTTTGTATAAAAAAAAATTTCAAAATTCGTACCGGAAGTATCACTTTTACTCCTATCGAATAGCCATTTTTTGCCAATATGTCGTAAATTATGCATTCTATAAATATTTGTCAAGAGTACAAAAGTATTTAGAGTTGGTTTTGAAATATTTTTTGTATAAATGAAATTTTAAAATTCGGACCGGAAGTAACACTTTTACTCTTAGCGAGTAGCACTTACTTTCGAATATTTCGCAAAGTATGCATTCTATAGAGATTTATTAAGAGAACAGAAGTACTTATAATAGGATTCTAGATAATTTTTATATAAAAAAATTTAGAACTCTATAATTTGAAACGCTCATACGTATAAGAACGTCGTGTGGTGGCCACACCACATTTTTTTTTGAATGTCTTGCAAAGTATGCATTCTATAGGGATTTATTAAGAGAATAGAAGTATTTATAATACGATTTTGAATAATTTTTATATAAAAATATTCTTAAAATTCTATAATTTGAAACTCTCATACGTATAAGAAAGTCGTGTGGTGGCCACACCTCATTATTTGGTATCAGAGGACTTCAAAACGTGGACATCTGTAAAAATCTCGAGGTCGAAAATTTTCATCAAAATACATCCTTATACTACGTATAAGAAAGTAATAAAATATACCTATCTATTCTTTAGTTGGATGCGGCTCAAAAAATAAAATATTCCTACACAAACTAATAAATTGTGCTACCCCTCAAGTTTAGTATAAAAGTATTAAATGTATTTGTAATATTTTAATAAGGAAAGGGTATATAGGTTTCTTTCTCCTTTCCACATTATTTTCTATTTCAAGGCCAACTGTATCTGCTACACCACAATTGGCCTTGACTATTTTATCTTGTGGCGCTATCTATGAAATAATGTACAAACTATTAGGAAGCAGCGTTTTACAGAACGCCTATGTTTTTTATCATATGTATTTCATGCTTTTCAGGAAAATAAAAGCATATTTTTTATTTCTGTTTGCACTATCTTTTCGGAAAACATGCGTACATTATCCTAATGCTATCCTTATGCCCTTGGTTATATTTCTTGATTTTTAGAATTGGTTGATTACGATTTATAACAATTAATTGCTTTAGACTAATCACTACTTAATTATAAATGATTCCCCTTTTTAAATTTTATTATTCATATTCTTATTTTCACAAAAAGCATGAAATAAGATTCTGGTACAAAATGGACTCGGTCGGTAACACTATAACCGGGCCTTAAGTGTGTTGTTTACCTGCAATACCAACTTCGATTTGTTTACAGTTTAAAAACATAACCTCTTGTCTCTTCTAAAACATTTTAGTTTGTTTCATCATACAATCGTTAATATTAATTATGGAAGCATCTACTTCAAAGACTAAAAAAGTTACATTAAAACATCAGAATGGAATGCGTTTTATTTGTTTTTTAACAGATTATGAATTGGATTAAGCTACCACAGGTATGGAATAAATACACTTATGTAGAATAGTTTCTGTATAGATTAATTTTATTCAGATGGGGATTTTAAGAACAAATTAATAGAGAAATATTATAAATTACATACCAATGGAATAATATATGGTCAAAAATCAAATGTAAGTGAGATAAACAATTCTATTACTTCCTGTTCCATTTCCTTATAGAGGCAGTGAAGAGAATAAAGAAAACAATAAAGATATGTACTGTCTTGTTTATATTTTGGTTTTATATGCCATAAAATTGAATATTTCAGATTCTGATCGATATTTATGGCCACGATCAGCTGTGCTACTCTTACTAGAGGAACTATTAAAACTAAAGGATGTATTGCTATTGCCTCACAAAAAAAGAAAAGTGTTCAGTGTTATATGTCTAATTTTATTAAGCCATGGATATAATGTCAGGTGGGAAACATGCGAAAGAAAATGGCGTGGCCTCCATGCAATGTATAAAAAAATTAAATAAGACAGAAATTGGAGTGGTAATGCAGCAGTGACATGCGAATTTTTCGATCCACTACAGCTGCCTTTAGCATTTCGGAAGAGGTAATATCTAATGATGAACAAGAACTGAATCCAAAAAAAAAAAAAAAGAGAAGAATGGGAGTAGTTTGAAACTCACTTTAAAGACATAAACAAAAATTTATCTGAAGTAAAAGAAACAATGGCTGAATTTGTTAATATCCAAAGGGAAAGAAACAGTATTTTTAATAGAGTTGCAGCTAGCCTCGAAAAATTAGCAAACAAATAGTAGCCTAGTCAGAGCATGTGGAAGCCCATACTAGTGAATGTTATGTTGAAAATTCAGAAATTCTATATTTATTTTGTTTTATTCTTAACTATATAAATATGTTAAGGGGTTTTATTTAAAAATTTAGAAATTCTATATTTATTTTGTTTTATTCTTAAATACTTATTTAATAAATAAACCTGTTAAGTGCTTTTATTGTTTTATTTGATATAAATATAAAAAATTATATACATCACACATTATTTTCAAATCACTTCAAATATAAATAGGAAATAATAGGAATGTTCTCAACAATTATAACGATACCAACATAACTGACAGAATATGTGAAATGTCACAAATAAACACCAATCAGCTGATTGGTCAGAATGAATCCGTTAAAATTCATGTTGACCAATGTGGTCAAACGAGATTGGGCGAACCGTATACTTAACGCGCCCAAAATCATTTACCCAGCCGCGTAATGTTCATGTCAACAGGAATTTGAATGAAATCGACGAGATATTTTACAAATGGTAAATTTAAGGCGTGCTTTTGCGAAGTTCATGTTAATCTTGAATTTTTTAGATAAATAATAATCTATCAATTTCTACACACGAAGTGGCGCCAGAATTAAATTTGTCCCAGTCTAATGTTTGGAGAACATTACATCAAAGTATGTTTAAAACATCCATGTTAGTCACACTTTACTACCTGGAGATAATTTAAGAAGATTAAAATACCGTAATTGGTTAATGGGAAGGATAGAAAATGACGAATATTTTTTAAGCAAAATCATCTGATCAGATGAAACTAAATTTACAAATTCTGGAATGTTCAACAGAAATACGGAGCACTATTGGTCAGTACAAAATTTCCGATAAAACAGGGCAAGGACACAACAACATCGTTTTTGGAATAAACGTTTGGATGGGTATTTTGGCAAATCGTCTATTAGGACCAGTTATGTATGAAGAACATTTAAATGGAGAAAGATATTTAAACCGTTTACATACATACGAATCTGACTACGTTGACAACAATATCCCATTAAATCAATTACAACATTTATGGTGGCAACAAGACGGCGCACCAGCATACTATGCGGCAATTGTTAGGAATTACATACTTCAATCAAAACACTGAAGAATTACGAGACAGACTTCAGAATGCCTCCGCTGCAGTTCATAGAAGAACCATACAAAGGACAGTTCAAAATGCCAGAAGGCGTGCCCAACTGTGCATTAATGAAGATGGCCGGATATTTGAACATTTATTGTAATTGTTTACTGCTTACTTTTCTATATATTTTTATTAATGTTTTTGTTACTATTATTTCTTCTCTACAAATGAAGTGCAAAAATTATTTAAATACATATATATTTATCATTTTTAATTTAATGTATGTAAACTTTGCAAAAACACGCCTTAAATTTACCATTTGTAAAATATCCTGTCGATTTTCATTCAAATTCCTGTTGACATCAACATTACGCGGCCTAGTAAACGATTCATTCTCGACCAAAATCTAGAAAAATTGTACGATAAGGCTGTTGTTGTGCTGGATACAATTGTAAATATCTTGTACTCGCTACTGTTGAATTTCGGTTCGAAGAATAAAAAATACTTAGCGTATCTCGTTTCTCTTAGTTGGTGTGTGACCTTTTTGTGTTACTAATAAACGATAAATAAAATGTTTGACGGATTGAAATTTCATGGCTACCTAATTTAATCTTAAAATTTATTCTTTCAATTAAAGCAAAATATCAAAAACTTTTGTCAACATGTAGTACATGGTTGAAATTCGAAAAAAAAACTCTTTTGAAGGTGTGTAAATCCAATATGGCGCCTATAAGAAATTAGATAGTTGATGATGTACAGAAAGAAACGAAATGTCATATAAAAATTTCGAGTACACCATTGGATAAGGGTTTAAAAGTGGCCATAAGAATGTGTTTTTATTTCTTTCTCTCTACAAGGTCAAATGTAGGTCATTTGTCACATGTCCATTTTCTTTACGGATTCATTACAAACACAAAATTTAACAATTTCCCCGTATATGAATCAGCCTGTATTTAATACTTTCAGTTTTCAAAATAGAATGTACTATAATACATATCGATGTCAAAAAGTAGTAAATAATTAATTGACAGGTGAAATAAACCCAAGGCTTAGTATTGAAGACCAAAGGTAGATCTTAAATATTAATAAATGTCTTGAAAAACCAGCTGCAGATAGATATTTTACTATTTGATCAACTAGCATTATGTAAAATAGCAGTTGCAGCTCTTATCCAAATAATATTTCTGAACTTTTACTGCAAGCTTCTTGTCAAACGACTTCCATATTCTAAATACTCTTTAAATAATATTTCTAGTATAACTACAAGTATTAACAAATTATTTAAAAACTATTATTGTTAATTCTATTGTTACTAAACTGTCATATTTCCTTTTCATCATATTGATTCACCGAACTGAGTTTAGTTATTAAAGATTCAATTATTAGTATTCACATTACTTTTTACTGAAGATGTTACACTAAATACATCATAAAAATAAAAGATAAGCTGAAGTTGACACATTAAAAGTATTACAGCTTGCTGTTTTTAATCGAATGATAATCCTAATATCTAAGATTCTGTTTTTTGATAAGCAGAATCAATAACTTTTCTCCGTTAGGGCCATATATTCTATATTAATGCTACTGATATTTTTTTTCCATCATTACTTATAAATATTTCAGTCAACAGTGTCAAAAACTTGAAACAGTGTTGCTCCTATTGGAAGTACTTGAAAGTTTCATTCCCTTGAAGCAGTAACAACAATGAGATCAGAAGCTACAACATATTCATAAAACCCCATTATGTGACATAATAACATCAGTAACATTACCAATGATGTAGTTGCAAATATACATTTACAGACATATATTAAATCAAATTATATTAGAACAATAATGGGAATTGATATGATCAGAAAAAAAATCATATTTCTGTATGCTGAACATAACATACTCTTATTGTTTTGGGGTACAGATCAAGATATATTACTGCAAACACCTGTTAATGTGCATTCACTTACATAGTAGTCCATTATCAAATTCTGATTTAATATTGCCCAAATCTTCATATTGTTTTATTTTGCCATGGCGAATGGGATCTTCTAATTGAGCATTGCTTACGGTAATAGCAGTTTCAGAGATGTATACTTTATCCTCTATAAAACTGCCTCCTTGGTACAGTTCTTCTTTTACACCAAATGTATTTGCTGCAAGCATTGATTCATTCATATTAACTTGTTCAGCCATTATTAACGTACTTTAATCTGTGAATTGTGAGAAAACCAGTAATAAGTAGACAATAGTCAAACAATACTCGCAACATAGACTCGCAAAGAATACTCGGAATACTCGATAATTATGATACCAACACCGTAGAATGAAATGTACTGTATTTTAACAAACATTTCTTTTGTGTCTACCTTAAGATATTACCGTACATTTTGCTTAATTGTGTACTGTTTAAGCTTTTAGACATTATACAGCTTTGGTCAAATTATACTACAAGTACGATAATTACTTAATTAGTATAATTACCATACGTCAAAATAAATAAACAAAATACCACTATTGCGCATGCGCAAATCCTCACGTTTCTGTATTCTTTATGTTTGTGAAATGGTTGTGAACAGTACTTGAACTTTACGCATTATGTATCTCTTATGTAAATCTTACGTCTTATGGGTGTCTTATGTCTTATGTCCATTGTGAACAAGGACTTAAGGCAGCGTTTGATAAGGCTTTGGGGGAGAGAAATGTACCCAAAAAATACCATTTTTATTTCCATTTTTACGGGCGTAAAATATCAAAACATGTAAATTTTCTGCATTAAGCATGAAGATAAAGGTTAAACGAAGTGAACGCTCGTATTTTTTTTTAAATTAAGTTAATATATAAGCCGTAGATAAAATGGGAAGTTAGTGGTTTTGCAAGTACTAGAAAAAATGGCTACATTTAAAAATAACACGGTAAATTTATATGTAATATAGCAAGTACACTCGGTATTTATATTTGGAAGGTAAAAATAGTAACAGTAGCTAAATACATGTGTAATTTTTTAAGTGATCCATGAAATAAAATTTGTTTACATTTTTGGTGGATCTTTACATACATTACAGATATCTGTTACATTTACGTCGCCTAACAGTGTAGCACATATAATATAGATGGCGTTATTATCTTGCAATTATTTAGAAGCTAGTTGTGTGGTATGCGATACTTTAATTGTTCATTATAATTTAAAATTATAATTAACAACAATTTTTGCGGTTACTAATTATAAAATTTAGTATGTTACGAGTTATTTGAAAGTACGTAATAGACAATCAACAGTTGGCATCACTGGTTGGCACCATAAAACCAAAAAGTAACTACATAGTTTAATTTGCGAGTTTAAGGGCGTTTGCACCGTAACAATTAAGCCTGGTTTAACGTTAAGTGCAGCTTAAATTTTAAAATTCGTTTGCACAGTATGCTAAGTGTTCCTTAAATCTCTTTAAGGAGAGTTTAATTTAAGCCCGGAATTTTGAAGGCTTAACGGCCCCTTAACCTAAAGAAAAGTTACAAGCTTGCGCACTTTACAACATTGAATATACATACGTACAATATCGGAAATGGCGGGAAATGCCTCTGATGTAAATTTTGTCAACATCTATGAATGTTTTCGTTGTTTTTTATGATCAGTTGTTCACTTTGTAGTAGCAGATATGAACTTTTTGGATGAAGAAGAGGATTTGTTAAATACATATATCAAGTTAGTTTTGTTCCCCTATTATATAAAATATATATGTTTAACGTGACACCTTTGATAATACTTACTGCAGTTTGAAAGAAACAAAAATTTAAAACTATAATAGGTGCTTACGGCCACAAAAACGTAATGTTGTCAACAGTTATGATTATTCAAAACTTTATGGTTGAAAACAAACCCATCTGCAACAAAATCGTCCTTTTCTTACCGACAGAGATGGACAAGACGATTTGATAATCAGTTTTTAGTTCTGTAAACTACTAAAAGTTAAATTTACTGTGATTTAGACCAAATGAAGGAACAAAATACAACATTGCCAAGTGTATTCAGAACTTTGCTAAGCCTCCTTTTATTTTTAACGGTGCAATGCATTTAACTTTAAGCTACACTTAATTATTTAAGGCTGCGTTTGATAAGGTTTTTGCGGGAGAGAAATGTACCCAAAAAATACCATTTTTATTTCCATTTTTACGGGCGTAAAATATCAAAAGATGTACATTTTATGCATTAAGCATGAAGATAAAGGTTAAACGAGGTGAAAGGTCGAATTCTTTTTTAAATTAAGTTAATATATAAGCCGTAAATAAAATGGGAAGTTAGTGGTTTTGCAACTACTAGAAAAAATGGCTACATTTAAAAATTACACGGTAAATTTATATGTAATATAGCAAGTACATTCGGTATTTATATTTGGAAGGTAAAAATAGTAACAGTAGCTAAATACATGTGTAATTTTTTAAGTGATCCATGAAATAAAATTTGTAACATTTTTGTAAGCAATTACATACATTTACAGATATCTGTTACATTTACGTCGCCTTATAGTGTAGCACATATAGTATAGATGGCGCTATTATCTTGCAATTATTTAGAGGTTAGTTGTGTGTTATACGATACTTTAATTATTTATTATAATTTAAAATTATAATTAACAGCAATTTTTGCGGTTACTAATTATAAAATTTAGTATGTTACGAGTTATTTGAAAGTACGTAATAGACAATGAGCAGTTGGCATCACAGGTTGGCACCACAAATCATAAAAAGTAACTACATAGTTTAATTTGTCAATTTAATCAAATTGAATCATTTTAAAATATGGAGTTTTCTGTTATCTTTAATTGAAAGATGCCTACGGATTTTTTTACGCCGATAAAAGCCTAGTAGCCGTTTTACATTTACGAAGTGGAGAAGAAATTGTTGACAAGAACCTTCTATATTTTTTTTCAAAATTTTTTTAAGGTTGTTGCTAATTACTTAAAATGTAAATATAGGTACATTTTATTTGATAGCAATTTTCAAAACTTTGAAATGCCGGAGGTCAGTTCGCCGGGTTTTTAGTTTTTAATAATAACAATAATCTTATACTAGCCTCATTATTTATAATATATTAACATTAAAGTAATACCTTTACCTTACTTAATGTTTTGAAGATTTTACTACAATTGCTATTCCCCCAGCACAATACCCTAGCAGCATTTTTCGAAATTCGCGGATGTTTTAAGTTGGCTAGGAAGACAATCGAGTTGAGTACAGGTAGGCTAATTCATTTTTTATTGCGAAATTACTAGACACACCGTGTACTCAAACAAAAGATTGGTCAAAAAATAGATGTACAAACATTGATTGACAAAATTATATTTCTATATACCGTGTGGCCGCCGTTCATAGAGCGATGCATGTATTAGTAACTACTGGTCGACTATAAATGGGCGTGCCAACTTGAATTGCCACACCGACAGCGGGCGTATAAGTTATACGTATAAATGTATTCGTAGGCAAATCAAGTGAAAAGCAGTGTAATAGGTATTGCGTTCCCGTTGTAAGTAATTATTTGTAGTTGTTTGAAGCATCAGATAATCACTGATAATATGTCAGTGAAGTAACTCATCACAGCTTCATAAACAACATAAAAGAGCAAAAATAAATAATAAATAACTCCTTGACTTTAAAATAAAAAAAACTTCTTAACTAAAATAATATTTTTCAACAAATATTATTATCTAAAAACTCAACTATAATAAATTACTGAAACATAAAATATTTACTTCTTAAAACAGAATTGTAATTCAACATTGCAATTAACCTGTAATTAGCTAAAAAAATGTTATTCTTAAGCAATAATAAAACTCGAACTGACGCCCATATGTGGAAGCGACGACGGCGAATGCGACTGCCCGAGTACACCGTATAAATCTGGATTTTTTGGACAAATACGAGTGCATCATAGGCATATGCGAAAGACTAGCTCTGTTGTAATCCAGTATAACACTGCGTCTACTTGTTTACCGTTCTAATACACAGACATCTCTATCTGTTTCGCTTACTCTACAGGTATCGCGATAATGCAGACGCACGCGGTCTTATGGTATATAACTATTATAACTAATTTTATAGTGAAATATAGCGAGTACACCTCTATATATTATTCAATTGCGCCCAGTGCAAACATAAAACACTCGCGAAATTCGAAAAATGCTGCTAGGCTATTCAATTTCAGTTTTTGTAGAGTTAAAATTTTGTACATATTTAAAACTGTTTTTATCGTCTTTATTGTGCTAATACTTGACGCTGTTTGGGTGGTGAATTTCACGGTTTTGTTGGAAGCGCCTTATCTAATGTTCGTGACGTACCTATTTACACTTACAGATAATAATAATAATAGACTATATATTTGTAAGACCTCTGTTACATAAAATTGTCAATATTCTCAAACTTGTAATGCATTACAATTGTCAGATCATGATAAGTATAAATAAATAGTGTAGTGTATACTAATACTAACAACACTCTTAACAAATAACAAAGAAGACAGAAAAAAAAAACACAAAATAATAAAATCAAATAAGTATATCGATAGTGTTTAATAACACACTAAAATACAATAAACCAAAACAAAAACGCAAGAGAATGTTCACAGGTTACGGCTTGGTTATGTTATAAAATATAACATATATCGCATATATTTATATTTCCTTGTTAAATTTGCTTACCTAGGAACCAATACAATCTGTTAAAAATAGTAGCGTTTCGGCGCGATATTTGAATTGAAAAGTTATAATATGAACTAAATAAAAAGACTGAAAATTCAGACTATTGGTGCGTTTTCGGGTTCCAAATAAACAACTCGTGCAATTTATTTATTCAAAACAGTCTGTATATTCACACACGTAAAATTAATTACAATATAAAAATATAAAACTAATCAAAATATAAAAATGTAAAATAAATGTAACGCACTTAAAATTATTACAAATAGATTAACACATGTATTTATTTCACTACTGTTATTTATGTAACACTGTACCGTATTTATATCACTTCTATTTACATTCCGTAATATTTATGTAACAACTACACTCACTTATTTATGCTTACTCTTCGACTACCACTTAAGGAACTATTTATTTATGTTTATTTATTTATCTGCCTGTTCCGCACGAGACTATTGAATGAATCTCTTATTCCGGAATAAGAAAGTCCTTAGTAGTCGTCGCGCGGAACAGACCAAAGTAAAAATAAATATTAGAAATAAATAAATGGTTCCTTGAGTGGTATACCCTGTCTCAGAATAAGAAGGAGTGATTCAAATATCCCGCCAAAACATGGAACACATAGCTTAAAATTTAGTAGACAATTTGATATGACATCATGACAATTGAGGTTAGAAGAACTGTATTAATTCTAACCAAGGATGTAGCTGTTTTGTGT
The DNA here is from genome assembly GCA_963170755.1 of Amphimallon solstitiale. Taxonomy (NCBI): domain Eukaryota; kingdom Metazoa; phylum Arthropoda; class Insecta; order Coleoptera; family Scarabaeidae; genus Amphimallon; species Amphimallon solstitiale. The sequence continues at coordinate 42,965,053 of OY720685.1, read as the reverse complement.
TTCATTTACTACTTTCGTTAAAATAGATGGATGTGCCGCTTTTCATTCTACCAGTCGAAGCAGCAATACGAGTGCACGGCAATTGGAAACAGGAGAGTAAAGTTATAAACACAAATAGGTGCATATATCTATAATTTGATGAATACAAATCTCTTAACATTCAAATCTGTTCATTCTAGTTTTACAAAAAAAAAAATTAGAAGAATCTATGGATAAAGATATAGGCTCAATTTACAAATGAAAGCATATAGGCTTTGTTCTGAGCGTTTTGAGGAGGATTGTCGTTATAAATATATAATTACTGCACATTTTAGTGTATGTGCTACATCAACATGAAAATTGCGAATCAAGTCTATTTATTATTAAATATTTGTATCAGAGAGCAAGAATGAATCAAACCTTTTATCTCTTATCAAAATGTCCTTAAGAACTTGCAGAAAAAGTTTTACTTATTAGTTTCTATTTTAAATATCAATAAAGAACTTATATAGATAAATCATTCGTTTTACTGCTATACAAACCTTGAGGAGGTAAATTCAAGCAACTAGTCTTGGAAATGCGAATCTTACATACAACAGCAATAAATAGAAAAATTTACATCGGCTAAAATTGTTTACACGAACTGCAAAGATAATTACATATACCTACACATTACTAATTATTATTCCCTATTAAAATTTATTTATTATGAAAATATATAAAGTATAACAAATATTTATTTCTATTAAATATTGGAAATTAACAATATAATTTAGTGTTCACATCGTGTTAAAAAGATTAAAAATTTACATGCTCGGTACAATTTTTCCAAATACTTATTGTAACATTTGTAATTGCTTCTGTCAAAAGTTCTCATATAAGTGATATTCTGAAAGGGGATTTTTTTGAAGCAACTTCATCTTATGTATCAATTCAGATCCTATATGAAGTATTCTTAATTGCCTATCTTTATCGGTATGGCTATTTAATCCTACAGGTTTTCATCAAAGCTTGTCGTGCACTCATTATACTTGCAGCAATCCAATCTTTTTCCCATATTCTCCACCATATATTTTCACCTTTTTCTATTAGTACAGGTTTCTTTACGTTTGACATATCTGAAATATAACATGTACCTATATGAACATGTGGTAATATAATTAGTATTTAATTAACACTTACTTGAAATTAATGAGTCAATTCTAGAATATGTGTGAGTTGTCCAGTTCACTTATGGTATGAACTCATCTATAGTTATTTTTGCAATGATATTAATTGTTGAATGTTTGATTTTTGCACTGACGTACAGTATTTTTGACAGATTAATCAAATTCAAAGTTTCAAATGCATGATCAAGTATAATAAACCAAAGTAAAAATGTATGAGACTAATAGGTTATGGCTTGGCTATAAACATAAAATGACGTTTTGTCAAACCACTGTCAAACTTATTTTCCCATGTTAAACTTGCCTACGCAAGGACCAATGAAATACTTTAAAAATATACGCCATTTCGGCGCGATATTTGAATCACTCCTTCTTATTCTGAGACAAGGTATAGTCGAAGAGTAAACATAAATATAAGTAGTACAAAATAAATATAGTGGTGCGGTGTTATATAAATAGAAGTGATATAAATACACGGACATAAATATTAGTAATAGAAATAAATACCTGTGTTAATTTAAATCGTAGTAGTTTAAGTGTGATACATTAGTTTTACATTTTTTATATTGTAATTAATTTTACGTGTGTAAATATACAGACTGTTTTAAATAAATAAATTGCACGAGTTGTTTATTGCGAACCCGAAAACGCAACACTATATAAATCAAATGAACGGGCAAATTGACATTTAGGATTTGCAAATACTAACTTTACCCGTATTTTTAGCGTGTAAAACATATTTAATAGAATGTTGAACTAATGGGTACATGAAGACAATATGACTATATTTCTGTTTTGCTTATTATTATTCTATATGATCAACAAAGGTATGATATACCGCACAGATGCAGTAGCCTGTAATAATTACAAATGTATCAAGTAAAAGAAAATGTTTTATTTGGCACCTCGCAAACACAAAGTTGTTTATTTATTATATAATTTTGTATGAAATAAGAAAGTCGAATGGATGAGTATCACTTACATTCAGCGTTAAAGAATTTGTTAAAAAATAACTAAATCTATAAATAAAATAAATGTAACTGATTGTAAATGTATAAAAAGTAATTTAATTTAAATTATGTATTTAATAATGCAATCAACATTTTATGGAGGATATGTCAAACTATATTATATATATGTACAAATAAATTCAAATGAATGCTTAAAGTTCGCGCGTCTTTCTCCCTAATTCTGCATGAAAGCTGACAAGTGCCGATTTGATTCATACGGCATAAAATGAAATTGCAAAGAAAGCTGCACCGACCATATTTACAAATCGTATGTAGAGGTAGAAATTTAAGAAGCAGGTAAAATGACCTTGAAATGGTTTAAGGTAATTGCTATTTAATTTTAGAATGCATACCGTGGCGACATCCTATTATTACTAGTAGTATTTAAGATACAGGAAAATCTTAGTTCCGAACCGAAATGGATTTGCCAATATTGAAACGCACCCTTAAGGATCCTTAGTTAAGCTACCCTTAAAATTACAACGGTGCAAACGGCCCTAAGGGGGCGTTTGAATCATAGAAAACATAAGTAATTTCGTTACTGTCAAAAAATAACAACATTTTAGTCCTAAAGATGTCGCGCTCTGTATCAGAACTCATCATCTCAAATATACAAATAATTGAATTGGCAGAATTTGTTTGAAATAACAAATAGGTATACGGTCACTATTAAATCATTTTAAATAACTTGGATATTTATGATTATCTGTTAATTTCCTGAGATAACCAGTCACAGTACAGTATTTTTGAATCCGCGCCCTCTCTTAGGGAATCCTGCAAGGTACAAAATACAAATATGGCCGTTCTTTACCAATTATTTAAAATATGCAAATAAACCAAACTAATACATCATTGTCAAAATTTCTGTTATATTTCTCTTCTACGAAACACGCGTCATAGGGTTAAGGGGTTCTTTTGATAAAATTGAAATATTTTTTTTATAAAAAGAATTTGTGTAAATTAAACCCCTATACCATACGTAGGAGGATATTATGGCTTATTACATACAATAAAATAAGCAATTAATGATTTTATAACCGACATTTGCATAATTGTAAATTTATATTGTATTCTATGATTCAAACGCCCCTTTAACCGTTGGTTTAATGAAATTGCAATATTTTAAAATATGGAGTTTTCTGTTATCCTTAATTGAAAGATGCCTATGCTTTTACTAATGAGATGAATTATGTAAATCAATTAAACTGGGACTGTTTACGCCGACAAAAGCCTAATAACTGTTTTATATTTACGAAGTTAGCAAAGAAATTGTCGGCTAAGAACGTTTTACATTTTTCTTCAAAATTTGTTAAGGCTGGCGTTTAGTTTTCAGTTTGGTGGTGATGAAGAATATAATGTGGGGGGGTAGGATTAGGTGTCGGTAATGTGGCGGTTCATGTTGGCAAATAGACGAACTTAATTGAGGATGAGAGATGAAGCAATAGAAATGTAGATTGCTATTACAGCAACAAATTTATATCTGGGGCTTTTAAATGAACTCGAACATAGACAGACAAAAAACTAACAGGCACAAAAAATTATTAAAGAAACGCTTTCAACACGTTTTTGTCTACATAGGTATTTTAAATTTATGCTAGTATTTATTACGAACCTGACTATATAGAAATAATCTCAACAGTCAAGCATCAATAAATACAAGCATTCATTTATAGCAATTTATAAAATTTCAAGTAGGTACACCTTATAAAATAAATAGGAATAAAACAATTTATGTTTGGAAAAAATATTTTTTGAAGTAATAATAATAACAATATTTAGTAATTCATGTGACTATAAACATGGTAAAGAACAAGTCAGTTTGAAGTATTCTTTCTCGCTTAATTTGTAATGTGTTTAATGAATTTTGGATTTAAAACATGGGTCATTGTAAAAAGAATGATGGACAATGCCATCAAGCTTCTATTGCCGCACAAAAACTGTTAAAAAGTAATGAAAATAAAATATTTATGAGTGACATTTTGTGTGATGTGTTACAAAGGGTAGAAAAAGTAGAACAGTCGACCATAGACTGCAGTTTTATTCTAAACATTGTGTAATGAATGACAAAAGAAATAATGTATAACATCACGCAGTTATTGAATAGCACTATTCGTATGGGGATGCAACATCTGGTTTCGTCGAGAAAACGGACAGCAAAAAAGTCGATTTTAATGTTAAATTCCTTTCTTCTATTTACCTACCTTATATTTCGTAAGATTAATAAAGTACGGAGAATTTACTCGATTTGAACTACAACATAAACAAATAAAAAAGTATTTTGTATTTTATAGATCACCACCCACTTGTTATCCAATTATATAAATAAAATTAAAAACTTTTTAAAAATACAAAATTTCAATAGTGCGCGTGGGTGATGAGTCATCGGCCGCTCGTGTCCGGTCTCTGAACATATGAATTAAAACATACAGCTTATATTGTGATTTTCGTAACTTTAACTGTGTGTTTAGGAGATATGATTCAGAATGTAACCAGAAAAGATCAATAGGTATTAATTACTTACGTTTATATTTTAGTCCACAATTAATTTTCATAGTAAATCTGTTTAATTATAGGTTGTACTAGTGTTTTTGGCAAAAATCAACTGCGCTTCTGTACTTAACATTATTCATATTTTATTATCTTCTTAAATAATATTGGAGATGCGCAACATTCAGAAGTGAAAGTAATTATTTTAGTTGTTAAACGTACCTAAATATATTTTACCGAACTGAAGTAAGTTTGCCAAAATAAGGTTTTGATTTTCCATATTATCCAAAGATGACATATCAACTATTATATTCTTTTAATAGACTTACCTAATATTTCACTATTACCTAATGACAACATAAAGAATTTTTGGTATAAACCACCGAAAAAGAAGCTATCTACCTGACGAAATGGTTGAACATGCAGAACACATAATTTAAGCCTATTGTGCCATATTTTTATATGGTCTACCAAATCTAGTACCTTCAAGAGATATCTAAAACGTAGAATATTAACTTTCTGTGATAGAAACACCACCGATGTAATATCCTTGGAGAATATACATATAGCCCAGTCAAACTATACCAAAAAATCTCGCATGGTTCAATTAATTAGGGTACCTTTGATATTTTGATATGGTGTATGGATTGGTACACTGTTTCAAAGTCCCAAGTTTTCTTATTTTCCCCACTACCGCAGACGCCGCCATCTTGAAGAAACCGCTAAATTTTTTAGCCTCTTTTTACAAAATATCTCCTAAAGTATTAGTTTGAGCAAAAAAGCCGTTTACGTTCTTATTAAACTAGAGAAAATTTTCTACAATTTAATACAAAAACGGAATATTTAGCTTCATTACTTCCCGAGATAGACCTCTTTGAAATTAGAGAATTTTTTTTTAAAAATGTCAAAATAAAGATTTATAATCGGTTTTTGCTCGATAGTAAGTAACTGGTGTATTCTCCGCTAAAGTCTGACATAGCATTTATAGTAGAGGTAGGTAGCTAAAGTTTAAGACCAAACTGATTCTTCTAGCTCGTTTAGACTATGATACTCTCTTTTGAATATTTTTGTAGTCTTTTAGGAAGACACGTTACGCAATAACTTAATACTGACAAAATTAATGTATCTATTTATTAAAAACAAAAAAAAGTTCATTTATTGCTAAGTTTGTATATCTCATATATTCAATAGGTCTGTGAATTATATATCAATAAATTTGTAAGTAAATAAATAATTGATAAATAATTATAAATAAATTATATACTACATAAGTTTCATCAACAAAAGTGTCAGATATACCACAACTTTACATTATAAGAACCAAATGGTGATATTTTGTTATATAAGACAAAATGTGTCTGGACGACAAGCCACATTTGGAGCTTCGGAACTTTAGCTATTTACCTCTACTATAAATGCAGTGTCAAACTTTAGCGTAGGATTCACTATATACTTACTATCGAGCAAAAACCAACTAAAAATCTTTGATTTTTACATTTTTAAGAAAAAATCTGTAAATTCAAAGAGGTCTATCTCGGGAAGTATTGGAATACTTTGGAAGATATTTTGTAAAAACTGGTATAGTGCAAAAATTTTGCGGTTTTTTCAGATGGCGGCTCATAAGCCAAAAAGTTTTCAAAAAAGCTTGTTATATTTATCGTGTATAGGTATTATATTTAATCCTTTCTACCAATTATCAATCGGAATCATAGCAAATTAGACGTATAAATATTATTAGTAGGAATAATATAGATTTTGTTATGCTCTGCAACAGTAAATCTTGCAGCTTCTTTGTTTGTGTGTACGTGTATAATATAAAAATTACTTTCGTAAGTTATTGATGTAATTTAAGCTATTGTACATTTACATATTTCAAATATACTCTTATTAATAAATACATAGGTACATATTTTTTAATTATTTAATCATACACTATGAATAAATGAATTAGTATTTATTTAGAGTAATGTACACAATGATAATTTGCGTTAAGCACCGGTAAATCTCAAAATTTATTGAATAAGTAAAAAATGTACCTATATATATTTATAGGTATCAAAATGCCTTTGTAGTCCCGTCACAGAATTCAATAAATTTGTGCATCAAGAATTATTTAATTTTCTGAAGTAGACTAAATAAAATATACCTAGAGTTGGTATACCATCTTCTAGTTTATCCATGTTTATGTGATTGTTTGGATATTATATTCTGATAATAGTACGAGCAGAAGCATTGTTTAAGTCTTCGAGATTATCAAGATATAAGCTGTACCACTGCAGATTTTACTTATTTCAGTACAATACAATACACATGTAATCGTAATTAGATTATATATTATTATATATAACATTATAAGAAGTTAATTATATCATATATTAAATCAAGAAAGGTTTTCCCTTTTCGTCCAGTTATCACAACACACATATTTCAAATAATGTCAAACTGTCAAAAATTGCTATAAATATACATCGCTCGAAAGTAAACAATGTGTAAGATTATTATACCTATAGCAAATTTATTATCGTTTTTGTTTTTTATAGGTATATATTTTATATTACATTCCGCAAAGTGTTAAACTGTTGAATATATAATAATAATAATATATAACTGTTTTTATTATTAGACGAAGTATTGTGAGCAATTGTACTTTTGCGTAAATAAAAGTACCTATCCTGACATTTTTAATTAATAATAGGTACATATATACGCACAATTTCCAGTGCCCCCTAATGCCCAGAAGCTACACTAATATTCAAGTTCCTGGCGTGATAATTCTGCATCTTAACGGTTTTTCTCCACACTATAGTTGATTGTAACCCTAATTTCATATAATGTCCACGCATTTTTATTTTGGATACCATTTACAAACGAAGATATTATTTTCGTTGCAGTATTTTTTGTTACAATGCAAACTAATTTTTTGAGGTCAAGGGGGGTGCAAGAATGCTATACTTTATTTGAAAATTACAGATAAAAAATATTTATTTTTACCTCTAAAAGGGGTATTTTATTCACAGTATATAGTGTAAAAACAGCCCAATTAGACATTTAAAAACCCCCTACGACCTCGAATCAAGTTTCCTTAACATAACTGTGTACTTTTTATAACAATTAAATTAATAGTTTCCATTTCTTATCAAAAAAATGTGGGCATGTTTTCAACGTGAATATTGTCCGGTGCAGCGTACCGAGACGCCAGCCTTAAGGTTGTTGCTAATTACTTAAAATGTAAATATAGGTACATTTTATTTGTTAGCAGTTTTCAGAACTTTGAAATCGTTTATTTTTTAAATAGAAACTGCACACCATGTCTATAGTATTTTTGACATATTCATCAAATTTTATAGTTCAAACTATATAGAAATTAGCAAATAAAAAAAGTCCAATGCGCAACGTTTCAAAAATATCGATATTAGAATCGAATAATGTATCAAAAATTCAAAATCGATTTTAAACAAATATTGAATGAAGAATATCGATATAGGTACCTTGATATCGACATTTTTATCATGTTTATATTAAAAGTTCTTTGTTGTGGCTTTTCAAGCCATTTATTAACAAATAATAAAATCTTTAACTCAAAATATATATTTACTCAAAAAATAAAAAAAATCCAATAAAAAGACAAACAAAATATAAATTTGTATCTATAACGTATGAGATAATCCAAAACTCAAATATATAATTCTAGTGGTATAAAACACATACATAAATACAAATACAAAATAAACATCTTAAAACATATCTTCTTTACAATTTTGAGGAAATAGTAATTGTGATAAAGATAACACCCCATGAAGGCGATTCGGCGAACTATACGAGATGTCAAGTCTATGAAATGCAATATTCCGCTGCCGCTTTCCGATTATAATTTCTACGAAACAGCAAACATCCCAGTAGGCATTTTTCAAATTTCCAACTTCTTTCTTAAAAATATATTCTATTGTATTCTGTATAATATGAACAGTTTCTTTTGTATATTAATGTGAAATAAATGTGTGAAATTTCAAAGATTGTTTACCAGGATATAAGTAAAATGGCATTTTTGATTAAACGATATTATCGAATAAAAAAATCGATAACAGTCAATATTATTAAATAAAAAAATATCGATTTCAATCACGATTATCGAATAGAAAACATTGATACTTATTTACAAAACAATATATCGTGCGCATCCCTAGTTCAAATCACATATGCCTGCCCACTCTTTCTTACGGAGGTCAGTTCGCCGATTTTCTAGTTTCGATTAATAACAATAATCTTTATAATAGCCTCATTATTTATAATATATTAACATTAAAATAATACCTTTACCTTACAGTTTTGAAGATTTTTATTACAGTTACTGTTCTTTTCATTTTTGGTGTTTGTAGAGTTAAATCTTTGTACATATTTAAAACTGTTTTTATCATCTTTATTGTAAAAATACTTGAAGCTGTTTGGGTGGCGATTTTCACGGTTTGGTTAGAAAGTGCCTTATCTTATATGTTCGTGACGTACTTAAACGTACAGATAGTAGTAGTGTAGATTCGCCGGTCCTACTCCCGCCTCCGGAGGCGGAGGTCAAAGGTCAAAGGTCAAGGGTCAAAGGTCAAAGGTCAAGGGTCAAAGGTCAAGGTCAAAGGTCAAGGGGTCAAAGGTCAAAGGTCAAGGGTCAAAGGTTAAAGGTCAAGGGTCAAGGTCAAAGGTCGCCGGAGGCGGGGGTCAAAGGTCGCCGGAGGCGGGGGTCAAAGGTCGCCGGAGGCGGGGGTCAAAGGTCAAAGGTCACCGGAGGTGGCGCCCTCTAACGCTCACAAACCCAACTAAGGTGGCGCCCTCTGACAGTCATTTGCCAAACTAAAAATTGCATCTATCATCATTACCAACCCAACTAAAATGGCGTCCTCTGACGGTCATTTGCCAAACTAAAAATTGTATCTCATCATTACCAACCCAACTAAAATGGCGTCCTCTGACGATCATTTGCCAAACTAAAAATTGCATCTCATCATTACCAACCCAACTAAAATGGCGTCCTCTGACGGTCATTTGCCAAACTAAGGTGGCGCCCTCTGACAGTCATTTGCCAAACTAAAAATTATATCTCTCATCATTACCAATCCAACTAAAATGGCGTCCTCTGACGGTCATTTGCCAAAACTAAAAAATTGCTAAATGACGCCCTCCGACGGCCACTAACCCAACTAAGTGGCGCCCTCTAACGCTCACTAACCCAACTAATGTAGCGCCCTCTAACGCTCACAAACCCAACTAAGGTGGCGCCCTCTGACGGTCATTTGCCAAACTAAAAATTGCATCTCATCATTACCAACCCAACTAAAATGGCGTCCTCTGACGGTCATTTGCCAAACTAAAATTGCATATCATCATTACCAACCCAACTAAAATGGCGCCCTCTGACGGTTGCCAGCCTAAATTAGCATTCCCAGTATTGAATATACAGTATGTTTCAAAAGTAGTGTTTCACAATAGTATGATTTCGGATATATTATGACCACCACTAAATTTTACTAGAATTGTCAGGTGAGGAAAAGGATCTATTATGCAGGAAAAAGAACAAAAAATAATATTCAACTATACAAATTTATATTTTGTACATTTCCAAATCAAAATGTAGAGTATTATAATGTAAATGTAACACTTCAAGCATGTACAAGGTATTTAAGGAATTATCATTACAAGACAATAAAGATTTAATATTTTCATATGAATCACCCTCCATTTGTGAACAAGCTTCCAACGTACTTTTATAAAATTGAATAAACTCAGTACTACTGAGCGTACTTAATTTTTTATTAATTAAGTCCCTCAGGTTGTAAATGTTGTTGTAAGTATCTTGGGATAGAACGATCTGTTGATTTCTACTATTCAGACGGATCACCTGAATATCTTTATACGTAGCAACTTCAATTTGATGGTTGGAACTCGAACCCTCAATTTGATTAAATTCATACCATTCTTCCAAAGTGAAGAAGATGCAAGCATTCGCTGAACGTATTTGTATTATGGGTGCATAACCAGCTGCCGGACTCAGTCCGATGATAAGCCATTTAGAACCACTTCTGTTCAATAAATATGAGGATTGCCCCACAAGCTGCCTCTCCCGAACGATCGTTGCATCCTTAATCTTCAGAGCATTATCGATGAATTGATTGTAATCGGATTCTTTTATAATGTCGACGGTTGTGATAGCTACAACAGTAGAATGAGGAAAATTAGTAAAACAAAATTAATAAAATTATTGTATATACTACTCACCAGATTTCATTTTAAAGATGGAAACTTGTAGTGACAACTCGAATAAGAAAAACTAGAATACTAATATATTTTTTTGTTCAAACTTTATTATACTAAAAATGTTGGTGGGGATATCGCTTGATAGAACGCAGGTGGGGGAATGATGTTCCTGGTGTGTACGGTTTCTAGGAGGCTTCTATATAAAATCAGAAATAAATATTAGTAATAGCAAATTATATGAAAAAATATCAATTACCTTCAAATACGTCATCATTTTCTCCATCGATATCTCGATGACCCCAGGCAAGAGTATGTATACCATCCACATTAATATATCTTTTATCGTCAAACGGTGATATGGCCAATTTATTCTGCTCTACCGTGTGGATGGTGTGTAATTTTGATTTAAAGAGCTTTTGAGGTCGTAATATGCATTGATTGTTAAATAAACAGTTTTTATAGTCGTCAAAGCTAATTTTATCTCTGACAACATTTTTTTTAATGCCTTTAGATTTCTTAACAGTTCTACCCTCAACCTCGAGGGCATATACTTTGGCTCGCAATGCAACAAATTCCCTCATTACCTTACCTGCATTTTCGTCTTTCATCAAGCCCAGCACAGCTTTGTTTTGGGGTGGAATGTTGAAAATATTGTCATTCGGAAAATTTGAAGTGTCAAATTTTGATATATTAAGTCTCATATCACAATATATATCATCTGTTTCAATTTTTAATATGAAACTATCTGTATCCATGTAGCATAGACAGACCTTTTCAGCATATTCGCGTTTCAAATAATCATAGTAAAAATCGTACATTAGTGATTTGGAAAGTTCCAGCACGGAGAAGCCTATGTAGATAGGTTTATTATAAACCACTCTAAGCTTCTCCATCTGGATTGCAACAAAGTTCTCTGTAAATATGCTAATATTTTTAAAATTTAATTTTGAAATTAAACTGCCAGCACCCCGCCTCTTACCTTTGTCATCCCAATGTGTAACCAATTTAACATCAACTCTCTTGTCTACATTCTCCATGGTTTTACCATAGACGGAATTATTCATTAACTTGTAAAAATCTTTTTCAAAATCATTGCGCGACTGCTGACGGAGGCTGGTGTTTAAATTAATATAACTTTGAAGCCAATTGGACTGTTTAAATTCTAAAACGCGATGAATTTGAATAATTTTGAGCCCCGCATTTAAAGCCTGCTTTAAGTTTCGGTAGTGTATAACATATTTACATTTATCATTCAAATTAGCTATAAGCTTCTTATTGTTAAATTTTGAGTTGGGGGGTTTTATATTTTCGGGCAAAAAAGGTAAGTCATTATGGCTACTATGAAGTGTTGATGGATACTCGATATCTACTTCCAAAAAGTATCCTATTTCAGAATCGTCCGCGATGTTAGCTATATCTAAGTTTTCAATATCGTTTTCTGACAACCAACGAAAGTCTCCGTATGGTAGATATTGTGACATGGCCCACCCGTACAAGTTGTTAGCATCCCAGTAAACTAAGTATGACGTTGGACTACTCGCATCATAATCCCCTGAATATTTATTGTTAGCTTTGGCATATCGTAATGAAGCTTGTGCTAACCCTCCCCTAATATTTTTCTTTACAAAGTGATGCATATCAATATCCGTAAGTAGTTCCAACTCGATTTTTGTATACTTCAACATTGCATCCCAAGACAAACCTGGGCTGGTATAATACTGAGCAGGATCCAAACCGTATGTTTTATAACAAATTTGTCGGAAATTTTCGAAAATATCTGATAATAATAAAACGTCTGTTTTTAAGTATAAGTTTGAATAATCTAATAAATTTTTACAGTTAAACATGTTCCATACGGTCTGCGCGTGTTTATAATCAGCATCGCTTATATGTTCATCTGCTAACGAACTATAAAAGGCGTCTTTTGGTGGTAGAGTCGATTCGTACAAACGTTCAAAAGTATTTAAATATTCGTAAGGGAAAACACCTTTTCGTCGTACTAAATTAAATTGCAAATCATTGGGAAAGTGAGATCTAACATTATTTAAATCCGTAGGAGATAGATTATTAGCTAGTTTATCTAGAGAAGCTGCCATAAATCTAAAAGAATCTAAAAAACGTAATTTAAGAGATATATTCCTCTTCGCGCCCGTTTTATCTGTATATTGATCGACTATCACGTTTTTACTGAAGCTAATATATTTTTCTTTGTTAATTGGTATTACGTCAATATCTAGGTCGTCATCAGCCAAATCTTTAATGAATAGATGACTATCGTAGCCACTTAGATTATGGGTATATATTGGGATGAATTTAGGTATCTTGAAATTTAAATTACAAACAGAGTGAGCTGCACCTCTAAATTTTCCTGTAATGTGACAGTGATCTCTCACCTTATCTCCGTCGAGAGATTTTTCACAAATGTGACAGATCACTGCATTATTAAATATCATACTTTCACTTGACGTTAATTTAAGCATCGGAACGACATTTTTTAGATACTTGTTGTATATAGATTTGACATCTTCAACTAGTCGCGAAATAAATACTTTTGGGCAATCCGAACCGACATATGACACGAATTTATTTAAACTTGAATCATGCGCGCAAACGATCTGATATGCAAAGCTGAATGGAACATGTTTTTGTATATCGCGAGTGTATGAAACGCTTGGATCACTGCTACATGATTGAACTTGTTGTAATAAACACTCGAAATCACAATATATTACAAAGTTGGCCTTTAACTTTTTATCAAAATTATTAAAACACAATTTATTTTCAGGCAACATATCACCTGTTTTAGTTTTTTTAAGATTAGTTGAAGGTAGAACTGTACATACCCTATTGCAATCAAAGTTTTGATGTTGTTCCAAGCTGGCTTGAGTTTGGAAACGGTTGAAACAACCGTCACACAAGTGTATTTTATGTTCATGAGTGCTAATCTGAGATGAAATTAGCTTTGACAGACTTTTAATTAAAACATAATGCGACTTTTCTCCGTTTTCAATTAATAGTAAATTAATGTGCACATCCATACGATTATGAGTATAATAAATTGGCCCTACAACATTAATCTTGTCACATGTGGAATCAAATGCCAGGCCATATACATTAATAGAAATATTATTCAGTATTTCTATTTTACTGATATCATGTAGTTTGACCGGGAATTTAATGTCCTTTAAGTTTAATATTGTAGAATAATGCGGATAGCTACTTACTCTTTCACTATGATTGTCAGTCGGATGGAGTGCTGCAGTTATACACCACGCAAGACATTTATCGTCTGAGTTCATTATATTAATACAGGCATTCCTTTTTTTTATTGAAGTCGGTAGAACTATATACGAGGAACCGCTGATTGGGTCATATAAATTTATATTAATTTCTAAATGCGATACCGAAACAAGACTCCAACCAGACTGATTCCCCATAAATTCTTCCGACTTTGTTCTGATTATATCACACAACTGATCATAAATATGATGTACATCGCTAGATATCGTTATAACAGTGTATCGAGTGTTAAATGATTTTAGACTGGTTATTTGATCCTCACATTGTGGTTTAATGTAGTGAGCAAATAACTCAATCTGCACCTTGACACTCGAATCTAACCGTTCAATCGTATTTATGATCAGTTGGCACGCTTTATTTTTTAAATTTTTCAATGTAGATATGATATCTACATTTTCATTGATAAATAATCTATAAGACGTGACGCGATGTCTAAAACTGGTGGCAATCTCAAACACTCCATCCTCCAAAGCAATAGCAGTGTCAGATACGTGCTGCTGTGACCTGAGATGTCCCTTGTATAATAAATTACTAGAGAAGCTCAGACCACAGCATTCGTACCTTACCTGGGGTTTCAAAACATCTTGCCTGGCCTTCTGAGGTTTTGGTGCTTCTACTCTAGGCTTTTTGATAGGCGTATCTGTTGATGTGGAAGCGCTCCCAGCATTCATCATCTGATGCGTTCTCTTCAAATGACGAGTTAAATTATCCTTCCTCGTGAAAGATGACTGACATATTTCACACGTAAAGGCTTCTTTATTTAGACATGGATGTCTTTTAAAAATATCGGTGCGTGCAAAAGTTTTACCGCAATTACCACAGTCCATTTTAAGCTAAAATTACAACACTGCTTTAACAAATGGTCTACATTCATAAATTCGTGTTATTTACGCGGAAATATAATTTAATGAACAACTTTAAAATAAGAATCCATAATATTTTTGTTTAATACCGCAAGAACATTAAAAACATTAAAAACGCATATGGCGCAGCTCATTCTATGAGAAACAAATTAAAAATAATTAATATAATAAATTTAATGCAATAAAAAGCTATTGAAACATAATTTTTAATATATCGAAATTGCCTATTTATTTGAAAACTCCTCGTATATCAATTGATATAAAATACTAATTATAGACCTGTATATATAAAAATAATATTTTAATACATGAATGATCCCCATATATTTAACTAAAAATACTCTTATTCAGAATTTATTTAAAGAGTTATATAAAAATAAACAACTTAATTATATGCAAATTTACATGTTTAAACAATAAAAAAAAACGCATATGGCGCAGCTCATTCTATAAGAAACGAATTAATATAATAAATTTAATGCAATAAAAAGCTATTGAAACATAATTTTTAATATATCGAAACTGCCTATTTATTTTGAAAACTCCTCGTATATCAATTGATATAAAATACTAATTATAGACCTGTATATATAAAAAATAATATTTTAATGCATTAATGATACCCATATATTTAACTAAAAATACTCTTATTCAGAATTTATTTAAAGAGTTATATAAAAATAAACAACTTAATTATATGCAAATTTACATGTTTAAACAATAAAAAAAACGCATATGGCGCAGCTCATTCTATAAGAAACGAATTAATATAATAAATTTAATGCAATAAAAAGCTATTGAAACATAATTTTTAATATATCGAAACTGCCTATTTATTTTGAAAACTCCTCGTATATCAATTGATATAAAATACTAATTATAGACCTGTATATATAAAAAATAATATTTTAATGCATTAATGATACCCATATATTTAACTAAAAATACTCTTATTATTTAAATTATTGAAAAAAATATTTAAAGAGTTATATAAAAATAAACGACTTAATTATATGCAAATTTACATGTTTAAACAATAAAAAACTCATATGGCGCAGCTCATTCTATGAGAAACAAATTAAAAATATACTTACATTATAAATGTAAAGAAGTATCACACACAAACAGTAGATATTCACAATTAGATTAGTATACAGCGAAATGTAAAGACGTATCACAAAGAGGTGTTCACACTTTGATTAGTATACGGTGAATGGTATCAAGTATGCTTTATTGCGAATATATATCAATAGAGTTAATGATAGAAAACGCTAATTAGTTGACGTTTTCACCTATATGACAATAAATAGAAAATATATTGTGGAAATTTTAAAATGATTGCGTTAGAAAGCTCTCGAGTATAATTTGTTATAAGTGAAACATTCCTTAAATGTTTCATATCTGATGTATAATTGGAAAAAAAAATTCCACAGCGTTAATTAGATACCTTGAGGTGTTTGTAAATGATAGAAAGTGTATTTTAAGTCTGACGTCAGAAATAACTTTGAAAGTATTAATTAGTATTTTAAATTATTGCTAGAAAAATTTTGTATTATGGAGAAAACATGATATTTCACGATTTGTATGTATATTTATATAACCTTAAATAATAAAAATAAAAAACAACTTATTTATATATATCTTCATATATTTATTTCGATTGTAAATATTTATAAATGGTCATAACATTATATTGTGTGCACATGCATTTTTCAGTATCTTTATTATTATGATAAAGACAGGGAAACATAGTTTTAACAAGATTCGGTACATTTTGTTTACAATATTCCAGATTTACTATATCTATATATTTTACATATTTCTTAAGAAAATCATATTTTTGATGTCCCTTCACATATATTTTATTGTAAGAACTAGAAATGTTTTTTAATATCTGAGTAATCTCTTTCAATTCTATATATCCCTGAGAATAATTCAAGTTTAAATGATTTCTTTCCAGCCATCTCACTGTCCTTTGATGTTTCCTTGGTAATAGATGAAAACTTACAGCAGGTTTAAATAAAAAATGCAGACTTCTCTGACCATCGCTTATACTCATTTCTTTCGGTATGAAGTTTGGTGTGGCAAATCCTTCTATATCGATGATGACGAACGATTCAAATCGCTGTTTGTAGATTTTATCTCTATGTGTTTCAGTCAAAACTTGGGTTAAAATTTTATTTAGGTTTCGAATTCTTATACGAAAACGTTGCTTATCAGCAGCACAACGGAACCAATCCGATTTTCTATCGATTTCATTTGTACATTGATAAACCGCCTCACCATCATCAATTGTATCTCTTTGCATCATGATAACTTGAGTGTGACTAAATGTAAATTTATTTTATAATCAGTATATATGAGGAAAACTTGTTAGGGGATTTTAACATGTTCACCCTGAATTTATAGATGTATGCTAAACAGATATTATGAATATAGATCTTTATTTTTAAAATGTTATATAATTTTCTTAACAGTACCTGTTAATGCACTATATTCAACAATACAATCTTGTAAAATTAATAATAAACAGGAAGTGTTCTCACTAAAAGTCTCCTGGCACTCTAGTTCTAATTTTATATCGACTGTAGACGTTTTTAAAGATTCATTTTGCTTTGAACAGTCTATTACGTAAAGTGGTGATTCGTAAAATCTATTATAGCTCATAAGAGGTCCACGAGTCTGACCATAATAACTAGATTGAAATTTTGTATACATAAGATATGCTGGGGCATAAAGCTTTTTGCTCATGTCTATATTCATATTACTATAGGGATAATAGTCTGAATTTAAATGCAATTTAATGTTTGTGATTGAAGAATGATCAAAGCTAGAAGCATCTTTTTGAAAATTATCTTTCTTGTTTTGTTGAAACGCTATAATAGCGTATCGTGGTTTCTCTAGATTAGTGCTAGTTTTAACAGGCCAAATATCAGTTTTCGTTGCACGCAAAGCTGGAAGTTCGTATAATTCCCATTTGCGAAAAGTTAAATATATCGGCTTATTGGTTTTAAGGTTGTTTAAGAGCTTTAAACGTGTCTCATCATTTACACTTATATGTGGTACACGCCACTCAATCTTTTCAATCTCGATTGTAGCCTTTTTTGTTCCATCATCTGCCTTATTTTGATAGCAGTTTTCATCTGTTTTACTTCTAATTAATACTAATTCTTGGCTAACATTAATAATAATCTTCTTGTAATCATTACAAAAGCCGAAATACATACTGAGCGGCAGACATGCATTGAACTTATTATTGGAAACTGTAGGCTGTTGTTCGAAGGGACACCACCCAGCTATTGACAACATACGACTTTCAGCTTCATTATAGGAAACTAATGCTTTCATCGTAGAACTAATACCAGGTTTCATTGAACGATCGATTTCTACACCATTAATTTCATATCGAATCTGATCAAACAAAAAAGCGTACGCATTATTTGTTAATTCAGGTTTACCAATTCCATTATCATCAGGTTTAAATTTCCCCTCAATGTATATATAACTCTCGGAAGGTAGTGTATAGACATCTTGATTTTGAATGCTTATGCGGATTTCATCATTTAAATTGAAATTGTGCGTTCTCGGATAATATGTGTGATATTCATCCTTAGTTATAACTTCATCGAATTGCACGTCTTGGAATATGGACAGCTTTTCCTCCATTTTTCACTTGAAAGCCTAGTGATTGTAGAAATATTATATTAGCTGATGTTAACTGTTTCAGGTTAGACTGTGAAGTGATCTTCTGTCGTGGTATTGTAGATGTTATATGACGATCATAAAATGAAATACCCATTATGCAAGTCTTTTCAGCTCTAATCTAACAATGATCTGTTCCCCACGAAAGTTTACTGCATCACCATCTTGATCGAGCAATGTTAATGTGATATTGTCAATACGTTTAGAATTAATAGGTAGATATATTATATGTTCCGGTGAGATACTGATTAAATATCCCGGTTCTACTTGCGGAGAAAATTCGTACAACGTGTGAGATAGACGACTATCATAGTAGGCTGATGTTGTGATATTACACTCAATTCTTATTGTTGCAACTTTTATAATGTTAACAGGTAGATCAGACTCATGATTTTGATTAGCTGGTAATAGTCTCCTACTAAAGCCCAACATGTTTGCTATAGAGTCTTTAGGTTCAAAATTTATTTCAAATTTGCTTTTAATTTCACACTTTATTGTATTATTGTTTGGTTTGAGTGATATTGTGTCTTTAGGCATCGCTTTCATCAAGAAATCTGCAATATCACTTATCTCATAAGATCCTGTTGGAATTATAATAACTTTATCATTATCATAATAAAATTTATTACTGCCCTCAACAATGTTGGGAATCGAATTGTAGCTATTGAATCCTATTAGACCCAGAACGTATTCATAGTGAGGATTCAAATCAATAGGCGGATAATAATCAACAGAAAGCACAGACTTTGTGCCCTTCAACGTAAAAGTGTACGACATGACTAATATACTAGCATATAGATATATGATTATATATCATTTAGTAGGAATTCTAAACATAGGTGTCCACAATTAATAGTGTTGAAACGTTGATAACGTTTATGATTGTACATTATTTTATTAGAACTTTTTGCATTGAAATATTCTATCAATTCCGGCGGAGGCATTAAATTGCCAAACGAATCATAATAATATATATTAAAACCTTTCTTCTTATAACAGACCCAATGTGTTCCAGGTCCTTTAATACTATCCAAATTAACGACTGCGCTTTCGTTTTTGTTGGGTGATTTTGGTAGAGTATCTAACATAAATACACCTCTAAAATGTTGAATATATTTAGCATATTTCAAAATATCATGATCGGTTAATGCTCTTTGAGGCAGTCGACTTATTAGTTTTTTGATGGTTTTAAGTATAAACCGAGACCCTTCTTATATGGCTTCATATATAAACCTTCACCTTTTAATGCAATAGTTTCCATAGTTTTATTATGTCTTTCAGCTTCTCGTAATTGTCTTCGAGCGGTCTTAGCTTTGAGTACTGCTTGTGTTATACCACTTACACCGCCTGCCAGTGAGCCGAGAGCGCTTAGCCCGGCGAATATTGGTATGAGTGGCAATACGCCTCCAACTTTCGGTATGGGGATTATTCTGGGGGTTTTAATACGTTTTCGACCTCCAGCTTCTCTGATAGCGACCTTAGCTGCCTCCAATGATAATTTCGCACCTTGTTTAATATCGCTTCCGAATCTTTTAAGAGTCTTCTTAACAGTAGCACCCGATATCTTTTTAAACGGTTTCTTCTTTAGACCCATGCCTAATTTTCTTTTAGCTTTCATTGTATTAGTTACTAACCAGGCGGCTGTCTTTTCACCCACGCTTGCATCTGATGACTTAACACGATTCCAAGCTTTTTCTTGAAGTATCAGGTCTGCTTTATGTCTATCTTTTAAATCTTTATGTTGCGAATATGCAATATCGTGCTCCCGACAAGCTCTATCCAATGGATTAATACCGAGATCGCCTCGCGCTAAGCGTTTTTGGAGCTTTGTACCAGGTCCACAGAAAGAATACCCCCCTGGTATGTGAAGCTCTATAGGTAACTTGTTGATTAGAGAGTTCACAACACCTCCACCTTCTTTAAATGTTAACATTGAAATGAATTAACTATGTAAACGTCCGACAATTTATATATAATTCATTCATCATGAGATTAGTGAAGCAGAAGGATGCTCTTGAAATCCTTAATTTAGATTTGGATACAGACGAAAATGCTAAATTTCGGAAACATAGCAGTCTACTACCGAATTCCATAAGAGCACTACTTTGCGGTCCATCAAACTGTGGTAAAACAAATCTCATGCTATCCTTATTATTCGATGAAAATGGTCTCAAGTTCGAAAATATTTACATTTATTCTAAGTCTCTGTATCAGCCAAAATATAAATTGTTGGAAAATGTTTTAAACAACGTTAAAGATGTTAAATATTTTCCTTGTAAGGAAAATGATGAAATAATTGATCCTACGGAAGCTGAGATAGATTCAGTTTTCATTTTTGACGATGTAGCGTGCGATAAACAAAACAATATTAGAAAATATTTTTGTATGGGGAGGCATAAGGGTGTCGATAGCTTTTACTTATGTCAAACTTATACTCGTATACCGAAACATCTAATTAGAGATAATGCAAATTTGTTGGTATTGTTTAAGCAAGATAATACAAATCTACAACATATTTACAATGATCATGTTGGTGTTGATATGTCATTTGAGCAATTTAAATCGATTTGTGGTAAATGCTGGATAGATAAATATGGATTCCTGGTGATAGATAAGGATAGTGATATACATAATGGTCGTTACAGGAAAGGTTTCGATCACTATATATGTTTGTGAATTATTGTATGGATATCATTTAATATATAGATGTATAATCGTATAGGTGACTTCAGTAAATCATGAATACCACCGACACCTCACTACTTGATGATGATATGTTTGTGGGATGTTGCGACATCTTTTGTATATTTTTTGAGTGTATTTTCTCACTGTTAGTAAACATTTACATCTAGATAATCTTTATAAAGAACTATACGTATTCGCATTATTCATTTAATATATGTCTGTCTACAAATAATCATGCGAGGACAAGCAGTTAATAGTAGAAACATAAATTATGATAAAATGAAGCGGGATATTATTAAAGCAAGTAAAGTTATAAAAAATAAGTATATGCAGTTGAAACTTAATCGTTCAGATGAGGATTATTTAATTCAAAAAATGTTTAAACCAATTACTGAGAATCTGAAAGGTTTAAGTACAACAATAAAACAGGAAACACAAACAATTAAAGAACCGCTAATGACGTTTGCCACCACTATGAAAAATAATGAAAAATTGTCAACTTCTACAGTACCCGATATGCAAATGTACAATCAAAACATTAACATGAATGAAGCTGTGAAAGAACCTCTGACAGAAGTGCATCCATTCGATCAACAATCTAATTCACTGTTAGAAAATAATTCGCACTCATCTAGCACGTCTTATAAAAATCTTAATCCATTACCGAGAGAGTTCGTACAGGGCTTTTTTGAAGATACAAGCAATGTATATGATACGACGTATGGTGTGACGTTTGAACCTGAAACAAATAGATTAAAATTGGGCGCTCGTGCATTATATCTAGATGGAAATGATATAATAATCAATAATAAACGATTTCCTGGTTCATATGGTCTCTATGAATTAATATTTAAAACTAGACCAAATAACTATAATGACAATGATCTATTACAATACTATGATATTTTACAAGAAACCAATGTACATCGCAAACAATTCTATTTGAAAAACCATTTGAGAGGAACTAGAGCGTACAAATGGGGAAAAATAATAAAACCTCTTCTCGCTAAAAAAATTGGATTTTCGACTTCAGAAACATGGTCTGGCGGACGTATAGGTGACATGTTAGTTGCCAACACTAATGCAACATATCAATATGTCTATTGGGATGATATAAATGAGCTCGTGGATCGTCTTAAACTTTTGAAAGCTTCTCAGGATTCTGGTAATGAAATTCATCATAATGAGGTTACATCTATCGTTGAAGAGCTTAAAGAATGTGGAGTAATTGAATAAATAATCAATACTCTCAACATTTTTTATCAGTATCGTAATGAGTGTAGACAAATTTGGTAGATATCTTAGCAGTAGTAAAGCTAGCGTTAAACGTCAAAAGCCATCTTTACCATTAACAGAAGAAGGTGATGTTGATATTGGCGGTAAACGCATTTGTCGTGTAGCAGATCCTATACACGATCAAGATTCTGTTAATAAGCGCCACCTATCTAGAATACTTGGTATAATAGATCTAAGGATTGATCATGTAGTGAATGATATTCGAATAAAGATAGATACCTCAAACTCCAAAGTAGGTGAGGATGTCAGCAATATCATACATCAGATGCAAACTGCTGTTGAGAATAGAATAGAAGTTGAACTTGACAATTTAAGAAGCAACCTTGCAACAAATGCGGAAGTTAGTGATAAGATTGGTAAAATTAAGAAGGAATTGAATGAGAACTTGAACACATTTAAAACTAATTTAAATAAAACTGTTAATTTGGATATATTTAAAGGCATTGTTAATGTTAGTGTAAATAATGTGCAACAGTCGATTAATGGGAAATTAAACCAGATGCAAGCTACTGTTGAGAAGAAGATTGATGCTAAATTTGATGTTTTAAGAAAAAACTATGCAACAAATTCTGAAGTTAGTAAGAAGATTGAAAAAATTAAGAATGATTTGGATGGTGAAATACTTGCATTGAAAAATAATTTAAATAAAGGCGTTAACTTGGATACAATCAAAGGGATTGTCGACGTTAGTGCAAATACTCTACAAGATGAAACTAATCAAAAGCTGTATCGAATGGAAAAAAATGTTGAGAGTAGAATTGAAGCTAAACTCAATGCTAAACTAGAAGCTATAAGAAAAAACCTTGAAAAGAAATCAAAGACTTGAAATAATGCAGTCAGGAATGAATTTTTAAAAAATTAATTACCATTGTTATATGAAACACTCGCGCATATATAAACACTAGATTACAGTCATTAATAATGAGCAGTATTAAGCGTGATATAGTTAATGAGTTACACAAGCCCACTCGAAGATTCTTCTCCAGACGTCGCTTCATTATTAGAGGTTTTGATGATTTGTGGCAGATTGATTTAGCCGAATTTATCCCGCATGTTCGGGAAAATGGCGGGTATAGATATATACTCGTGGTTATAGACTGCTTCTCAAAGTTCTTATGGACTCGACCACTTAAATCTAAAACCGGGTTAGATGTATGTAATGCAATGGAAGACATTCTTCAAGATACTCGACAGCCAAAAAATATACAATCCGACAATGGTAAAGAGTTTTATAATATCCGATTTCAAAATCTCATGAAACAATATAATATAAATCATTATTCGACATATAGTACAATGAAAGCGTCTATTGCTGAACGTGTTATTCGTACACTTAAGGGAAAATTATATAAGGAATTTACTATGAAAGGTAGCTATAAGTGGATAGATATTTTATCTTCAGTAACTGACACCTATAATAAAGCAAAACATCGAACCATTAAAATGCGACCTTGTGATGTCACCAAGAAAAATGAAAAGCTCCTGCTTTCTACTGTCTACAATGATATACAAACAATTGGAAAACGAAAATTTAAAATTGGAGATATCGTTAGAATTAGTAAATTTAAGGGTGTTTTTTCGAAAGGCTATGTTAGCAACTGGAGTGGTGAATTGTTTAAGATTGTTAAAGTTAAAGTTACTAATCCAACAACGTATATGTTGGAAGATATGAATGGACAACCAATATTAGGAGGTTTTTATGAATATGAATTGCAGAAAACTAAACATGGAGACGCCTATCTGATTGAAAAAGTTTTATGTAGGAAGGGTGGGAAAGTTTATGTAAAATGGTTTGGTTTCAATAATTCTCACAATTCTTGGATTGATAAAGATAATGTGTTATAATTTTATTTTATAATATTAAAAAATATGTATATATGACTATCTATAAATAAAAAATCAATAATTTTATTTGTTCTTTTATTTAATTTTTAGTTTGGCAAATGACCGTCAGAGGGCGCCACCTTAGTTGGGTTTGTGAGCGTTAGAGGGCGCTACATTAGTTGGGTTAGTGAGCGTTAGAGGGCGCCACTTAGTTGGGTTAGTGGCCGTCGGAGGGCGTCATTTAGCAATTTTTTAGTTTTGGCAAATGACCGTCAGAGGACGCCATTTTAGTTGGATTGGTAATGATGAGAGATATAATTTTTAGTTTGGCAAATGACTGTCAGAGGGCGCCACCTTAGTTTGGCAAATGACCGTCAGAGGACGCCATTTTAGTTGGGTTGGTAATGATGAGATGCAATTTTTAGTTTGGCAAATGATCGTCAGAGGACGCCATTTTAGTTGGGTTGGTAATGATGAGATACAATTTTTAGTTTGGCAAATGACCGTCAGAGGACGCCATTTTAGTTGGGTTGGTAATGATGATAGATGCAATTTTTAGTTTGGCAAATGACTGTCAGAGGGCGCCACCTTAGTTGGGTTTGTGAGCGTTAGAGGGCGCCACCTCCGGTGACCTTTGACCTTTGACCCCCGCCTCCGGCGACCTTTGACCCCCGCCTCCGGCGACCTTTGACCCCCGCCTCCGGCGACCTTTGACCTTGACCTTTGACCCTTGACCTTTAACCTTTGACCTTTGACCCTTGACCCCTTGACCTTTGACCTTGACCTTTGACCTTTGACCCTTGACCTTTGACCTTTGACCTCCGCCTCCGGAGGCGGGAGTAGGACCGGCGAATCTACACTACTGATAGTGTATAATAACACAGTAAAATATAATAAGAGAATGTTCACAGCTTCACAAATTATGGCTAGGTTATGTTATAAAATATAAAGATATCGCATACTTATAATTCCTTGTTAAATTTACTTACATAGGAACCAATACATTCAGTTAAAAATGGTACCGTTTTGGCGCGATATTTGAATTGAAAAGTTATAATATAAAGTAACAACGTATGTAATAAAAAATATTGATAACTAATTACACACTTAATTCTATCTTAAGTAATTTAACGAATGTAATAAATTCCATAGCGCAGTCTATGAAAATGCTGGCAAAAAATTGTAATGTTTACTTTAAATAAAATGAGTATATTATTCAAAATACAATTTTATTAAATTGTGTTGTACAACATTTCCCTCGTTAATAATATTTAGGTAAATTATTGTCCATCTTCATCATCTAGTGGTATATCATAATTGTTTCGAGGCGTAAAACTTTCTTCAGCAGTAATCACATTGATGTGAATAAATAACATCGTGGTAAACACATATATACACTCATAATAAATATAAGATATTTCTCCAATTGTCTTGAATTTATGTGATAATAAGGTTAATATTCCAATTAAACAAGGACTTTTTTTTATTATTTTATTTTATTCAAGTATAAATTTGAATTTTTTATTAAAAGACTTGGTGATTTTATCGGCTTTCAACTTTAAGACATAATATTTACTAAAAATTGAGTCAATACTTTTAGAAAACGTAATAACTAACCGAACATAACCGAATGCCAAGCGATAGTCAAGCAAGAGACACACATGGTACCAATTTTTAAAACTCGCCTGAAAGTGTAGCTATCTACAATGGACAACGATCGCTTTAAGTCGATCGCACACGTAGTCCCACCCCTGATCGGGAATTTGACCTGCGGTGGGATTATGTGTATGTATTATAGACGTCTACTCTCACTACGCTATTGTAGACAGCGACACTAGAAAGCGATGATTGCCCAAATTGGTATTTTGTGCAAGTCTTGTCGCTTGAGAATTGATATACATTCGGTGATGTTCGGTTATGTATTACCTATTCCAACTATATTGTGTTTTTTTTCTGGGGATGTTTGTTTGTATAGGTTATTTTACTAATATTCTATAATATTGTAACCAAACGTTTTTTAATTAATTTGAAATAGGATTTTACGATAACCTTATTTTTATTTCAAATCAGAATTTTCTTAAACATTATTTTAATTCCGCAGTAAGTGATGACAAGTTTACAAAATGCAGTGCTAATTTAAAACATTATGTTTAAGATGTTACCCATACAGAATATAAATGCAATTGTCGCTAATGAATTAGACCGATTGGAAGAAATGCGGCAGTATAATATACTTAGGAGAAACTTAAGGGATGCCAGTGATCCATTTAATTTAAATGATCAACATTTTATTGATTTGTTTAGATTAAATAAATATATGGCCCAATATGTATTTGAAAGGATATCAAATTGGATGGACGTACGTGAAAATCCAGTAGCTGTCCCTCCAATATTGAGATATTTTGCAGCATTATATTTTTTTGCTACGGGTTCGTATCAGAGAACAATTGGACAGAGGCAATTTAGGTGTTTCTCAGCCAACTGTGTCTAGTTGTATAACGGAAGTCAGTAGAGCAGTAGTTCATGTGTTAGAGCATGAGTGGATTAAATTTCCCCAAACTATCCATGAAATTAATCTTGTAAAAACAAGATTTATGGAAGCATCACAATTTCCTGGAGTTATAGGTGCTATAGATTGCACACATATTGCAATAATAGCACCAAGAGAAGAAGAGCATAATTATATGAACCGTAAAGGTTATCATTCGAAGAATGTTCAAGTTGTAATATTTAAATTTTAATTTCTTTAACTTAAGAAATAATGCTCATATTTTAGATATGCGATCGAAATTTGAAAATATTAAATGTTAATGCCAATTATGGAGGATCTGCACATGACTCCTTTATATGGAGACATTCAGGAATACAAGAACTATTGCAACATATACATCTGCAGGGTACGTAAAATATTATGTTAGAAATATTATTATAAGCAATGTCTGCTTATAGGAAATACAAATACATGGCTACTTGGAGATTCAGGCTATCCTCAACAGCCATGGCTAATGACCCCCTTGTTGCATGCAGTTGAAGGAACTCCAGAGTACAGATATACTGAGAGGCACATCAGTGCTAGAAATGTAGTCGAGCGTTGCTTTGCTGTTCTCAAAGGCAGATTTCGGTGTTTGTTGCAAGAGAGGACACTAAGATATGACCCTCAGAAAGTGGGCTTAATAACGAATGTCTGCTGTATATTACATAATATTTGTATAGAGGGCAATCTTGATATAAATTATGGCAATATAGCAGAGGATGACCATGGCAATGAGGAAATGGAGATAGCTGCAGAAGGGCAATTAGCACGACGAAATTTAATAAATTTATATTTTAATAATTAAGTACATATAATAAATATTCTATACAATTTATTAGTAATTAAATGATTCGGATAAAGATAATCAAATTGACGCAAAGTGAATAAAAATAAGAAAAAGTTTAAAAGGTATTTAAAAGTTAGTAAGATTGAACATTTACGCACGAACATTATTGCAGCGAACAATATACATCTGACCGGAGAACAGGTCAAGGCCGCCCACTCGCTTCTTATCGGGCGGCTAGAGAATACGAGGACTACAAAAAGTTGGTGTATTAATAAAACGTGTTGTTAGATAATTCGTGGGGATTTGTAAGAAACAAGAACAATAATAGATAAAACAGTACTGAGGGAATCTGGCCTTTCGAGGGGTTGACCCGAGGTGAGTTTCCAACGCGGTGTGGTTATTATTTAAATCTAAGAAATAAAAATTGAATTTGAACTAAAACGAAATTAAATTAATTCAATAATGGAAGAAGTATTAAAGGCGTTAGCGGAAATCAATAACAAATTAGATATTATGAATAAAAAATTAGATGCAAAAGAAAAAGAAATCGACAGTTTGAAAACCGAAAATAAAGTTTTACACCTAAAGATCGATATTCAGGAAAAAAGAATTGACCAATTGGAAAGACAATATAGGGAAAAAAAACTTATAATTCATGGATTAAAAGAAAAAGCAAATGAAAGCAATGCAGAAATAAAAACAAATGTAGTAAATATAATAGATAACATTGGAGTGGTTATGAAGAAAGAAAATGATTTAATACAGGCAACGAGAATTGGAAAACAAAGAGGGGGGAAAGAGAGACCAGTACAAATAGAGGTTGCGACGACGGAATTGAGAAGAGAAATACTGAAAAAGAAAAAACATTTAAAAGGACAAGGTATATGGATAATGGAAGACCTGTCTGAGCAGGTGGGTCAACAAAGAAGTGAATTAATTAAAGTGCTGCAAGAAGAGCGGGAAAAAGGAAATAAAGCGTATTTTGCCTATAATAAGCTTGTAATAAATGGAAGAGTTTTTAATGAAAGGAAAGAGAAAGGAGAATCGAAACAGATAGAAATGGTAAACGTCACGCCGGTGCAAGTAAAAGAAAATACAAGAACCTATAGCCAACGGTCACCGGACGAAGAAGAAGATAATCAGAAAAGAGAAAAGATCCAGTCAACAAGTAAGTTTTTCTATGGATCAAAAAACTAAACAAAAAAAATAATGGAAGGGATATAATGGAGACGACGTGGGCAGATAACCAGGAAACGAAAAAAGTAAAAATTCAAAGGTACAAAAAATATGGTGCCTGGAATGTTAGAAGTCTGAAAGGCAAAGAAAAGGAATTGACGGAGGAATTTGTGAAGGCAAATATAGAAATCTTAGTTATAGCTGAAACTAAGAAGAAAGGAAGGGGTAGTTTGGACCTGGATGGGGGTCATATTTTGGTGTACAGTGGGGTAGCTGAAAAAGAACGAGCTGCAGCAGGAATCGGGTGTATTATACATAACAGCAGGAAAAAGTATGTATATAATTGGGAGGCCATATCGGAAAGGTTACTTGTGATCGAATTGAGAGAAGAAGAAAAATATGAAACAATAGTAGCAGCTTATGGGCCAGACGAGGATGAGAAAAAGGAAAAGAAAGACGTGTTTTGGGAAGAACTAGCACTTGTAATTGAAGAGGCCAAAGGTACAATATATTTAATCGGAGACTTAAACAGCAGAGTTGGAAGAACTGATAAGACTTATCACGAGGTTATTGGCAGGTTTGGTGAAGATATAAGAAATAAAAATGGAAAGCGTCTGTTAGATTTTTGCCAGGTGCACAACCTGGTTATAGCAAACACTTTTTACCAACACAGAGACATACACAAGTACACCAGGGTGGCACCCAGCAGAGGTGAAAAGTCAATTATTGACTACATTATAGTAGAGAAAAGTAATAAAGTATCAGTAGTAGACGTGAGAGTGAAAAGGGGTAACGAAATTAACAGTGATCACTACCTACTAGAAGCAAGACTCAAAGTGGAACCAGGACTAAAATATAAAAACATTAAAAGTAATTATCGGGCAAAAACTAACGAGAATATAAGATCATACAAGCTGCGAAACAGAGAAGAGGCAACGCATTTTGAAGATAAGGTAGACAAAGAAATGGCGGATTTGATAAAGAATAAACATAAAGTGAAACTAGAAGGATTGTGGAAAGCTTTTAAAAATATCTTAATACGAGCGGCAAAAGAGGTATGTGGAGCAATAAAAGTTAATAAAAATGCGATACAAACGGCCTGGTGGTCAGAGGAACTAAAACAACAAGTTAAAAACAAAAAGAAAAATTGGAAGAAATACCTGAGTCATGCAACAGAAGAAAACCTAAATTCATACAAAGAACAGAGTAAGAGAGTTAAATACCTTGTAAAAGAAGCAAAACAAAAATCGTGGGCCAAATTCGGGGAAAAACTAGAAAGAGATAGTAAAGGAAATCAGAAACTATTCTATAAGGTCCTAAAAAATGTGCGGAGCAGTAAAGAACTCGAAACAATGGCAATTAAAAAAGCAGACGGTACATTGATAACTGAAGAAACGCAAGTGATGAATAGGTGGAAAGAATACTTTGAAAGTCTATTAAACCCAGAAAGATTACTAAAATACCGAACTGAGGAAAACGACAAAACTATAAACCCTATAAATGAGACACATGATGAAGCCATAGATAAAGAAGAACTAAAAGAAGGAATTAGGAATTTAAGAAATGGAAAAACTCCAGGGCACGACAAAATATCAGCAGAGATGCTTAAGAATATGGGAGATCTTGGGATGGATCTGCTTTTGGAGATCTATAATAGGGTTTGGAAGGAAGAAAGAGTGCCTAGGGATTGGACGATTAGTGTTATAATACCAATTTACAAACTCGGAGACAAAAAAGATTGCAACAATTACAGAGGGATAACAATTTTAAATACAGTGGTAAAAGTGTATGAACAGATTCTGGAAAAAAAACTTAGAACATTGGTGGAACCAACACTTAACAATGTACAAAGTGGGTTTAGAAAAGGAAGAAGTGCCCAAGAACATATATTCACAATTAAAGAAATAACGAGTAGAAGGCTAATTAAAGGTAAAGAAACCTACTTGGCTTTTATGGATATGGAAAAAGCGTTTGACAGCATACCTAGGGAAAGCATATGGAAAAGCCTGGAGGAAAGAAACATTAGCAATGAACTAGTAAAAGCAATAAAGTGCCTATATGAGGAAACTAATAACTACGTAATTAAAAATAACCTCAAATCAGATGTATTTAGAACAAGAGGAGGAGTTAGGCAAGGTGGAGGACTCAGCCCATTACTGTTCATAACTTATATGGATGACATCATCAAGGAGACCAGACAACTGACCAAGTCAATGTTTATAGGCTATAGAGAATTGAATAGTGTAGAGATCACAGACTGTGTTTTTGCCGATGATGTGGTAATTATTTCAGATAGCGAAAAGAAATTGAAAGAGAATATAGAAGTATGGAATGATGTATTGGAGAGAAAAGGAATGAAATTAAATAAGAAGAAAACAAAGGTAATGAGGGTAGCAAGAGAAAGAGATAATATGAATATAAGTATAGATGGGATAAAACTGGAACAGGTGGACACATTCAAATATTTAGGTGCGGTAGTAGAAGACAATGGGAATAACGACGTAGAGATTAATCAAAGAATTCAAAAAGCTAATAAGATGTATTACGCTATGAGTAGAAGATTCATCAATAAGAAAGAAATAACTACACAAACAAAAATGAAAGTATACAAAACAATATTCAGGCCTATACTCACATATGGGTGTGAATCCTGGGTACTATCCGCAAGACAGAAGAGCATGTTGCAGGCGGCAGAGATGAGATACCTCAGAAGAGTCAAGGGTGTAATACGAAGAAATAGAATTAGAAATGAAAGAATCAGGGCAGAGTTGGAAATAATCTCGGTGTTCGATTTTATTGAACAAAGGCAATTAAGTTGGTGGGGTCACCTACAAAGAATGGAGAAAAGTGTTCCAGTCAAGGCAGTATGGGAAGCAAGAAGTCCTGGTAGAAGAACTAGAGGCAGGCCGAGACAAACGTGGGATAACGTAGTCGGGAAAATGCTGACGAAAAGAGGCAAAACATGGAATGCAGCGAAAAAGATGGCCCTGGATAGAAAGAAATGGCGTCAATTTGTGTATGGGTAAATTGGAATGAAGACCCGACACCCGAAATGGGTATAAGGGATACGATTATATATATATATCTATACAATTTATATAAATGATTTTCTCTTAAAGAATTTTTTAAATATTTTTGATTGTTATCTGTAGAAAGATTAATGATTTAACTGTTAATTTAAAAGAGGAATACTTCATTAAATAAGTATGTAGTTCTCTAATTATCTATAATAAAGTAAAGAATTGTTTTAAATTTAAGAATTTACAAAAATTAAATTTTATAATATGTGCATAAGTGATTGTGTGATTACTTAATAAATTAAATGAAACAAGTGTATAGTGTTTTGTGATAACATTTGCTTTTTTTATACATATTTAAGAGTAATATTATGATCACAGTCAAATTAAAAATTGTTAATCATTTCAATTATATTGACAATAAAATATTTACTCAACATATTCTTCAACAATAAACATTATCACACCACACAAATATATTAGAGATATAGGCATTAGGACATTACATTTAAAAACATTCAAGTCTTTTTATTTGCCAGGACTTCCATTGACTTTGCAATTGATAAGACTCCCTCAGTCAACCTTGTCAGTGTGCTATTCATATCTCTTAATAACTGCACACTTTCCATATTGAGCTGAAGAAGCTTATCAGAGCATACGTCTGGATTTAGTCGTCTTCTTTTTCTAGATATTGGAGTCCCTTTTTTCGAGTATTCATGTTCTTGTAATATATTACTTGTTGAAGTACTTGGTGTACTTTCCAACATCTCTTCACATGGAAATACTTTGTTCGTAGTTTTAACGTCCAACTAAAAGTAGGTAAGAAAATTAACGTAAAAGTATGTATTGAGATATTCACTTATTCCTTACCATTGAACAGTCCCTTTTTTCCCCAGTCTGGGTATGGTGGCTTGTTGAAGGCAAAGGCTCATGGCTAGCTGCTTCAAGTGATTGTATCTATAATAAGTCAAAGAGGCGAACCCTTAATGATTACATTTCATTTGACATATACAAATGATTGATTTACCTGATATACACCTAATTCTGGAACATTGTCACCTTCGAATCCCTTTTTCCCCATGACATTTAGTAATCTACTCTCAGCATTACTTAGTGGAGGACAATTGCTTGTGCCACCACCAGTCTTTCCCTGAGAGCTATGAATATTTGCTGCCTTTGCCTTTACTTTGCACTTCCAGTCTGTAATAGCCTGAAGAAATGTTTTTTTTTAAATACCTATAGGTACACTTCTTTCTTAATAAACTTACTTTTCTCCACTGTTCAACTGTCTTCATGCCATAGCCTAAACCATTAAGTTGGTTTGTCACCTTCTCCCATAATGATGCTGCTCTAGCTCTTCCTGCAGCTCCGCAGAACTTATTTGTTATTAACTCAGGATGCATATCTGCAAAGTCCATGAAGGAGTTCCAGTGGTCTTAGTTGACTTTCATAATGAATCCTAAAAACTGTTTATAAAAAATATTTAAGATATGTGATACACTAAAACTTTTAGTATTATTTTGGCAATATTAAACACTATAAATCTGTAACAATTTAAAATTTAAGTCTATAATTAATAATTACCTTGATATATATTTCTTTTTTATATTTTTGATTGTTATCTGTAGAAAGATTAATGATTTAACTGTTAATTTAAAAGAGGAATACTTCATTAAATAAGTATGTAATTCTCTAATTATCTATAATAAAGTAAAGGATTGTTTTAAATATAAGAATTTACAAAAATTAAATTTAAATAATTTAATTGTCCATTCCAAAAGTATAATCTATTTAAAATTGCCCTACATATACATTTATATTTATGATCTGTATACTTACCTTGACAAAGTGCGAATGCATCTTTTTTGTATGTCCAGAGAAAATATTTCCAATTTCAAACATTTGTTAAACACATGTGCACACCATGTGCATTTAAAAGGTAAACCCTAGTTTTCAAAAAGCGGCAAACTGCAAATCAACCGGAGAATACTCTACCTCTTTCTAACACGCATTATCTGTACGCAGGCAGTTATATCTCACTCTAACGCGACACCCCTGGGGCCCGATTCTCGAACTTAAGAGAAGTGAACGTTCTATTGAGAGAAGTGATAGATCACACTCCCATCCCTCGTTCTCCTAACTTCAAGAATAGCTGTTTTTAGGTAGGGATGTGTGTCGATCGTGTAGGAAATAGCAGTGCAATGTTGCCAGATTGCAAATCAAGGCGGATTAGGACAATTGTTGTACAGAACAGTGTATATTAGGTAATATGTAATACGAAAACAATTTCTTTTAAATAGCGTGTGTAATGTTGAAAGGGTTTATCGGTTATATCAGTTGGATTTCCGGAAAGTGTTAGGCTAAACGTCGAAATGTGAATATTGTTTTCTACATATTTATAATAAGAAAAATACATGTTATACAGACAAATTTTAAAGGTAGGGTGAAAAAACGATTAATGCAAAATTACAACGAATATTAACAGCATAAAATTCTGAGAATTAGTTCAATGGGAAATACAAAATATTAATGAGAAAGAACGGGTAAAACTAACGCTGACAGGATTACGGATTACAATTCTAAATAAGATATTAATGAAAAGTTTAATATAATTATTTAAACCTATTATCTACGAGACATTTTATAATAAAAATACATGTTATACAGAACAATTTTTAAGGTAGCTGAAAAACGATTAAAGCAAAATTACAACGAATATTAACAATATATCATTCTGTGAATTAGTTCAATGGAAAATACAATATATTTCTGAGAAAGACAACGGGTTAATTTAACAGTGACAGGATTATGGATTAACAATTCTAAATAAGATATTACTCAAAAGTTTAATACATATTTCAAGAGTGTCTTAAGTTTTAACCGATGTCGGTATACAAGATAACAGTTTGTTATTAAGGG
Source organism: Amphimallon solstitiale (assembly GCA_963170755.1). Classification (NCBI taxonomy): domain Eukaryota; kingdom Metazoa; phylum Arthropoda; class Insecta; order Coleoptera; family Scarabaeidae; genus Amphimallon; species Amphimallon solstitiale. The sequence goes on along the minus strand of OY720685.1, from coordinate 42,930,069 downwards.
GAGAAATATCATTATTCAGGAGATAATTTTTATGATTTTTCATGTATATGGCTTCCCACATATCTAAGTTTCTATTGTTGCTTTGTTTAACTAAACTAACATTTTCTAGGCTGAAGTTGTGACCTGTATCAATATGATGGTACTCCAAAAATGTGTGATAATTTAATGCACGTATAGTATACCTATTCTACTGTACTGCCGACTAGTTATACCATATAACCTATATTACTCTTCTGTATCATCAACATTGATCGCTGTCACATGTACAAAATTTAAGTCGATATGCGCATGCTTCTCTTAAATTTTAATATGTTCGCTTGACTTGAACCGATAGATGTATATTCTCCCAACTCTTGAGAGAAGGGATCGTTCTCTCAAGTTCAAGAATACGATTTTTAACATATCAAGAGAATCCCCTCCATTGTTCTCTCGAAATCTCTGTTCTCTCGACTCGAGAATCGGGCCCCTGAAGTGCTGCTGAATGAAAGCAATGTCTTAAGGCTGCGCTTGATAAGGTTTTGGCGGGAGAGAAATGTACCCAAAAAATACCATTTTTATTTCCATTTTTTCAGGCGTAAGAAAACAAAGCATGTAAATTTTATGCATTAAGCATGAAGATAAAGGTTAAACGAAGTGAACGGTCGTATTCTTTTTCAAATTAAGTTAATATATAAGCCGTAAATAAAATGGGAAGACAGTGGTTTTGCAAGTACCACAAAAAGTGCCTACATTTAAAAATTACACAGTAAATTTATATGTAATATAGCAAGTACACTCGGTATTTATATTTGGTAGATAAAATTGGTAACAGTAGCTAAATATATGTGTAATTTTTAAAGTGATCCATGAAATAAAATTTGTAACATTTTTGTAAGCAATTACATACATTTACAGATATCTGTTACATTTACGTCGCCTTATAGTATAGCACATATAGTATAGATGGCGTTATTATCTTGCAATTATTTAGAGGTTAGTTGTGTGTTATACGATACTTTAATTATTTATTATAATTTAAAATTATAATTAACAGCAATTTTTGCGGTTACTAATTATAAAATTTAGTATGTTACGAGTTATTTGAAAGTACGTAATAGACAATGAGCAGTTGGCATCACAGATTGGCACCACAAATCATAAAAAGTAACTACATAGTTTAATTTGTCAATTTAATCAAATTGAATCATTTTAAAATATGGAGTTTTCTGTTATCTTTAATTGAAAGATGCCTACGGATTTTTTTACGCCGATAAAAGCCTAGTAGCCGTTTTATATTTACGAAGTGGAGAAGAAATTGTTGACAAGAACCTTCTATATTTTTTTTCAAAATTTTTTTAAGGTTGTTGCTAATTACTTAAAATGTAAATATAGGTACATTTTATTTGATAGCAATTTTCAAAACTTTGAAATGCCGGAGGTCAGTTCGCCGGGTTTTTAGTTTTTAATAATAACAATAATCTTATACTAGCCTCATTATTTATAATATATTAACATTAAAGTAATACCTTTACCTTACTTAATGTTTAGAAGATTTTACTACAATTGCTATTCCCCTTTCGAATTTCGCGGATGTTTTAAGTTGGCTAGGAAGACAATCGAGTTGAGTACAGGTAGGCTAATTCATTTTTTATTGCGAAATTACTAGACACACCGTGTACTCAAACAAAAGATTGGTCAAAAAATAGATGTAGAAACATTGATTGACAAAATTATATTTCTATATATATAACTATTATAACTAATTTTATAGTGAAATATAGCGAGTACACCTCTATATATTATTCAATTGCGCCCAGTGCAAACATAAAACACTGGTGAAATTCGAAAAATGCTGCTAGGCTATTCAATTTTAGTTTTTGTAGAGTTAAAATTTTGTACATATTTAAAACTGATTTTATCGTCTGTTTATATACTTATATACTTAACGCTGTTTGGGTGGTGAATTTCACGGTTTTGTTGGAAGCGCCTTATCTAATGTTCGTGACGTACTTACTTACACTTACAGATAATAATAATAATAATAATAATAATAATAATAATAATAATAATAGACTATATATTTGTAAGACCTCTGTTACATAAAATTGTCAATATTCTCAAACTTGTAATGCATTACAATTGTCAGATCATGATAAGTATAAATAAATAGTGTAGTGTATACTAATACTAACAACACTCTTAACAAATAACAAAGAAGACAGAAAAAAAAACACAAAATAATAAAATCAAATAAGTATATCGATAGTGTTTAATAACACACTAAAATACAATAAACCAAAACAAAAATGCAAGAGAATGTTCACAGGTTACGGCTTGGTTATGTTATAAAATATAACAGATATCGCATATACTTATATTTCCTTGTTAAATTTGCTTACCTAGGAACCAATACAATCTGTTAAAAATAGTAGCGTTTCGGTGCGATATTTGAATTGAAAAGTTATAATATGAACTAAATAAAAAGACTGAAAATTCAGACTATTGTTGCGTTTTCGGGTTCCAAATAAACAACTCGTGCAATTTATTTATTTAAAACTGTTTGTATATTCACACACGTAAAATTAATTACAATATAAAAATATAAAACTAATCAAAATATAAAAATGTAAAATAAATGTAACGCACTTAAAATTATTACAAATAGATTAACACATGTATTTATTTCACTACTGTTATTTATGTAACACTGTACCGTATTTATATCAATTCTATTTATATTCCGTAATATTTATGTAACAACTACACTCACTTTATTTATGCTTACTCTTCGACTACCACTCAAGGAACTATTTATTTATGTTTATTTATTTATCTGCCTGTTCCGCACGAGACTATTGAATGAATCTCTTATTCCGGAATAAGAAAGTCCTTAGTAGTCGTCGCGCGGAACAGACCAAAGTAAAAATAAATATTAGAAATAAATAAATAGTTCCTTGAGTGGTAGTCGAAGAGTAAACATAAATATAAGTAGTACAAAATAAATATAGTGGTGCGGTGTTATATAAATAGAAGTGATATAAATACACGGACATAAATATTAGTAATAGAAATAAATACCTGTGTTAATTTAAATCGTAGTAGTTTAAGTGTGATACATTAGTTTTACATTTTTTATATTGTAATTAATTTTACGTGTGTGAATATACAGACTGTTTTAAATAAATAAATTGCACGAGTTGTTTATTGCGAACCCGAAAACGCAACACTATATAAATCAAATGAACGGGCAAATTGACATTTAGGATTTGCAAATAGTAACTTTACCCGTATTTTTAGCGGGTAAAACATATTTAATAGAATGTTGAACTAATGGGTACATGAAGACAATATGACTATATTTCTGTTTTGCTTATTATTATTCTATATGATCAACAAAGGTATGATATACCGCACAGATGCAGTAGCCTGTAATAATTACAAATGTATCAAGTAAAAGAAAATGTTTTATTTGGCACCTCGCAAACACAAAGCTGTTTATTTATTATATAATTTTGTATGAAATAAGAAAGTCGAATGGATGAGTGTCACTTACATTCAGCGTTTAAGAATTTGTTAAAAAATAACTAAATCTATAAATAAAATAAATGTAACTGATTGTAAATGTATAAAAAGTAATTTAATTTAAATTATGTATTTAATAATGCAATCAACATTTTATGGAGGATATGTCAAACTATATTATATATATGTATGTATTAAGTTTTTCAATTTACAAATAAATTCAAATGAATGCTTAAAGTTCCCGCGTCTTTCTCCCTAATTCTGCATGAAAGTTGACAAGTGCCGATTTGATTCATACGCATAAAATGAAATTGCAAAGAAAGCCGCACCGACCAAATTTACAAATTGTATGTAGAGGTAGAAATTTAAGAAGCAGGTAAAATGACCTTGCACTGTTTTGAGGTAATTGCTATTTAATTTTAGAATGCATACCGTGGCGACATCCTATTATTACTAGCAGTATTTAAGATACACGAAAATCTTAGTTCCGAACCGTAATGGATTTGCCAATATTGAAACGCACCCTTAAATACAATATTGATATAGAAAAGTAATATTTAATAATTTTATCTATAATATTTAATTTCTAACTGACTTTCATGTAATAGTATTTACTAGCCGTAGCTATTTATCCTAAAATATTAATTAATTATTTGAATTTTATTGTTCTAAAATTGTTCCGGTTGACTGGAATTTGTAGTGGTATTGAATCAGCGTCTTTAGTTCGTAGTTTTGCCATGTCGGTTCCGAAAACGATCCGACTATACCATACTTATGAAATATAAATTAGGAATTCTTCAATTTCAAGTTATATAAATTCAAACATTATTTTCGGTTTTCCCAGTGAGATTTTATATTAGAAAATAAACCACATAGAGTATGTCTGTGTACCGATCAATCATCATGATCGTAGTTACAAACACTTCCCAATAAGAAAAGCTTAGAAAAGTAGTTGACATAAATCCGATAACAATTTTAATTGCATGGGTACATTTGTTTTGGCACGCTGTTAAATTTTATGTTCACCTCAGGCACGGATTAAATCATTTTTTTCGTTAAAATTTGTTTAATTAATTTACACTCTATACGACTGTAGTAATGACTTATTAATTTAGCACTCTTTAAATCAATTTTGCCCTATGTACAAAAAAGCAGTGGTATGCGTATGTTTTTGCCTGGTCTTAGTTATGAGGATCGTCATTTTACTTTTAACGCTGAATCAGTTTACAATAAAACATTTACTTGCCATAAAAAAATTGAATGTAAAATAAATCCCAGTATTAGAATCAGTGGCGGCTCTTTAATGAGAGCAAGTGAGCAATTGCACCCCCTGTAATTTTGAAACAAAACAAACCAAGCGGCGACTAATTGTGAAAGTATTTATTTATTACGTATTCATAGTTATTGAACAGGAACGTGGCGTGTGCGGCACGCGTAACAACCTACATGCACCGATCGTCGTCACAGATATAATGACGACTAACAGCGCACGGATGTAAACTATTCGAATGTTTACCCCTTCCACCGAGGGAAACATACCCATGAGCAAAGCCCTACCTTTGCTCCGTTAAGCCATTAACATTACATTGAAGGTGGGGAGAACTGTATTTTGTTCTAATTCCATATCGTATAATACATAGCCTGTGAGCAAGATTCCCAGTCTGCTCACCGCTGTTGGTTCTGCATCTCCACATAATACGTAACGGTCCCGCTTGATTTAATATTTTTATCTATGTACAGGGGTCGATTAATATTTTAATAATGATTTGAATTAAAATACGATAATTCCAGAACGCGTATGCCCCGTTTCCTTAATGGGGAAAAGGATTGTTTTTAATATTGATGTGCCCTTATGTAATAATTTTATTTAACGATTACGCATACATGCAGAGTGGGCGGAGCTAGCTGAAATTAATTTCCCTCTTCTGATTAAAGTAAAATTCGTCACTTGGGAGTTTTTGTAGTGTCATTGATCACGTATCCAAAGTCGAAATGTCAAAAAAAAAATGGCCGAAGGATTTTTTGAAAATTGTCGTATAAATGTGAAATTTTAGATACGGGGGTGTCTTAGGTCGCCGATCACAAATCCAAAATCAAAATGTCAAAAAAAACAAAATGGCGGAAGATTTTCTTGAAAATTGACGTATGAATGTGAAATTTTAGATACAGGGGTGTCTTAGGTCACCGATCACGAATCCATAATCAAAATGTCAAAGAAAAACAAAATGGCGGAAGATTTTTTGAAAATTGACGTATAAATGTGAAATTTTAGATACGGGGGTGTCTTAGGTCGCCGATCACAAATCCAAAATGAAAATGTCAAAAAAAACAAAATGGCGGAAGATTTTTTGAAAATTGACGTATAAATGTGAAATTTTAGATACGGGGGTGTCTTAGGTCGCCGATCACAAATCCAAAATGAAAATGTCAAAAAAAAAAACAAAATGGCGGAACAGTTTTTTGAAAATTGACGTATGAATGTGAAATTTTGGATACGGGAGTGTTTATGGTCGCTTTGTAGAGTAGTGATCAGAAAAACAAGAAGAGCAGAGCACTAACAAAAATAACAAATACGCATATACCACGCAGTTCCTTTCAAAAATTAAGTGTAAACTTCGCTGTTCAAATTTTTAGTCAGATGATGGTCGCAGCTATAAGAGTTTTCAGTTCTTGAGTAATTTAGGATTTTCAATTTCAAACACTAATTCCTTGCAATTTATTTCTCAAAAGTAGGCGGAATTATTATTACTTCAGCCAGATAAATTATTTGGCAGTTACAGTACATATTAGTTAAGACGTCATCGCTGTTCAACGTCGTTTCAATAATTTCAATTATTTAAAATGAGAACCGACTCTCAAAGCGAAAAGGTGGATATGATTTTAGTAATTGGAGAGTTTAACGAAAATTGCTTGCTAGCATCAAGAGTTTATGCTCAAAAATATCCTAACACGCGTCATCGTTCTGACAGGCGGTCATTAGAAAGTTTATTGCAAATGTTATCAGAAACCAGAAAGGCTAAGACCAATTATGGGAAATGAAGACAATGATTTTGTTGTTATCGAATCTCTTGTAGAAAAGCCGCATACAAGTCAGCGAAAAATAAGTGAAGCCAGTGGAATAATTAAGCAGGCGGAGCGTCGGGAAAATTATAAAAAGGCACAACTTTTTCCCGTATTGTATTCAATTACACCAAGCACTTTTGGAAGTAGATTACGATCGTCAACTAGTATTTTGTTTACGGGTTCTAGAGAAGTGTAATAAAGATGAAAATTTCTTGGGTTTTATACTTTTTACGGACGACTCATCATTCCACAATAACGGATTAGTTAATAGACATAATTTTCACTACTACAGTGACGAAAATTCCCATTTTTTTAAAACTCTCGAAGGCAACACAGATGTTGTGTCAATGTGTAGGGTGGAATAATTGGAGCGCTAGTGATACGGTCTTTTTCGATGGTAACTAACAAAGAATGTGGTTACAACTAGAAGGTACACCAGCGCATTTTCAAGTAAATATTAGAAATGACTTGGATAGGCAATATCCCAATAAGTGGGCAGGACGCGGCAGTCCACTCAATTGGCCAGCAAATTCTCCAGACATAACGACTTCTGATTTTTTTATGGGAATATTTTAAAAATATTGTCTATGATACACCACCAACCACACCAGACGATATGAGAGAATAAGAATAGCGTTTCGTTCTTTAACACCAAGTATTTTAACAAGAGTTAAACAGTCCTTTCAAGAGAAAATTCGTTTATGTATTGAAAAATAAGGACATCATTTTGAGCACTTGTTAAAATATTAGTTTTCTTTTACTACTTAAGTTTGTTATTTGTTTAATAAAGTATGTATTTGTTGTTTACCTAGTTATTATGCTTTTTACTTATTGTGAAAGAAAACCAATCAAACCGTTAGGTTAATAAATATTAGCCATTTAAAAAATGAATTGCAAGAAACTAATGTTTGAAATTGAAAACTCTAAATTATTAATATAGTTTTTAGTAATAATAATAATATTGTTTACACTCTGTATAATTTTTAGATTTCAACTTTAACTAAATTGGTGCCAGATTTAGAACTTTGTTTAAGTAATTACCGTTAAGCATGCATATATAAATAAGAATTGATATTGGCACACACAATTTCAAATGAAGTAAAGGCTGATATGTTGGAAGTTTATTTCAAAGTAAATAGAATTTCTGAAAATGCTTGCACAAGTTACGCTCAGCATTTTTCGGAAAAACCACAACCACACCGGACAATTTTTAGCAGAATAATCAGAAATTGAGTGAACTATGGAAGCTTCGAACAAAAAAGATCTATCAACTTAACAATGCTGATATACTTCAAAATAATATTTTACAATATGTTATGAACAATCCAAGTACATCAGTACGTCGAGTGGCTCGAGAAACTGGAATTCCGAAATCTAGTGTTTATAGAACGTTGAGAAAAACAAATACCAGGTGGTATCTACAAAAATGTGAAGATGATACTGATAGTATAATAAAAAACAAAAAACAAGTCAATAAAAGTTCGTACCAATCAAACCACACCAGAGATTAAAGCCAAATAGAACTTGGAATCTTCTTTGATTTACCAAATGTGGATTTTCAGTAGACCCGTGATGATAGTTATGCCTATTGAACACTCCGCAGTTGATAAACCGTGTTTCATCTCTCCAAAGTATTTTCCTAGAAAATCAATATTATCGTCACATTTTTGTAGATACCACCTGCTAAATTGGAATTGTATGGGTATTTGTTTTTTCTCAACGTTCTGTAAACACCAGAATTCGGAATTCCAGTTTCTCGAGCCACTCGACGTGTTGATGTACTTGGATTGTTCATAAAATATTGTAAAAAATTATTTTGAAGTATATCAGCATTGTTAAGTTGATAGATCTTTTTTTGTTCGAAGCTTCCATAGTTCACTAAATTTCTGATTATTCTGCTAAAAATTGCCCGGTGTGGTTATGGTCTTTCCGGAAAACGCTGAGCGTAAATTGTGCAAGCATTTTCAGAAATTCTATATATGTACTTTGAAATGAACTTCCAACATATCAACCTTTACTTATTTGAAAATGTGTGTGCCAATATCAATTCTTATTAATCTCCATGCTTAACGGTAATTACTTAAACAAAATTCTAAATCTCCCACCAATTCACTGCATTTTTACATGTCAATAATGACAGAGCTTATTTATCGTCTGTTTTACACTACCATTTAATTTCATAGCCAACTAATTCCGTATTAGAGTGTTCATATCTCTCGTGTAAATAAAGATTTATTAGGCATGTTGTACAGTATTGAAAAGCTATTTTTAAGGACTATCTACCTAATTAAAAATGCAATGTGGCCACCATACGAAAAACAGAAGTTAGCGCTAAGAACGTGGAAACAAATGAAAATCGGGGGTTACTGTTAACACCAAAAAATTTGTCTTAAAAAAGTGTCTCAACAATGTTAGAGTTTAAAAGCAATCGCATTATGCGTTATCGAGTTATTGAGGAAAATTGAAATCGGCAAATATTGGTTTTTTCAAAATATTCAAAATATCTCAAAATTGTAAAAAGTCCGAATGAATTTGAAATGAGATTTGTTGCGAGCATTGAATTCTGCAAAACATTCCCCATTTAACGGTTCCTCTATGTCTTCTAATAACCGATATACCAATGGCGAGCATCGAAATCTGGACACACTGTATAGACAAACACAACCTTATACACATTTTTTTATTTGCGGGGTAATTAGTTTCTGATTAATAAATCTTCTGAATGTAGCGGTAATAAATATTATATGCACAATAGGTCTTAAGCCGAAAAACTTTAAATATGAAGAAATTATGAAAGAATGCTTAAAAAATATCGTGTCTGGTAAAACAGGAAATGTCTTTTATTTTTAAATTGGATTATACTTTTTTCTGCATACTCATTAAAAATAATTTCAAGTTATTAATATTTACACCTATATTGCACATTTAGAAAATAGAATTGTTCTATTTAATCAGGTCATCCTAAATATTAACAATTACATTTCATCTGGCTGCCACATCCCGAACTCCAGTTATAACTGTTATAAAAGGGCGGAATATATGCAAAGTGCATATATTTGCATATTTTAACAAATTTCACAAAAAAATGCATATTTCGGCAAAAATAAAATTTGTGTGCATATTTTTATGTTTTTCGTTTTATGAAAAGATTAAGTGCGACCCTGTTTAGGAATTTCCAAGTAATCAGCTTGCCTAATGGAGAGCAGATGTGGTCTATTCTTTTATATTTATATTGTATAGTTTTTATTATTATATGGTTTATTGCCGGCATTTATTGGGTGTTTAGGAATTTCCAAGTAATCAGCTTGCCTAATGGAGAGCAGATGTGGTCTATTCTTTTATATTTATATTGTATAGTTTAGTTTGTCGATAGATTCCAGTGTGAAAAGAGTGATTTCGAAAATATTTTATTTCAAACGCCTAAAATGCCGAAAGCCGCTTCGTGGATTAAAAATTTTCCTGAGTTGGAGTTTAGTGGGGATAAAGTGTTTTGCAAAGTTTGTGCCAAAATCATTGTTTGTGAAAAGAAGTTCCAAATTGATCAACACTTGAAAACAGCTATGCATAAAGCTAAGTTGCAGAAAAATAAATAAGTGCCTGTTCAGCAGTGTGTGCAAACCGCATTTCAAAATGTCAAACCAAAGAGTGAAAAGGAGGTGTTTCATCAAGACTTATGCAAATGCAAAGCTTTAGTCGCAGCAAATATACCTTTGAAGAAACTGCAAAATACACAATTCAGAAATTTTTTGCAAAAATATTGTAATCAAAACATCCCTGACGAATCCACACTTAGAAAGAAGAATGTGCAAACAGTATACGAAACCGTAATGGGAGAAATTAAAGTTACACTGGGCGATGAACATTTTTATATTATTGTTGATGAAAGCACAGACTCATGTGGTCGATATATCGCACATCTTATGATTGGAGGGCTTCAAGAAAATGAGCCGGGGAAACCATATTTAATATCTTCTAAACAGTTAGACAAAACAAATAATGAGACCGTAACTCGATTTATTCAGCAGTCTCTATCAAATTTTTTTTTACCAAATCCAGTTCCAGTAGAGAAGTTTTTAGTGTTTTTGTCTGACGCAGCGCCGTATATGGTTAAAGGAGGCCAAAACTTAAAAATATTTTATCCCAATATGGTACATGTCACTTGTCTTTTACACGGGATAAACAGAGTTGCAGAAATTATTAGAACAGCATATCCCTTGGTGAACAAATTAATTTCAAATGTAAAGATGGTGTTTTTGAAAGCACCTCTAAGAGTGCAGATCTATAGAGAGAAATTGCCAGGAGTTTGTTTACCTCCAGAGCCCGTAATTACTCGATGGGGAACATGAATTAAGGCTGCGATATTCTACGCAGACCATTTTGAAGCCATTAAAGACATAGTTTTAGATTTAGAAGACAATTCGCAGTGTGTAGTGCAAAGTCAAGCATTATTCAAAAATGTAAATTTAGCTAAGGAACTTGTTTTTATTAAGGTTAATTTTAGTTTTGTACCAGATATAATAACTTCGTTAGAAAGTAGGAATATAAGTTTAAGAGAATCAATTAATATTGTTGAAACTTTTTCCGACAAATGCAAAAAAGTTCCCGGTGATGTAGGAAATCAAGTAAGAAGGAAACTCGAAGTTATTGTGGGAAAGAATGAAGGCTTTAAGTATTTACTGGAAGTCAAAAATATTTTTGATAGTAAACCATCCAACGAAGTAATACCTTGGCCTTATAACTTACTACCCAAATTAAAATATTGCCAGATCACATCGGTAGATGTTGAAAGAACTTTTTCTTTGTACAAACATATTTTTACAGACAGAAGGCAAACATTTTTATTGGAAAATTTTGAAAAATATATCGTTATAAATGCATTTTATACTATTTCAGGTTGAAAATTGTACCTATTATGTTTTTCTTTTAATTTTACTTAAAATAAATAATTTTTGTAAGAGTCGGCGTTTCTTTATTTCCATTTTTCCATGTTATATTCAAGGCATATAATTGCATATTTTGAGAAATAAATGCATATTGTTGCATATTTCAGAGAAAAACGATGCATATATATGCGCATATTTTAACTGAATTGACGTGCATATATTCCGCCCTTTAATAAGTAATGAGAACGTAAAAGTATGAAATTCAATAATGTAATGAATGTTCATAAAATTTAAATAGCTTGAATTACTTCCCTAAAGTATTTAATAACTGAAAGTAATATTGCAAAGAATAAAGAATCAAAGTTGCCCACAAAAACTAAAATACAAACGGTCTTGGATGAATGGATTATTATCACTATCAGTATTCATTATGTTCTCTTCAGTTAAATCACAATAGATAGGCTCAAACCGTATACATATTGCTGTGGTATTCTCTTGTAAATAAATAAATAGATAAAATAAAGAAACCAAACAAATAAAAATCAACAAAAATAAAATATCACTGTGTTTATTTTAAATAAATATAAGCTTACATGTTAGATATAAATTATAATTTTATATTTCAATAAATATATACAGAATAATCCACTAATTTATAAGTAAAAATATATTTACATAATTCAAATTGTACAATAACGATGGGTATTTACTCATTCTTAATAACTAGGCAGTAGTATACACATAAATGCAATATGGGTTGCATACCCGTAAAAATAATAGCATTCACAATTAAAAATAAAGATGAAAAATATAAAACAATGTTTAAATAAATTAGAGCACAAAATTATGTTAAATATTCTATAAAACAATATTCAAATACTGACCTCCGTAAAATAAAAAGGATATAATAACTTAAAGCAGTATTACTAGCAGTCAATAGAAAAGTAGGTCAACCAGGTAATACATTCTTAGCAGCAATAATAGTTCTGAAATAAGGAATTAATCACCAAGAATATCAATATTATAACCACCAACATTGTCAAGAATAAATGTTATGTATCACTATACACGTTTCACTTATATGTTCTGCATAAAATATTATTGAGTGTACGAAAGGGGCACGATTTGTTTATTTTCTTCTCTACACGAATATATTCCAAGAAAGTCCAAGCTAAAACAAAAATACAATATTAAACAAAGGTCTATATACATAAATAAATAAATATATACCACTTATTTCACGGTCACAAGAGCAATTATATTTTCATCCGTAGGGACACCAAAACGCATACAAAGATATATGATTTGCTTGTTTTCGAGATACACCAACGCACCCAGAATGTAAATATTGGGGCCTAGTTCACCATTGAAAATAAAACATTATGTTGGGTATGCAAATTCACTGATATTCACAAAATAAAAGGACATTGTTGAATGTACATCTAAATATACGATAGTACATAATTTTATCCACGTACAAATGCTTCAAGACATTTAGGCTAAAAATAAATAAATAAAGCATTAGTCAGTACATAATATAAGACAATAAAAGAATACTTACCAACAAATAAAATCATTCAAAATGTCCATGGAATAAAAGTATAGAATATGAAAATAATAACAACAACAAACATGGTGGAAAGAAGGTCACATGATCACGTAATTTCAATAGTTATCGAAATTAACACGGGGGGCGTAGCAGACGAAAATTCAAACTAAAGGAACGATTTAAAAACAAAAATAAGCCGTTTGTCAGATGTTTATCGTTATAAAAGGCGACACACAGGCGAAAATAAGGCAGTCCATAGGAAGTCCACCAGAAGCTCTTCAAACTTAAAAAGAAAATAGTTAAACCAGTGCTCCGAAGAAATAAAGGATCTAAAGGCATAAAACGCTTTAAGATTCAAACGCCGTAGACGTAAAAGGCGGCAACGATAACTGCGCGCCAGATACATATAAAGGCGCGAAATACCAGTGTTGGACCGTACGAAGCTACAACAATAAATTCAATAAAAAATGGAAGGACTAGGCTACCAGGAGGAATTCGAGATGTTATATAACCAAGAAAAGTGAGTACAAGCACTATAAAATAAACTCCATCTTGCAATTCTAAAATGAATAAAAGAAAGAACCTTCATGAGTGTTTCATAAACCACGGGCAACGCAATTTAGAACATTTTTTTTTAAGTAATAAAAAGATAAATCCTTCTTTGAACATGCTTTGGATTAACGTGTGAATCTTAGTCCAAAGCGGTTTAACGAAGCATTAATAAAATTTCCGGATAGCAATAAAATTTTGGAATCTTATTTAAATAATTTAAAAATAAATTCTTCTTTGGACATGCTTTGGATTGACGTGCGAATCTTAATTCAAAGCGGTTTAACGAAGCATTAGTAAACTTTCCGGATAGCAATAACATTTGGAATATTGTTTAAATAATTTAAAATAAATTCTTCTTTGAGTAAGCTCTGGATTGACGTGCGAATCTTGGTTCAGGGCGACTCAACGAGGTATAACGCTTCAGTTGAATAACGGCAATTTCGTAATATGAGCATACATGAAGGATTAGAGCAGTGAATTTTATTTTTATTTATTATTAACAATTTCATAAAGAATCAAGGATTGCAAGGTGCTTGTACCGCAGATGAAAAGGGCTGGATATAATAATAATGAAATGAATAATGTATTGTATTGCATAATAATGATATTTAACAATGTTTTGTAAATATATATATATATATAAAAATAAAATAAGTTGTGCTGACATTCTATATCTACTTATTTATACCCATCCCAGGGAGATCTAAGGAAAGTAAACATCACAATCACAGCTAGAACTCACAATAAGTACAAGGCTGCGACACATCATCCGTTATAAAAATATAATAAATTCACACTTAGACCCTGAGATTACTAAAGTACATTAATTTATTAATTCAATTTTTGGTTATTAACCAATATAGAAGAAGTCACAGCAATATGTAAATAAACAGCATAAATATTTGAAAGGAGTTAAATTATATAGCAAGAGATTACTTACACATTTAAGGCAGAAAATATGGATATACAAAATGTATAAAGGAAGTTATTTATAAGATAGAAATACGGATGTCTGAATATATTTTCAGGTTTTTTTTTTTAAAGCCAGTAGTAGTTTTCTGCCAAATTTCAGGATCTCTGGGTACCTATAAATATCAAAAAGGAAATGTATATATAAAACGGCTGAGAATTAATCAACATACTGTTAAATAATGCTCTCTTAATTTCCGGTAAATTGTCTCACACACTTCCGGAACAAACCTGGAAATAGTGCTTTCATGAACACGTGTTGAATACATTAGAGACCGGAAACTTTCACCAGTTACTAAAAACCCCAAAGTAATTTGCAACCTGAAAAATCATAAGTATATTGTATTTCATTTTTTTAAATATCAAGAATATCTCACTTGCTATGGGCTGATATACTGTCTCGCATAAATGTATCTTGCTTTATAAATCAGCTCTAATGTATTCTAATAATGTATGAAACAGAGCATCATTCATCCGTAAATAATTCTGATATAAGTCAGGGTCCTCAATGTGTAATTCATTATTAATTAATGACAAAACATCCCGGCCGCATGGCCGCCTTAAAAGCCAAAGTTTAGTCCATATCTTTCTTTTTTGTTAGCGTTTTTTATTTTTTACATTAAGAGGGGCGTTTACCTATCGAAAACTAAGGCATCGCCGTTACGCGTTTTTTAAACTTATTTTGTAATTTTCGAATCTCAAATTTGGGTTAGTGATGCAAAAGGCATCAATTTATAATGTCAAGGTCAGTTTTTGTACTAATTTATTTTCTTAAGAAAGTTATGTCTTTTAGAAATAACCACAAAAATGCATGAATTTGATTAATGTATACTAAGGCTGGTACACAAAAGAAAAGAAAAACGACCTCTACGCGCCAGCTGCAGATTTGATGTACGATATAAAGAAAAAATCAAATTTATGTAATTATTTTTATAGATAAAAAACATTAAACAGTAAACACTGTCACACACATTTTACACGAGGTTTTTCGCGCCGTGTATTCCCACTTTACGGTATCTCTACCGGTCCTAGCGAAGACGAAAATCTATCGGAATCGGTCGGCTATTGCAGACTTAAATGCGAGTGACAGTTTAATTACAAACTGTCACTCGCATTTAAATGTCATATATACCTATAATATTCGAGTGTATAATAAACAGTTATGGGCAAGCGAAAATTGGCTTATTATAAAACATCAACAGTTCCGTAAGTACTCATTCTTTATACATTATGTTTCCCATCTATAGTATTCCTTTATCTATGACAGAATATGTGAATAAAACCGAAGCGCTGTGACAGAACCGTATATCGTCTACCTCCACCTACGCACACCCCCTTGCGTCTACCGCGAGTAATATAAGTTGTTATGCTGTAAAATTTACTTTTGTGTTTAGTTCTCGGAAGATTATGTGTCTTGTCTAAGTACGTAGATTTTGTATAAGCACGAGACTTTCTGAGTGAGCCTTGTACATCGTTCGTTTCACCGGTTGAAAAGACCGTCTGCCGTATATCTATGTGTGTGCTAAATCGACTATTGTACTCTTAGAGCCCTAGGTCGCGAACCGTGAAATTGATAGACAGGTATTGTGTAATATCGAGCAAATACACTCTATTTGTGTAAAAAACCTCTGCATCTATGTAACTAATTCTAATCATCTTATCTCTAGCTTATTTTACCCTACCTGTAGATGCGGATAATCTGCATTTGCAGTTACTTTTTACGCCTTGTTTCAGTTTTTTTAGTATCTACTTATTTATTACATCCGATCTCTACGTAGTGCATTTATTTGTGTCTTTAAAATTCTCCGACACATTGGTCAGCCTCGTTGTATTTACTGTCGCCTGTGTTTATGTGTATCCCAAGACATAGACCTTCGTGTACGTCTGACTAATATTTTCCTTCGTATTTACGTCACTGAAAATGTAGGAGTATTAAATAAGGAAGTGCTTGGAATATAGGGCATACTATTAATTGTTTTGCGGATCGCTGTTATACTATCATTGATATTCTCCGTGTTAGTAGCTTCTGTTAATTCTTCCATGGAACTGCTGTAGGGGTTAAGGGTCGTTGATACTCTGAAATATAAGTTTTGATCGGTTTTCTTAACCGTCTTCTTGCAGCGTTTTGATTAGAGCTTGCATATTTCAATAGTTACCTGCAGTATCTGTTTTCTTTCGTAATAAATTGTATCTACACTTCTGAGGTTTGTTTTGTTTATTTCCGTCAAACTCTTGGTTATGTCGCTCAGCTGACCGTCCGCGTCACGTTTACCAACTGTTTAGCATGTGAATTCCCACTCGAACTGCCGACTTTTGATTTCTACGTACATTTGTGGGTGTGTGTCGCTTATTTTCCTTTCGTCTAAGTTATGTGTAGGGTTGCGTTTAATTATATATAAGTCACGATGTCGACTCCCTTTATTGTCAATTTAGTTGTGTGCCTTTTACGTTTATTTGAAATCTCCCGCCTTTCGTTCCGTGATATTTCCGGGCATGTTGCTTCGGAAGGGATGCGTGTAGCTGACGCGCATTTGTGATGAAAGAGATTCCCGCTTTTTGACGGCACTTTATAGTCGAATCTTGTGTAAGAACATGGTGTGCAAATTGCTTATCTCCCTTTAGTAACTTGGTTACATTATCTATGAAGATATTTTCGCGGATGCGGCTCAAATTGGAATAAGCAGTAATTACCGTTACCTTAATTTTGGTTTCTATCGTGAATTGTTACCGATATACCGTTACCTCAGATTCACGTATGGCCACGTGCTGGTTTTTTTTAATCTAAATTTTGCACCCTTGAGTGACTTGTGAAGTCGTATATCGCGGGATCTCCATTTTTCATATTGGGGTAAGTGTTTGAAACTTTGTGTTAATTTTCGGGATTTTATCTTTGTTTCTTTTCTTCTCTAATTTAATAGGATTCTTTTGACGGGCACAAAAGCCCTCAGTAGCCATATTTCTGGTATTATCACCCCGCATTTTCATTGAAGAGTGTGGTGGTTTCTATCGTTGCGGCAGTAGTTGCACCTAGACGTCTATCTGTCTGTTGAAGTGGAATCTTTCAACGAGGGGCCCTCCGCCATATTGGTTTCCGGAAGCGTCCATTTTGTCAGTTAAGTGCAACTAATGTTGTAATTTACATCATAATTTACGACTGATTTTCGACGACTTTATACCAGAGTGCTGGACTTTATCTTGCCTAAATTTGACCTAAGAATTTTGAGTGGCTTTAATAACTAACGCACCTCTAGTTAACTGCAAGGTCACATATTAATCCTAATTAAATTACCGTTATTTTTCTTGTTATTGATATGCAAACTGGTTTTGCGGAATACAGGGTGACCCTAAGAAGTTTAGATAAGGGCTCTCACTGTCATGTTGAATAATTAGTTCATTAATAATTTTAGTAGGTCATTACCGTAATTATATAACTTTTGTTGTGTCGAAAATTTAATTAATTATTAACTTTAGTAAATTCTTTAGTGTAGCACTATATCTCTTGAAAGGTTAATCTTTAATTTAGTAGACTATCCAGTAATTTCATTACCGAAATCATATTAGTATTTCTCTTTGATGTGCTGAATTTTAATCTTGTTTTTTTGATAATAATAATATTTTGCACGTTTATTACCGTAAGTTAGAAATTTGACTTTCACGTATGTTTATTTAATTTTTCCTGAGCTAGTTGAAATCATTTCTGCAGGAGCAAATTTCGTACGGGAAGCTCAGTGTAATTTTGTATATTGTAAAATTTCCTTTCTAATTTTATCTTTAATTATTTGACATTTGATAATAAGTAACCTTCTTTTAAATTAATTTTGAACATGTAATCAAACCTTGTGTTTGGTATTTAACGAATTTTTCACTTCATTAGACTAAGTCTTATGTACTGGATGATATTAATTTTCTTGCGTACATATTAAATCACATTTTGTGTTAACATTGCCGTTGTGGCGTTTCCATGATATTACTTGTACTTATATTATGTGAGGTAATGAAACGTTTCTGCTACCAACCATCTTCTGCTGAAACGCAGAGATTGTGATCTAGTATTAAGACTTGTTATTTCCTTTTATATTCTTTTAATATTACCTAACGCTTTGTTTACAAATTATCAACCTGTGTAGATATCATTTTTCATTTATTTTTTTTTGTAAATCAAATTCATTCAACGTTTGCTATTCTTATTATTTAAACTGTTTAGACAGCTTTGTGACACTTTGTCATTTTGTATACTCAACTTCTTCTTTTATTAAAAAAAATATAACACAACCAACTTTTATAATTTAAAATTTTTAAAAAAAAAGATAACTTAATCAACATTTCTATTTAATTAAATCTTGCTACTTTCCGTAATATCTTTTCATTTATTTTACCTCTACATAACTCATATAATATTGTGACAAGCACGTACATAAGGTAGGGTGCTTCTTAATATACAGGGTGATCAATAGGAAACCCGCTGGAGGGACACAGCCAGTGGTAGCTCATAGGAGGCGCAGGTAGGTTATCGTAAGGTAACACAGTGTCCTGGTGCCCGGACAACGTCGCTAGCGTCGTTGCCGACCGACGCTCTACTTTTAGGTGTTTTAGTTTATCTGAACCGTCACGCTGTCTGCGACAGAGTTAGCTCGGCCCTGCGATTTCCACATTTAATCAACTCCTAATGTGATTCTCCGTTTCTTTACCTTAATTTAGTCTTTTATCTTAGTGCGACGTAGTCACGGGTAGCAAAATTTGGCGCCCTAACGTTTTGGGGCCTTTCTTTCTGGTAATAGGTGAACAACTTTTTAGTGCCTTAACGTCTGGCCTTTCTTTTGGGGAATAAGGTAACAGATTTGGCACCAACGTTTCGGCCAACTTTCCGCCATCTTCATTCTTTTTATCTTTGTGTCAACCAAGTTTCGGCCAATTTTCCGCCATTTTCAAAATTTCTTTTCCTGTCTCCTAACATTGGGACAAGTTTTCTCCCCCTTCCGTACAAATTTGGTGCACTAACGCTTTGGGACTTTCTTTTGGAGATTATATTAACAAATTGTTGGCCAACGTTTCTGCCATCTTTTCTCCATCGTCCGGAATAAAATTTCCCCTTTGTCACCTAACGTTTCGACCTAGTTTTCGCTACCTTCCGGAACAAATTTGACAACCGATGTTTCGGACAAGTTTTCTCCATCTTCCGGAATATTTTCCTTATCTTTAAGTGTTTCAGCCACTAACATTTCGTCGTACCGCGCAGTGGTGCTATACTTTGGAGAAGCTCCTCGTTTCGTATCAACGTTTCGGTCCTGACCATCTTCAGGAGCGAATTTTGAATTTTCTCGATTTAAGCCCGTTTCTCGTTTTAGGTGGGTAAGTGGACGTTAAGCTTCCCTTACCGTTCAGTTTTTTGTATTTCCGTCTACTCCCTCACCTAATCTAATTTTGACTGTTTATATTTCTGTTTCTTCCCTTTTTTTTTGGGAAAAATTAAAACGTGAGGTTTACCTTAGGATTTAAATTACCTTGTCATCCAGAATTTATTTGTGTGTCTTAGGACTTGAGACTTTGCTTGCTGATCCCAGTACCGCCATTTCTTTTTATATTTCTTTCTTTTCGACTTTCCACTGAATTAACTTTCGCCATGGCTCCTAAATTACAGACCAATCGACTTTCGAAGGAAGACCTTGAGTATTTGCTGACTGTTTTGGGTGCCGAGGTGCCTTCTACGTTGGACGAAATGCGACGAATGTATCGACGTCTGCTAGGGTATGCTAGGTCTTATCCGTCGGATACTAAGCTGACGTATCCATTTACATATGCGGAAGACTCCGCGGCCATTAAGGATAAGTTCACGGTTATCGAAGGGCTCATCGATCAGTTCGTAGGGAATCGTGAGTCTTCCGAATTTAAAAAAATTTCTACCGCCCTTGCTTTTGTAATGAGCCGAATTCAGAACTCCGTCCCACAATCTCCAGAGGAGGTGAAAGAACACCATATGTTTAGGAGTCGCGTTGCTCATCTGGACGAATGCATCCGCGATAAGGCTCGCACCCTTGAACGCGCCTCAACTTTCAGTTTGCTACGGTCACCCACTGCCGGTAACTCTGGTCCTCAGGGGAGTGAAGAGGAGTCTAGTGAGGAGGATGATCTTATTCGATCTCCGGTTAACGCTTTCACTGGTCCAGTTCACTCAACTTTCGCTAGTTTTTCTCCCAAACCCGTCCCAGTTGCCTCCTGGAATGTTACATTCTCAGGGCAGAAGAACTTGTCGGTCAGTGCTTTTCTGGAGCGTGTGGCTGAGCTTAAAATCGCTCGTAATTCCTCGGACCGGTTGTTGTTCAATTCAGCGATAGACTTATTTAAGGATCGTGCTTTGGTGTGGTATCGGGCTAATCGTCATCTTTACTCTAATTGGTCAGAGTTAGCTGCCGGTCTACGGGAAGAGTTTCAAGCCGTAGATTACGACGACCGCCTTATGGACGAAATTAAGCAACGGACTCAAGGTCCTAATGAAACTATCGGATTATACGTATCGGTTATGAAGAATCTCTTTTCTCGTCTTTCTGATTCAGTCCCCGAAAAAACTCAATTACGAATTTTGCAACGTAATATTCTACCTTTCTATCAGACGCAGTTGGGTTTAACTGAAGTCAATTCTATCGCAGAACTCCTTAAATATGGGAAAGTTCTCGAAGCCCGCAAGGCTTCTGCTGAAGCTTATGTACCGCCTCCCTTGCGTGGTAAAACACTCGAACCGGATTTGGCTTATATCAACGCAGATCCAGTCCCGAGTTGTTCTCGAAGTCGCGTGCCACCCGTTACTCCCGTCTCTAATCGCTCTCATGTCCGTGTGGCACCCGTTTCAGCAAATCCTGTCACATGTTGGAATTGTCGTCAGGCAGGTCATCGTTACTCCCAGTGTGCGTTACCTCGTAAACGCTTTTGTTATCGTTGTGGTCGTCCAGAGACCATCGTATCTTCTTGTCCGCAGTGTTCGGGAAACGCCCGACGTGCGCACTAAGTGGCCGTCCCGTGCGTACAGTATACACAGCGGCCTATCGACAAATTAGAGCCCGGTTGGATTTTATTCTCGCGCAAGCCATAGGAGATGAACGCCCCTATCTTAAAGTTCAAATCTTTGGTAAAGAGTTTCTCGGTCTTTTGGACTCAGGTTCATCACGCACTATATTAGGTGAAGCAGGTTGGTCCGTTTTAAAGGGTTTTGTTCCGCTTAAATCCTCTATGCCCTTTTGCACTGTTGCCAACGGATCACGATGCAGGATATCAGGGGAAGTTGCCTTGCCTATCAATGTTAGGAATCGTTCTAAGGTCTTTGACGTATTGGTGGTACCTGAACTACCGCATCAACTTATTTTGGGCGCAGACTTCTGGCGAGATATGGGAATCGTCATAAACATGCGCTGTGGCGATTGGGTATTTACAGACGCACCCAACGTGGCTTCTGTCGATGTCGAATCACAGGTGTTATCTGATGAGCGTCAACGTCAGCTCGAGGCTATCATCAACCAAAACTTTCCTAACGTCGACAAGGAGGTGTTAGGTTGTGCCAAAGGTGTAGAGCACACTATTATCACTAGTAGCCCTCCGATTAAGCAACGCTACTATCCGATATCTCCGGCGGTGCAAAAAGTGGTCGACGCCGAATTAGAAAAGATGTTGGCTCTCGGAGTTGTTGAGAGGTCTCAGAGTGGTTGGTCTTCACCCATTCTTCTCGTGCCTAAGAAGGATAAGACTTTTCGATTTTGCGTCGATTATCGTAAGCTCAATCAGGTCACTGAGAGAGATGCCTATCCCCTTCCCTATGTGTCGAATACCTTAGATAAATTACGAGACGCTAAATATCTTACGTCCTTAGATATAAAAAGTGCGTATTGGCAAATTCCTGTTGCCGAGTCTTCCCGTCAGTATACAGCTTTCACCGTGCCGAATCGGGGATTGTTCCAATTTTGTCGTCTCCCGTATGGTCTCCACAACGCACCTGCTTCCTGGCAGCGTTTTATTGATAGAGTCTTGGGTCCTGAATTAGAACCCTATGTTTTCGTGTATCTGGATGACATCATAATCGTCACTCCTACCTTTGAAAAACACTTGACTATTTTAGAGCAAGTTCTATCTCGCCTGCGTGACGCTGGCTTAACGCTTAATAGAGATAAATGTCAGTTTTGTCGCGACGAATTGAAGTACCTGGGATATGTGGTCAATCGTCGTGGGTTGATGGTCGACCCTGACAAAGTTAAGGCTATCATCGGAATTGCCACTCCCAAAAATGTTTCTGAAGTCAGACGCTTAGTAGGTATGGCTTCATGGTATCGACGTTTCGTCCCTAATTTTTCTACTGTTATCTCTCCGCTTACCGATTTGTTACGGAAAAATCGTCCCTTCGTTTGGACGTTAGCTTGTGAAGAAGCCTGGACATCTTTGCGTGAACGCTTGGTTTCCTCTCCGATTTTGACATGTCCTGACCTGACTTCCAATATGAATTCATCATTCAAACTGATGCTAGTGACTATGGTCTTGGAGCCGTGCTGACTCAAGACATAGACGGACAGGAGAAAGTAATCAGTTACCTTAGCCGTTCTTTAACACCTGCCGAACGTAAATTCTCTACGGTTGAGAAAGAGTGCCTTGCCGTCCTCTGGGCTATAGAAAAGCTTCGCCCATATATCGAATGCTCACACTTTACGGTGATAACGGACCATTGTTCCCTCTGCTGGCTGAACTCCCTTAATTCTCCGTCGGGTAGATTGGCTCGATGGGCCGTACGTCTTCAGCAGTATGACTTTACTATCATCCACCGTAAAGGTAAATTCAATGTCGTTCCGGACACTCTCTCTCGTTCAGTCCCCAAGTTGGATATCGTTCAAGTCAATCCTAAAAGCCAAGACAAATGTTACGTTCGTATCTTAGAACAACTTAAGAGACATCCCGAGAAGTACCCTCAATTTCAACTTATCGGTGGGATACTTCGACGTTACGTACCGCCTAATAGTACCTTTCCCTCTGAGGATACCGATTCATGGAAAATCTATGTTCCTAAGGAACAGCGTCAAGAGGTCTTGTTGGAATGTCATAACGAGCCCACGAGTGGTCATCTGGGCATTACGAAGACTCTCGCTCGCATATTGCAACACTACTATTGGCCCAAGATGTTAGGAGTTGTGATTCGTCACATCAGAGCCTGTCCTAATTGCAATAAGGCGAAACCTCTTCAAAGAGCTCCTGTTGGTCGTATGGGTGGACATTCTAAAGTCACTAAACCATGGGAAGTACTCAGTATCGACATTGTTGGTCCTCTTCCGAGGTCCAAGCGAGGTTTTAACTACATTTTGGTGGTCTCTGACATCTTCAGTAAGTTTGTTCTGACTTTCCCGTTACGTAAAGCTTCTTCCAAGACTATTATCCGACATCTCGAAGATGTGTTTCTGATTTTTGGCGTACCTCGTTCTGTAATTACCGATAATGGCGTGCAGTTTCGTTCTAACGATTACCGTTCTATGTTAAAAGAATATAAAGTACGTCCATGCTATACTGCGAATTATCATCCTCAAGCGAATCCCGTGGAACGCGTGAATAGGGTTATCAAAACCATGCTGATCTCGTATGTCTCTGACAATCATCGCGAATGGGACGTCTATCTTCCCAAAGTCACTTGCGCTTTGCGCACCGCTAGACACGAAGTCACCGGACATACTCCCTGCTTCATTAACTTCGGTCGTGAGATGAATCTCACTGGAGAAAGAATTTCCGATGCTCCTATCTCTGAAGGAACTCCACTTGTCGAGGTCCGCGATCCGGAAAAACTAATTGAACGTTCCGAAGGATTTTCTAAGCTTTATCGTGACATCAAATCTCGCTTGCAGAAAGCATATGAGCGCGCTAAGTTGCGCTACGATACTCGTCATAGACGGGAAGAATTTTTGGTAAACCAGTTGGTCTGGCGTAAAAATTTCGTTCTTTCAGATGCCGCCAAGTTCTATACCGCCAAATTGGCTGACAAATATGTCGGGCCCTTTCAAATTAGTAAACGTATCTCAACTGACATTTATGAACTCAAAACTTGCGAAGGTAAATTGCTGCCCGGTGCGTGGCATGCAAATTTACTGAAACCTCAGCCGAGTGATGATTAAGATCTATCTTCTCACGTATTCAAGTGCCTAAAATTATCGCTTATCTCGATTTTGTCTTTTCGTTAATTATACCTACCGTTACACTTTTGGCCTGTAGAGAGTGCCTTGGCTTGCAGCCGTAACACCAGAATTTCTCTACCGTGTACCTCGCGTGATGTAGGAGGCATCTAAAGGGGCTTTTTGGCCTGTAGCGAGGGCCGAAAGAATTCTCCTACCGTGAACCCTGCGTGAAGTAAAAGTCTTCTAAATGGATCCTGTCTAATATTGTTCCTCTACCACCTTAGGACAAACATTTTTCCTTTTATCGACCTGTCGATAGTGTGATTACCGGCCCCATTGCACAGCTTGTATCTGTGATTCCGTCTATGCATTTATCTTCCCGTATCTTTATCGCTTCCGTATGTTTCGGATCTACCGTGTCTTTGCATATATGGAGTGGCAGCCTTGCTAGGGGAGTCCACACTACATCCCGTTTACCTTATCGGACATGACTTGCCTTTATAAGCTAACTAATGTTGGTTATTGCTTAATTACCGGATTTGTCTTATCTTGTTTGAGAAGGTATAAAGAGGGATGGTCCCTTTTGTGTGATAATCCTCAGCCTTCCAAGGGTCGTGTCCTGGCGACCTTTTTGCTTTCCTTACTGTCAAAATGTTACCTCCAGGAATTGGCTATGACTTCAGCCTTTATGGTTTATCGTTTGCCTTCAGCATTTCAGTCGGGACAACGCCGGTCCAGACTTTAAACTTTTGTTCCCTATTTTCTATTTTTGTTTGGCGATCTTCTCTCGTTTTTGTTGTTACCGGATGTTAAGGTTGTTGCAACGGCATATCCGTACCTCTGAGCAGTTGCACCATTTTTCTTTTGTTTCTTTTACTTTCCCGTACCGGCCGAATGCCGAAGGGCCACGTGGTGGTTTTGGCCAAGCTATTTGGTGTTACTGTGACTGAGTGTGGCTGTGTGCGTTCGTGTAGTGGACAACGTCCGTTTTAGAACTCTCGCTTACCCTTTTCACTATCTTTATTCCGTCAGCCTATGTTCTCGGTGCAAGAAATTGCTCTACGTTCAATTTCTTTTCGCTGGAAAGGGTGGAATTTGTTATGCTGTAAAATTTACTTTTGTGTTTAGTTCTCGGAAGATTATGTGTCTTGTCTAAGTACGTAGATTTTGTATAAGCACGAGACTTTCTGAGTGAGCCTTGTACATCGTTCGTTTCACCGGTTGAAAAGACCGTCTGCCGTATATCTATGTGTGTGCTAAATCGACTATTGTACTCTTAGAGCCCTAGGTCGCGAACCGTGAAATTGATAGACAGGTATTGTGTAATATCGAGCAAATACACTCTATTTGTGTAAAAAACCTCTGTATCTATGTAACTAACTCTAATCATCTTATCTCTAGCTTATTTTACCCTACCTGTAGATGCGGATAATCTGCATTTGCAGTTACTTTTTACGCCTTGTTTCAGTTTTTTACCCTACCTGTAGATGCGGATAATCTGCATTTGCAGTTACTTTTTACGCCTTGTTTCAGTTTTTTTAGTATCTACTTATTTATTACATCCGATCTCTACGTAGTGCATTTATTTGTGTCTTTAAAATTCTCCGACACATTGGTCAGCCTCGTTGTATTTACTGTCGCCTGTGTTTATGTGTATCCCAAGACATAGACCTTCGTGTACGTCTGACTAATATTTTCCTTCGTATTTACGTCACTGAAAATGTAGGAGTATTAAATAAGGAAGTGCTTGGAATATAGGGCATACTATTAATTGTTTTGCGGATCGCTGTTATACTATCATTGATATTCTCCGTGTTAGTAGCTTCTGTTAATTCTTCCATGGAACTGCTGTAGGGGTTAAGGGTCGTTGATACTCTGAAATATAAGTTTTGATCGGTTTTCTTAACCGTCTTCTTGCAGCGTTTTGATTAGAGCTTGCATATTTCAATAGTTACCTGCAGTATCTGTTTTCTTTCGTAATAAATTGTATCTACACTTCTGAGGTTTGTTTTGTTTATTTCCGTCAAACTCTTGGTTATGTCGCTCAGCTGACCGTCCGCGTCACGTTTACCAACTGTTTAGCATGTGAATTCCCACTCGAACTGCCGACTTTTGATTTCTACGTACATTTGTGGGTGTGTGTCGCTTATTTTCCTTTCGTCTAAGTTATGTGTAGGGTTGCGTTTAATTATATATAAGTCACGATGTCGACTCCCTTTATTGTCAATTTAGTTGTGTGCCTTTTACGTTTATTTGAAATCTCCCGCCTTTCGTTCCGTGATATTTCCGGGCATGTTGCTTCGGAAGGGATGCGTGTAGCTGACGCGCATTTGTGATGAAAGAGATTCCCGCTTTTTGACGGCACTTTATAGTCGAATCTTGTGTAAGAACATGGTGTGCAAATTGCTTATCTCCCTTTAGTAACTTGGTTACATTATCTATGAAGATATTTTCGCGGATGCGGCTCAAATTGGAATAAGCAGTAATTACCGTTACCTTAATTTTGGTTTCTATCGTGAATTGTTACCGATATACCGTTACCTCAGATTCACGTATGGCCACGTGCTGGTTTTTTTTAATCTAAATTTTGCACCCTTGAGTGACTTGTGAAGTCGTATATCGCGGGATCTCCATTTTTCATATTGGGGTAAGTGTTTGAAACTTTGTGTTAATTTTCGGGATTTTATCTTTGTTTCTTTTCTTCTCTAATTTAATAGGATTCTTTTGACGGGCACAAAAGCCCTCAGTAGCCATATTTCTGGTATTATCACCCCGCATTTTCATTGAAGAGTGTGGTGGTTTCTATCGTTGCGGCAGTAGTTGCACCTAGACGTCTATCTGTCTGTTGAAGTGGAATCTTTCAACGAGGGGCCCTCCGCCATATTGGTTTCCGGAAGCGTCCATTTTGTCAGTTAAGTGCAACTAATGTTGTAATTTACATCATAATTTACGACTGATTTTCGACGACTTTATACCAGAGTGCTGGACTTTATCTTGCCTAAATTTGACCTAAGAATTTTGAGTGGCTTTAATAACTAACGCACCTCTAGTTAACTGCAAGGTCACATATTAATCCTAATTAAATTACCGTTATTTTTCTTGTTATTGATATGCAAACTGGTTTTGCGGAATACAGGGTGACCCTAAGAAGTTTAGATAAGGGCTCTCACTGTCATGTTGAATAATTAGTTCATTAATAATTTTAGTAGGTCATTACCGTAATTATATAACTTTTGTTGTGTCGAAAATTTAATTAATTATTAACTTTAGTAAATTCTTTAGTGTAGCACTATATCTCTTGAAAGGTTAATCTTTAATTTAGTAGACTATCCAGTAATTTCATTACCGAAATCATATTAGTATTTCTCTTTGATGTGCTGAATTTTAATCTTGTTTTTTTGATAATAATAATATTTTGCACGTTTATTACCGTAAGTTAGAAATTTGACTTTCACGTATGTTTATTTAATTTTTCCTGAGCTAGTTGAAATCATTTCTGCAGGAGCAAATTTCGTACGGGAAGCTCAGTGTAATTTTGTATATTGTAAAATTTCCTTTCTAATTTTATCTTTAATTATTTGACATTTGATAATAAGTAACCTTCTTTTAAATTAATTTTGAACATGTAATCAAACCTTGTGTTTGGTATTTAACGAATTTTTCACTTCATTAGACTAAGTCTTATGTACTGGATGATATTAATTTTCTTGCGTACATATTAAATCACATTTTGTGTTAACATTGCCGTTGTGGCGTTTCCATGATATTACTTGTACTTATATTATGTGAGGTAATGAAACGTTTCTGCTACCAACCATCTTCTGCTGAAACGCAGAGATTGTGATCTAGTATTAAGACTTGTTATTTCCTTTTATATTCTTTTAATATTACCTAACGCTTTGTTTACAAATTATCAACCTGTCTAGATATCATTTTTCATTTATTTTTTTTTGTAAATCAAATTCATTCAACGTTTGCTATTCTTATTATTTAAACTGTTTAGACAGCTTTGTGACACTTTGTCATTTTGTATACTCAACTTCTTCTTTTATTAAAAAAAATATAACACAACCAACTTTTATAATTTAAAATTTTTAAAAAAAAAGATAACTTAATCAACATTTCTATTTAATTAAATCTTGCTACTTTCCGTAATATCTTTTCTTTTATTTTACCTCTACATAACTCATATAATATTGTGACAAGCACGTACATAAGGTAGGGTGCTTCTTAATATACAGGGTGATCAATAGGAAACCCGCTGGAGGGACACAGCCAGTGGTAGCTCATAGGAGGCGCAGGTAGGTTATCGTAAGGTAACACAGTGTCCTGGTGCCCGGACAACGTCGCTAGCGTCGTTGCCGACCGACGCTCTACTTTTAGGTGTTTTAGTTTATCTGAACCGTCACGCCGTCTGCGACAGAGTTAGCTCGGCCCTGCGATTTCCACATTTAATCAACTCCTAATGTGATTCTCCGTTTCTTTACCTTAATTTAGTCTTTTATCTTAGTGCGACGTAGTCACGAGTAGCAAAGTTGAATAAGTTTCTATTTGTTGGTAAACGCCACTCTTAAGAATATTTGTTATTATAACAAGAACTGCAGCTCGTAATAAATTCTTTCTTTTATTTGTGTCCATTTGGAATTTTTCCAGAAAAATACACACAAATGAAATTTTAGGGTTACAAAATTTCGGATACCAGCCAAACTAGTGATACATTCGACGCATGCCCGGAACGTTTAAAATTTTGTATCGTTGCAAGTGGGCAAAATAAATTCTGCACAGAAAGTTGTACAGAATATTCTGTACAGAAAACTGTGCAGAAACTTGTGCAGAAAATTATACCGTATCAAGTGGGCCTAATATACAATAATTACTATTTTGTTGGATTTTCATATTTTCATTCCCTATGTGTATATTTTTCATTTTATATATGGATTTATTGCTATTTACGAAGTTTATTCAAGGATTAACATATGCAATTTGAATATGAATTATTCATGTTAATCATTGTATAACTTTTGTAATGTTCAATGAGTCTGTATATTACACTCAAAGATATAATATACTACTATATACTTAATTTTAGATTTGTATTTTCGCGCGGTTTTGTGACATAAGAGTCATAGTTCGTATTACAAACACTGCGCCCTGTCAAGAGTTCCATGAACAGTATTCAAAACACATATGGCGTTTAATTTAACTCATTTTTATTAATATTTTTAACAGACGGAGAATAGTTATTTGTATTGTAAAGAAAAAGGAAATATTATTCCAACCAACAAAAAGTTGTAGGAAATTATATGATAAATAATACAGTTTAACCTATTTATTAAAATAAGATAATGGCCATACTTTATTTATTTACAAAAATAACTATATCAAGTAGCACATCATATGAATCATTGAGAAAACACCTTTTTTTTATAAAGTAATGGTCTCCTATGGTTTGCAATAGAAAAAACACAAGTTTGTGTCATAATTCAAAAAATAAAGCTAAAATAAAGAAATAAGTGTATTATTTACCATATAATTTCCTACAATTCTTTTCTTTACACATTTCTTCTAAATCGAAGGAAATAACAAAAAAATCTGCAAAATATCTAGTAAGCCATGCACTTTTTCCAACAAACAAAATTCTAATTATATAGATCTATTAAAACTGCAATTCTTTTCCCATTTTACGGAATCTCTATCTCTTGTAGTTTCCGAGATCGTGGTACTAAACATCGGAAAAAACTGACCCTGTATACATATCTAAAAATTAATACGGGAAACCTTTACTTTGTTCTATTCCCTACTACAAATAAATAAAACAACTTCGGTACTCTTTATACCACTAGAATTCGATAAATGGGTGTTTTATTAACTCAACATTTCAAGAGGAACTTATATATACGAAATTGTATGTCATATTTTTTTTATACATTTCATGCTTGGTATTAGAGCACACAGATTGTTTGTTCGAAGTAGTTTAACAAGCGGGTTTATTGTGTGCATTTGTAACTTGCCTTACATGTGTCTTGGAGTTATCAATTTATGAATGAATATCATGCATATGCGTTCAAGTTACAGTCCGTCCTAAATGAGCTCGGCTCGTGTAAATTGACAACACTTTTCAAGTTTGTTTCATATTCGCTGAGCCATACTTAAAACGATATTCCTTCAAATGTTTACTATTTGTATGTAGTTTCAAATTAACTATGTAGTTTGTTCGATATTCGCATGAGTCACATTTAAAATGACATTCCTTCAAATGTTTGTTTTTTATATGCAACTCCAAAGTATCTTTCCTGTTTGTTCGATATTCGCATGAGTCACACTTAAAACGATATTCCTTCAAATGTTTACTATTTATATGTACTTTTAAATCTCTTTTGATGTTTGTCCGATATTCGCATGAGCAACATTCAAAACGATATTCCTTCAAATGTTTACTATTTATATGTACTTTTAAATCTCTTTCGTTGTTTGTGCGATATTCGCATGAGCAACATTTAAAACGATATTCCTTCAAAGGTTTACTTTTTATATGTATTTCTAAATTACATTTAATGTTTGTTAAATATTCGCATGAGTCACACTTGAAACGATATTCCTTCAAATGTTTACTTCTTATATGACATTCTAAATCATTTTTGAGGTTTGTTCGATATTCGCATGAGCCACACTTAAAACGATATTCCTTCAAATGTTTACTTTTTATATGTATTTTTAAATTACTTCTATTGTTTGTTAAATATTCACAAGAGTCACATTTATAATCAAATTTCTTAAAATGATTAGTTTTTATATGTATTTTTAAATTACTTCTATTGTTTGTTCCATAATCACAAGAATCACATTTATAATCAAATTCCTTCAGATGTTTAGTTTTTATATGACTTTTTAAAAGATGTTTGTAGTTTGTACTATATTCACACGAGTCACATTTAAAATCAAATTTGCTCAAATGAATAGTTTTTATATGAATTTCTAATTTATTTTTGGCGTTTGTTTCATATTCGCAGGAATCACATTTATAATCAAATTTCTTCAAATGAATAGTTTTTATATGATTTTTTAAATTACTTTTGTGGTTTGTTCCATAATCACAAGAGTCACAATTATAATCAAATTCTTTCAAATGTTTGGTTTTTATATGTCTCCTTAAAGTTTGTTTGTGTTTTGCTCGGAATACACACAACGAGCATTTAAATACATTCTTTTGATCTAGTGAGCTCGATTGTTCTATTTTTACATGTTTATTTCTATAATTCGCTGTAGAATGCTCTCGGTCGTCCTTTCCTCCAACAGAAGCGTGAGTATGATGATATTTTATGTGCAGTGTGAGGGATTCCTTAGTCTTCAAACGTCTGTTACAGATCCCACATTTATACATTTTAACTATGTAATGGTGGTTGCTGGTGTGCTCCTTGAGATCTGCTTGGAACTTCGTCATGTACTTGCACTGCTTACATTTATAGGTTTCACGGAGGCATCTCTTGCGTCCGTTCAATGCCGCTATCCCTTGCTTGACCGGTGGTGTCGGCAGAATGCACTTTCTGAAAACAGATAAATAAATATTTCTAATTGCATGCTGAACATCTGTTTAAGGGCGGAGTTAATTTCACCACCCAATAGCGTATGCGCTTTAATGCGATAGATGAGTTCCCCACCAAAAGTAAGTTAATGGTAGAGTTATTCCCAACACCCTCTTTGATTCTAATATTTTTCTTTAAGTAATAAACTAATTAGAATTAAACAATTTGCCAACAACTATCGGCGTAAATTGAATCGCCATATATTTAAACACTACATATAAAAACCACATAACAAACAACATGTGGCAAGTAGAGTGACATAAACATGACCACGTCTATTGGAAACTCACCAACACAATAAATTGACGATTGCGGATATTACTTTTCCAACGACGTTTGAATTTAATTGCATTCAATGTTTTTGCGTGTGCTGGTTTAGTTTATTAAACAAATTTGTAAAATAGCAATTCATTTGTTAAGGTAAGATGATTGACAGTTTTTTGTAAACCTACTCTTTAGACTACTTTAGAGTGTTCTACATTCTACAAGATCCTAGTTTGATCCTATTTTCATCCTTATTTTCTATTCTACATTATCGTATGATTTCATATCGGCAACCATCAATTCAAATCATGTAAATTCATTTGACAGGGGTTGATATTTGTTGATGATTAAATTATAATGTTCCTCGTGTGTACTGCTCTATATTCCCACGGTTCTGCTCAGATACTTTCCTTTTGCTTCATCTCATTCGTGAATTTACTAATATTTACCATTAGACGCGAGCGCTGCGAGAAATTGGCTGAGCGTGTCTATATTTGATGCAGCCTTGACAGATCGCTACAACTCGAGGACGCACCTGTAAAGCTAATTGGACGGTTTAATAAAATGCGTGCAATGCGGGGTTTGTGAGAACTAAACAACAGCTGTCAAACGCAACATTATATTTTGAAAAAAATTAAAACTTCGTTTGTCTAATTAAATTAGTGAAACGTGATAATGATACTGTTTTAATCAAGTGCAATACCGTAGCTCAATCGGAGACAACATCGATGGATTCTCTTAAAAGGTATTCATATGTTTTGATTAATTTATCGTGACAAAATAAACATAGGCAGAGTTTTTGTTTCGTGTATTTACATTTATTTACACACACAGATATTTACAGTATAGACAAGTTGTATCAAATTTATTATTCCACATTAGTTTTATATATACATCGGAGAATTGTATGACAATTACTAAATATCTTGGTAACATGACAATTTCAAGGGAAATGCGTAGCTTTAGCTTTTATTGGCCCTTGAAATTTGCCGTGTACGCTGTTAAGGTAATTACGGATACGTTTTACATTACAGCACATACAAATTTGGTGATAACAAACAATAAAATTATTTCCTCGAATAAAAGCATGAAAATTCCGTAAACTAATAAAATGTTTCCTTTGATAATAAATTACATTTTTTTATAGTTCTACTTGCGACCTTCACATAGACAGTTCATGCGTTTTCGGTCGGTAATCTAGTTGACAACGTTGACTTTGAAGAGGTAAACAACTAATTGATTGACATGAAATGCAGTGCGATAAATTAAAGAAAATTAAATGCTCTTTCCTTATTTTGATACCAATTAACCCACTATTTTATTGCAACGAATAATGAATATTTTTTTTTAATTGGATAAATTAGGGTTCCGTATGATAAAGAAAAAAAACTTTTAAACTAGCAAGACGGAATCTTTCAAACAATCTGGCCGTTAAACGTGAATATTTGAATGTTAATTATGGATTTAGTAATTTGCTTTATTAACTGAATGTATTTGAAAGGATTAGGCTACCTGAACCTGTATAGTTAGGTTAACTCTAAACGGACTTAATGACAGGTAATTAATTTAGCAGCACCTCAACTTGTAGTTAGGCTAGCTATAAATGTAATTAAGGACAGGTAATTAATTTAGCAGCACCTGAACCTGAAGTTAGGTTAGCTGTAAATGTAATTAAGGACAGGTAATTAATTTAGCCGCACCTGAACCTGTAGTTAGGCTAGCTGTAAATGTAATTAAGGACAGGTAATTACTTTACGGATTAATTGGTATGGACCTGTAGTCAAACCAATTATGGGAATTACAAGACTGGACATTTGAATATGCAATTAAATGAACCAGCCTAGACGGAATCTCAAATAGGAGTCTCCCTTTCCTGCAAAATGTCTCTGCTTTTATAATCCCCAGACGAGTACGTCACATCCAAAAAAATTAGGTGTGGCCACCACACGACTTTCTTATACGTATAAAAGTCCTACTTACGGTCCGAATTTTGAAATTTCACCTATACAAAAAATATTGCAAATCCAATTCTAAATACTTTTGTACTCTTAGTAAATATATGTAGAATACATAATTTACGACATATTTGCAAAAAATCGTTATTCGGTAAGAGTAAAAGTGATACTTCCGGTCCGAATTTTGAAATTTTTTTTATACAAAAGATATTGGAAATTAAGTTCTAAATACTTTTATATTCGTAGCGAACCTGTCTAAAAAGCATGACTTGCAAAATATTGACAAAAAACTGATTTTCGATAAGAGTAAAAGACCTACTTCCGGTAGTAATTTCGAAAAACTTTTTAAATAAAATGTTTCTCAATTTTAATTTTAAGCATATATGAATTCTTTATAAATATGTTTAAACTTAGTAGTTGACGAAATATTTGCAAAATTCGATTTTTTCACTGAAGTAAAGTACTACTTCCGGTCTACCAATTTTACTGAAAAACTAATCAGATCTCAAGAGGCAGATTATACACGTAGATACAAAATTTGGAATTGATATCTACAGCGGTTTGACCGCTATCGTGGTCACACACACACAGAGACAGACAGACACACAGACATTTTTTAAAAACCACTTTTTTGGTATCAGGGGACTTCAAAACGTGGACATCTGCAAAAATCTCGAGGTCGAAAATTTTCGTCATCACAATACTTCCTTATACTACGTATAAGAAAGTAAAAGGCATATCTTATACGACAAAATTACCCACACTCTAATATTTATCTGAAGACGCGTTGCATTTTGTCACGTCCGCATTCGTGACGTATCCAAACTGAAAATTTTCCATAGAAATTATACCCATACAGATTCTTTTAAAAACTATCATGAATAAAATTAATTAGCAAATTACTGGTACCATTTACCAATGAATAAATGAATATGAATAATCAATGATTTAAACACATAACAGACGAGAAAATGCCTCACTAAATTATAAAAAATATTTTATATTTGCAATTAATTAATGTACAACGAGCATTTTCTCTGTCTTAACAACTCAAGTTCGTTACAAAATATGATCATCAAATTTCCTATATTAAATGGTGCGATATAGATTCACACTCTGAGAGGCTTCAAAACAATTAATTTTAATATATTTTTTCTTCAGATTCATATTTTATGCCAATATAACACAAACTGTATTAGATTTTACAACAGACAATTCGCATATTAAATTGTGCGTCAATGTTGCTGAGCCTCTTTGTAAAATGTTTAATTTATCTCTACAAACATCTGTTTTTGCATATATCTGGAAGGTAGTACATGTCTTTTACACAAAAAAGAGATAACACTAATAATAATAATTGCAGGCCGATATCAGTCCTACCAAAACTTTGCAAAGGTACATGAGTCTACACTATATGAACATATATACAACATCAAATCGTTTTTGTGCCGTGCCAGCATGGTTTTATGTCTTAAAGGTCTACCACTTCGAATCTCGCCACACTATCTCAGGCTTTACCGGACAATAGGGGGCAGGTGGATGTTATTTACAAGGAGTTTTCTTGTGCCTTTGACACCAATGACCATGGTGCTCTCCTGAGTAAAATGAGTTTGTTTGGTTTCAACAACTCATTTCTTGGTTCTTACCTTGCTGAAAGAAATAACACTGTATACCATAATGGCTACAAATCAGGGATGTATGTTTATGCTTCTGGAGTACCCCAGGGGTGCAATCTTGGACCCTTGTTATTTAACATCTTTGTTAATGATTTAATAACTTCCATCAACTATAATGTTTTGGCGTATGTGGAAGATTCATTCATTGACTATTATTAAAGTATAACAAACAACATAATACATAGGATATTTAAATTTTCCACAACTAATTCTCGTAATTCAAATCAATTTAAAATGTCTATCTGAATTCTTATCTATATTCACCGAGCAAGTAATAAACTGTTTTGGCGAGAAAAGGTTATTTTGCCTCACACTTTTCATGCATAATTATATATGAGGCAAACATACCTGGCATTCCTCTTGCAGCAGAAACTCATGTGATATATATGATATTCCTTTGGGTCCAAGTGGATTTGGCAAAACGGGCACTGCACGAGTTCTGGAATTGCACGAAAAATACACCCATTAAAATTACATGCAAAACTGACATCGATGCAGTGCTTGTGGAATGCAAAAGTCATAAAATATCATCATATTACTGAAGCACAAAATGATTTTTATGTTAAGAAAAATTGAAAAACTTATGGTGAACATATAACCATGAAAAGTAAAAGATTAGTAACAGCTGTTGGATTAACCTTTTTTTCCTAACCAAAAATTTCTGTTGTTAATTATTGATGTTTCGGACAATGAGATACAGGGTCGATTGGAATTTGTAGGAAAAGTAAATCAATTTGTGAATCAGTTTCTGTATTGTATACTATAACTTTTAATAATTTATGAAAGTTGTAGGAAGAATTTTATGTGTTTGAGTGTAACCACAAATAACTTTTAATTTATATATTTCCTTCCAATTTTGCCAAATAAGAGCAGCTAATTACGTAAGTATTTATTCTCACGTTTTGTATAAGGGCGTTAATCATTAATCTTATATTATATAATATAATTATAACTGGTAAAGTGGCAAAGGTATAATAAGTTTTAATAACATTGGATAACTTAATATAAACCGTAAGCAATTACTTTCTGGAAATATTCTTCAACTTCATTCATTAAAGAATTTAAAGACAATATCTTTTAAAAATACGAAAATTTATAGAGTCAACTTCACAAATATCAAAACAAAATATTCACAATACCTTCAGTTGACAACGTTTCAGTTGTATCGTTAGCGCAAATAGTTTTATGTTTGGCCAAATGTGATTTCGAGCTGAATCCAAGGCAGCAAAACGTGCAGCCAAATACGTCCTTACTGATGTCTTTCGAATTCGTAAGAAAATCCACCCTGACAATTTTATTCGGGCTGTTTTCGTATGCCTCACCAAAATACACCAGTAATTCTTCATCAGCTCGAATTTGACGAGTGCTCTGATAATAAATATTCTCCTCAGATCTAAAGACATTCAGGTTTCGGTCACAAGTATTCCTGGTAAGATTAACGTACTGCATCCAATTCAAATACTTCCACTTATTTTTGTCTAAAACAAATTTCTCGCCATTCATTTCCCAGGGATATTCTGTTGCGCTGAGACCAGTGAAAGGACCAAATCTTACACCGGTAGGAATAATTCTTAAAGCATACACTCCAGTTTGCCCAAGACAATCTTGGATTTCTAAAATATCATTTGGTATATCTTCTAGTGCTTCACTATCTTCATTATTCAAAGCATATTTGTTTAAAATATGCACAAGCATTCCACATTCGATGCAATAGTCTATGTAATATGCTTCACAATGTTCACAGTCTGTTGGCCAAATATACACAGATTAAGAATCATATCACTATGTAATTCTCTAAATAAATACAGAATCATGAAATATAAGGATGTCAGAGATTTAACTGGCAATTGAAATAAGTTAAACCTTAGTATTTGAGACATAAAACAGATTTGAACGTAAAAATATGTGGGTGTTTGTAATGGAATTTAATTCTGTTTTTCTATAAACAGAATAAACACTAAATACACTTCACACATACAGATGTTTCATCACTTCTTACAAACAAGACAATCCGAAACTTCTAATAGAGTTGCTTCTATTAGAAGTTTCTTGCCCTTAAAACAGTACCAACAGTAATGTCAGAAGCAACAAGAGTTTACATAACATTCCATTAATTAATTGCTCATGTAAAATCAATCATCAGCAATGTTACCAAAGATGTAGAAACAGATAAATATTTACGTACATATGAATATAAAATCAAGTTATATTAAAAAAATTATGTTCGTAGATATGAGCATGATAAAAATTTGATTTGATATTTATTGAATAGTAAGAGTTTACAATGATGTTCACATGAATAATATTAAAATACAAGAAAAATATTGAA
The DNA here is from genome assembly GCA_963170755.1 of Amphimallon solstitiale. Classification (NCBI taxonomy): domain Eukaryota; kingdom Metazoa; phylum Arthropoda; class Insecta; order Coleoptera; family Scarabaeidae; genus Amphimallon; species Amphimallon solstitiale. The sequence continues at coordinate 42,891,618 of OY720685.1, read as the reverse complement.
TAATACATTAGGTATGTGCAAATACAAAGCTTACATTGTACAGTATCCAAAAATATAAGTTTCTAAATGCACATATCAATAAAAAAATGCCAACTTTCCAACTTAAGAAACCATATTTCAAAAGTTAAAATCCATCTACTAGTGGAGAGAGCGAGTAAAATTGATGGGTTTTAACCTTTAAAAATTTGGCTCTGAAGCAAAAAATTTTCATAGCTTTTATTCTCCCGCTGTCAATAAAACATACATTTCTGAATACTGTACAACGTAAGCTTTCTATTTACACATACCTTGCTTGCTTTATTAAATAATACGCTACAAGAAAATGCATATTTTCATTATTCATTAAATATATATGTATACCATAGTTGACAAATTTTAATTTCGGTTTATACTTCTATCCCATGCAGAAGATGACCTTATAATATGCAGCGATGCCTGCTTGCTAACAGTGGTAGGAGAGCAACGCAGTGTCGGGGGATCCTCACTCCTTACATTTCATAGGAAACGTTTGTCGAGTGTATTGTCTTGGCAGCCTCACTATATGTTTATCTTTAGTTTATTTTGCCGCGCTCTTTTCCTCTTTCTACTTTCGTATCAGAAACTAAAATATGTCAACTACAGTATATCAATAAACAGCAGGTATTTACAAAAACAGACAAACTAGGTGCATTCAATCGTGGATTCAAGTTGCAAACTGGCTTCTTTATTCCTCATATTTCATCATCTGTTAATGCAAGACTATAGAATAATGTACCTTAAAATAGATATACCCATTAAAACGTTGGAAAAGCAACTAACAAATGCTTTCTATATTTTGAAACAACCAAGTTTGCAAAGCTAGAAACGAGTACCGGGGGACCAAGTATGACTAATGCACTAGTCAGTTTGCAACTTGAATGTCGAATTAAGTACTCCGATTTGCGGTAAAGTGGTAGTCCTATCGGTTACCCGATCACCCATCACTCGGAGTCAAAGACCAAATTACACCGATTGTATGCATAATCAAGAACCCGGTTATTTTTCACTCAAGTTCTCTCATCACTTCTACATATTATTCGAAATCTATTATTTGTATGGGCGTCTATCTAATGCTTAGCCTTATATACATTTACTTACACAATAGTCCATTATCAAACTCAATTTTAATATCATCGACACTAAACCCTTCTTCGATTTTAACGTTGTCATTTTGTACTTCAGCCACTTCTGATAATGCTAACTCTGTTTTAATACTGTCGAAACATGTGGACTCTTCATACTGTTTTATCCTGCCATGCCAAATGGGGTCTTGCAATTCAGCACTATCTATTGTAACAGCAGTTTCACAAATATCCATTTTATCGTCTACAAAACTCTCTTCTTGGCATTGTTCCTGCTTTACACAAATTGTATTTGCCGAAAGCATTGTATCATTCAGATCAACTTGAACAACACGATCACCCATTTTTAACGTTTATCAAAATGGCATAAATTTTCGAGAAAGCAGCACCGTAGCGTAGTGCTGAAAAAGTGAACTACAGATAATGACATAAGCATAAGTCACTGATAAATATAAGTCCCACCAGGCAAGATCACTATATGCTCACTTGTTCTACATTAGCAAATACGTATTTTTATCCTTCTCTAAAATTGTGATTTTGCCAAGTGGGCAGGAATCAACGCCATTAACCGTGATTTACCTGTTATTTTGCCTGTTATATAGGTCTATGACCAACGCGGGCGACCATTTTGGCACTACTACATGCGTAAATAAAAGCACTAAAAGTGTGGCTTATTTCTCGTGTTTTGTATTCTTCCAGTAGTTTCACCGGCAGTTATTCTTTACTAGTTTTGCAATTGATTTTCGGTGTGTCTTCCATGCAGTGAAATGAAGTGAAGAAAATGTAAATTCCACTCACCCAGCAGACAAAAGGGCGTATTATAATCTGTGATTTTTCTATATTCTTTTTCTAATTATTATTATTGTTTACTTACAATTTATAAATAAATAAATGTTGATGATGGATATAGACAAGGTTGATATGAATAGCACACTTCTTTCACAAAATACATTTAGTGTAAAGGTAGAAGAATGCCAAGAAGACAGTTTGATAGAGGCTAAAGTGTGTATTTCTGAAACGGCTATTACTATAGCCAACCCTGAATTTCACAATTCCATTTGGTATGACAAAATAAAGCAGTATGATGAGTCTACATGTCTGGATAATATTAAAACAGAATTAGTATCAGATGAAGTGACGAAAGTACAAAATGACAATATTAAAATAGCGGGAGGGATCAGTGCTGATGATATAAAAATTGAATTCAAGAATAGAGTACTATGTAAGTAAATGCATATTAATAGCTCTTATTATTTTTTGTAGTGATTTGTCATCGTTGAAATCTAAAATAATAACAGCAGGCTAAGTTCAGTGGCAGTAAATATAAAGTTTTATCCCAATCATAATGTGCAGTTGAAATTGATTAATGTGATCTTATTCTATTTGTTGGGAGCTTGATATAGTATCTATCTACTGCCCTTTTTTAATGTGAAGTTAGCGTTTTAGTGAAATCGCTGAGTTTTTGTCATTTCTATTTCAAATTTATCATTGGTCTTCGCTGCCATATTTATTTGTCATATTAATGAATTAAATACATCCACAACAAACACAAAAGAATAGAGAGACTCAAAAGTCTTATGATAGTGTTTATTTCTTTATTACAAACAGTATAATAGACCACATTTCTTTGAAATATTTGTAATAGTAAATTATAGTTTTAAGTAAACAAATTAATCTTCTTTGGAACTGAAGTTGTTGTCATCGCTGTCACTCCCATTATTTACAATAATAATTAAATTTTCTGTTTCATCAACTAGTATTTCTGATTCTAAATATTTATCTTCAATATTAACAACATGTTTACAACGTTGTAGCCAATCTTCCTGAGAAATTCTCGAAAAATCTACCGCTATTTTATGGAACATCTTCTATCTTAAAATTTACATTTCTTGCAGCGACATTGTTTTTGATGGTAGCCCAGATCAACTCAATTGGATTTAGATCGGGGTGATACGGTGCAAGTTTCAAAACTGTGTGCCCATTACGTTGTAGAATTTTGTTGAATTTATACGTTATATATTGACCCTTATAGCGTTTGAGTAGCTGGTATAGTTGTGGCTTTAACATTCTAGCGGTAACCATTCAATCATTTCATTTTTCTTACTAATACTTGTTAGGGATAAAGCCCATATTGCTTCTTGCATGCACTATTATTAGTCTGGGCTTTTTAGCTATGTTCTTGAAAATACCTTTTTGTACTTTCATCACTCTACATTTCGGAAGACGTATGACTACTGTGAATGTAAGCTCGTCTATATATACAGGCTGTTTAAAAAAGATGCGGCAATATTAAAGGGGTTGATTGTCCAGGTCATTTTATACAAAAAAAGTTTATAATAAAGAAGGTCCGCAAACGCTTCGTTACCGATCTACTGCGTGTTGAAGTTTAATTAAAGGAAACAGTAAAAATTAGATTTCTCCAAGACGGCATTAAAGATCATAATGAAATTTTAGGCGTGTTATTTTTCAAGAAAGAAATAGGACGCCGCTGATTTCTCTAAAAATAAAAATATGTTTCTATTCTTTGTTTAATTGTGAAGAAAAAAGCTCTTTCTATCATACGACGTACCGTTTTTTATTTAAAAAAACACATTTTAGTGCATGTACATTTATTACAGATTTTTTTTTTAAATAACAAAGGTTTTATTTAAGGGCAAAAACAAATATTTTACCATACCAACAATTTTAGCCAGCAAAAATTACAATAACTGTGCAAAGTGACCACCTCGAGCTCGGATGCAAGAATCCAATCTTCTCCTCATCGACTGGCGAACTCTCTCAAAAACAACAGGATCGGTTTCAATTGAGTTGCACCCAGCAATGATTCGATTTCTTAAGTCTTCTACGTTTTCCAATGGAGTAGCGTACACCAATGACTTCAAATGGCCCCACAGGAAAAAATCCAGGGGATTTAAGTCCGGGGATCGTGCAGGCCATAAGTGTGGTCCACCTCGGCCAATCCAGCGATTTCCGTATGCTTGTGTCAAGAAATCACGAGTTACTTGACTAAAGTGGGCTGGTGCGCCATCGTGCATATACCACATTGCATCTCTAATTGCTAATGGTACGTCCTCCAGAAATCCAGGGAGCGTGTTTTCCAAAAAGTTGCGATACACCTCTCCGGTTAGTCTCCTTGGTAAAAATACCGGTCCAATTAGGCAGTCACCCACAATCCCAAGCCAAGCGTTCAAAGAAAACTGATGTTGAAAACGATTTTCAACAATTTCATGTGGATTTTCGTCACACCATACATGGTTATTATGGAAATTGCGTATTGCATTTCTTGAAAAATTCGCTTCCTCGGTGAACAGAATCAACATCAGGAATTGAGGGATTTGAACCATTTGAAGCCATTGACACAATGCAATGCGAAGAGGAAAATCAACAGGAAGTAATGCTTGAACGCGTTGTATATGGAATGGGTACAACAAATTATCCTTCAGAATGTGCCAAATAGTCCCATTACTTACATCCAAAGCGTCAGCAATTTTTCGAGTAGAAGTACCTCGATCTTCTTCAATCATGTCTAGCACATCCTCTTCCAGCTCTACCGTTCTTGCTGTCCTTGGCCTTCCTGCTCCTCCATTTCGTCTTAATGTGCCTGTTTCATAAAGACGCCGATGAATACTTTCGAAAGTTTTTCTATCAGGAGCAATACGACCAGGAAATCTTTCAGTATACAACCGACTAGCTTCTAATGCATTTCCATCAGCAAGTCCATAAATGAAGTGCATGTCGGTCATCTCTGCATTTGTATAGCGATTCATGATAAGAAATTCAACAAATTCGACACATACAAAATTATTAATCATATGTCATTCAATATGTCAGTGAATAAAACAGGACTTTAAAAATATTTTTGTAAGCATGATAAATGTACATGCACTAAAATGTGTTTTTTTTTTTACTAAAAAACGTTACGTCGTACGATAAAAAGTTAAGAGAGCTTTTTTCTTCACAATTGAACAAAGAATAGAAACATATTTTTATTTTTAGAGAAATCAGCGGCGTCCTGTTTTTTTCTTGAAAAATAACACGCCTAAAATTTCATTATGATCTTTAATGCCGTCTTGGAGAAATCTAATTTTTACTGTTTCTTTTAATTAAACTTCAACACGCTGTAGATCGGTAACGAAGCGTTTGCGGACCTTGTTTATTATAAACTTTTTTGTATAAAATGGCCTGGACAATCAACCCCTTTACTATTGCCGCATCTTTTTTTTTGAAGTCATTGGTGTACGCTACTCCATTGGAAAACGTAGAAGACTTAAGAAATCGAATCATTGCTGGGTGCAACTCAATTGAAACCGATCCTGTTGTTTTTGAGAGAGTTCGCCAGTCGATGAGGAGAAGATTGGATTCTTGCATCCGAGCTCGAGGTGGTCACTTTGCACAGTTATTGTAATTTTTGCTTGCTAAAATTGTTGGTATGGTAAAATATTTGTTTTTGCCCTTAAATAAAACACTTGTTATTTAAAAAAAAAAATTTGTGATAAATGTACATGCACTAAAATGTGTTTTTTTTACTAAAAAACGGTACGTTGTATGATAGAAAGTTAAGAGAGCTTTTTTCTTCACAATTAAACAAAGAATAGAAACATATTTTTATTTTTAGAGAAATCAGAGACGTCCTATTTTTTTCTTGAAAAATAACACGCCTAAAATTTCATTATGATCTTTATTGCCGTCTTGGAGAAATCTAATTTTTACTGTTTCTTATAATTAAACTTCAACACGCTGTAGATCGGTAACGAAGCGTTTGCGGACCTTCTTTATTATAAACTTTTTTGTATAAAATGACCTGGACAATCAACCCCTTTAATATTGCCGCATCTTTTTTAAACACCCTGTATAATGTGTCGATTTGTTTAATCTATTGCAAGTAATCAATTCATAATGCTCATATATCTTAATCGCTCTATCAATACTTTCCTATTATTCTGTGTACATCGAAACTTCTCCCAAATATGTTAAAATTCTTCTTAATGATGTCTGTTCTATGAAAATCATAGATTATATCTCGTACTATTCTTATTTGATATTCCGACAAACTTCCGACACTCTTTGTGCTTTGTCTCTTCTTACCAGGCGTTCTAATTTTTTCTTGCAGACTGTGAAAATTGTCAAGAATACTATGAAGATTATTGTATTTCGTGTGGAATGCTTCGGAATATTTTAAACAAGAATACATCGAACAGTGCAGATAATGGGGCACAAGCAGATATACCAAATGGCATTTTAGAAATTCAAGATTGTTTTGGACGAACTGGCATATATGCTTTGAGAATTATTCCTGTTGGTGTAACATTTGGACCTTTTACTGGACTCGGCACGACAGACTGTCCCTGGGAAATGAAAGGAGAGAAATTTATTTTGGACAAAAATAAATGGAAGTATTTGAATTGGATGCAGTACGTTAATCCCACCAGGAATATAGTTGAAGGAAACATGCGCGTCTTTCAATGTGAAGATAATGTATATTATCAAAGCAGTCGTCAAATTCAAGCTGGTGATGAGTTACTGGTGTATTTTGATGAGGAATGTGCAGACAACTCGAATAAAAAATTTCAAGATGTTTTTGCCTGCACATTTTGCTGCCTTGGATTCAGCTCGAAATCGCATTTGGCCAAACATAAAACCATTTGCTTTCAGGATACGGATGGAAAGTTTTCAATTGAAGGTATTATAAATATCATATTTTTATGTTTGTCGATTTAACTAGACTAAATTCTCTGTTAAGCGGATACCAGCGGTTCACAAAATTTTGTTCGCTTGAGAGAGGTGTCCTGTTAACAGAAATATACAGGCTGTTCATTTAAAAACTTCCCACCTTAAATTTCTGGAAATCTGAAGATCTATGAAAAAATCCCTGAAACACGTAAGAAGTATTATCGTGGGGACCATTTCTTGATGCAAAAATTGACACACCCACTCTAACACCCTGCCCCCGAGAACTACCCCCTTAAAAATTTGAAATGAAAAGGGGTGCCGAGTAATACCTTATTTTAAAGGTCTTTTGAAACAGTATATTTTGGCATTTATTTTTTTAAAAATTGATCGATTAGTTTTGAAGATTTTCAAAAAAGTTTTTGGTTTGTTTTGATTTGTATTTCTAGTTCGTCAGTCTTTTTTACGAACATCGGAACAAAAACCAATATCAAAAACTTTTATAAACCTCTCAAAAATTATTATTAATAGTTATGTTTAATGCACAATACTTTTTCTTCTTCTTGTAGTTACTTATTACACAAAAGTGCTTGTTTTAGGAACGGTTTTATACCGAATTTGCGTTCATTGATTCAATTTTTGTAACTAATAAAATAATATTTTATACGCAAAACAGGCAGTAGCATAAAAAGCGGTTATATTTTTTTTGTTTCGGTGTTCCTCGTTTGGAAATACATTGTATGTTGCTTTAGTATAAATTGTTATTTAGTGTTATCAACCCAAACTTATTTAACCTTCATAAACCCGAGCGGGGTACAGCTGTACCCCAGACATGAATTTTTGGGTATATTTTCTAAAATATTTTTTTTTTCTTAATTTCCCTCGAGCTATGTTTCTTAAATATATATCTAAATTGGTATACAAAATTTTGAATAAATTGGTTTTTATTGTAACTAATTATAGAGTTTTGTTGCTTGGGGTCCAGTTGCACCCCGCTGGGTATGTAACGACAGGTATAAATTTTGCCTACATTAAAAACCAACCGGGGTACAAATAAACCCCAAATTGTTCAAACGACGGGGATTCCCCGTTTCTTGGCGTCAACGCTCTCGGGGATTCCCAATTTATTTAATAGCAGCTTTGTGCGCGTATTTATCTCAATATAATGTTAGTGTGTTTAGTCACGTTTACAATGATTGTCGAGTACGCGTTTATAAAAATGAATGAACCACGGAAGTTTCGAAATGAGAATAAGCTAACTGACGAAGAACTATTGGCGATATTAGAAACGGACGATTACGACACTTATTTTAATGATTTAGCACTAGAGGATGGTGCAAGTGAATTGAGCAGACTAACATAGTGACTGAAACTGATGAGATAGATGACGTTTTACAAGTTAGTGATAGGGAAAATGGGTCGACAGATTCTGCAGATGAAGTAGGCCCGTCAGTAAACTTTTATACCGATCATCCAACTTATTCGTCTAAAGATGGCAGTGTGTGGGCAAAGGTTCCTTTTACTACGAAGATCAAGAGACGAAAATGTAATATTCAAAAGGTTTCACCAGGTTTGACTAGATATAGTTCCCACTTTTCCACCATAAAAGAAGCTTTTGAACAATTTTTTTCACAAGATATTATGGATGTGATTTTATCGGAGACGAATAGAAAAGCCGAATCATATTATGCTAGAAATGGGAAGGCCTTTTCTCCTTTTGTGCAAGAAGAACTGGAAGCATTTATTGGTTTGCTTATTATTGTTGGAGACCTGGCACGCTGCTAAAGAGCTAATGTGTGTACTATGGAGCCAAGATCCAACTTTGTGTCGGCCTCTAGTATCATCTGCCTTGTCTCGCAACAGATTCCAATAGATTATGTGCTTTCTAAGATTCGACAATTTTGAAACAAGAGAAGAAAGAAAACGCACTGATAAATTTGCCCCAATCAGAGATGCTTTTGATGGTTTTGTAATAAATTGCAAGAAATCTTTTAATCCATCTGAACACTTGTGCGTGTATGAGCAGTTAGTCCCATTCCGAGGCAAGGCTCCTTTTCGGGTTTACATGAAGAGTAAGCCGGACAAGTACGGCTTAAAAATTTGGGCACTGGCTGATTGTAGTTCGGCATATACAGGGTGAGTCATTAGTAGCCGCTTCTTCGATTGCTCTTTTGTGTTTTAAATAAAAGAAAAAACAATTAGTGGAAGATCCATGGTTACTTGTGGCGCATATTGTAAAAATACTTTAGGCTGTGGCGCACTTCCGGTTTCACCGGAAATGCACGGAATTTTTTTAAATGACTTACCCTATATATTTTTGATTTTCCTTACTGATTTAAATTGTCTATTCGACCGTTTTTTCTTTTTCAAAATTGAGCCAATAGTTTTTGAGTTATTAATTTTGTTTGAAAATATTTGACCAAAACACGTGTTCCGAAAAAAATCATTTTCACATTGTTTTTAAAAGCAAAAACATTAACTTTGGTGGTGCTTGTAGCCCAGAAAATTCGGCATCATTTGGCAAAGTTGCACTCGACAATACCTTAAAAAACTTTGTTTTTCAAAGCCTACTTCCTGAAATCTTCACATACCAGAAACTTATTTTTTTCAAATGGAACACCCAGTATTTTATTGAAGCATTTTGTTCCTTTTTCTATTCTCTTTCATTTTTGTTAACAATGTTCTATACCTATCTTCTGTAATTTCTGAGATAATCACTATAGGAGCAATTAGCGGTCAATGAAAAAACTACGAGCGCTGTTGTTCTATGCACCAAAATATTCGTTCAACCAATGGAAGGCAGGGATGGCGCCCGACTTCCTTAGTCAACTGTCAAAGTAAATGTTAAATCCAAGTATTCCAAAAGTAATAATTTTACAGAACGAAGAGCATCGCATTTCAATTTTTTAATTTCGGCAATGTCCAGTTGCAGTATTTCTTTTTTGACACTGTTGGTTAACATCAAAATAAAACGAAAGGTTATGTTTACTGACATATTTGAAGATGTTTTCAAAAAGTTTTGAAAATCCGTCCGTAGATAGCGAAGATACTCTCCTCCATTAACATTTTCATCAAAGAAATAAGGTCCAATTATGTAACTACCCACTATTCCTCCCCACAGTTTTAATGACCAACGATTTTGAAAGTTTACAGGTGTGATAAAGTGGGGGGTTTTATGTGTTATATTAACGGAAATTGTGACGATGAACGTATTCACTTTAATAGAATGTGGCTTCGTTGGTAAACAACAAAAAATTGAGAAAGCCAGGATAATTTATCTGCTGCCAATTGACAAGAATGTAAGCGATTCTGAAAATTTCTTTCATCTAACCCTGTGTATGAATATGCCACGGGTGAATTTCATATTTCTTTATTATTCTGGATTCTCAAATTTGACCTACATCTAACCGACGACTAATTTTCGTAATACTAGTATGGAGGTGTTCGACTACACTCACAAGTACCATAAACGTCTTATCCTCACCAGTTATTGCTTTTTCCGCTCTTTCCTTCATATTCAATACTTTCTGTTTACTCAAACCGTCCCTTTATACTTTCGAAGGTTTCTGGTTTCGGTTGACTTCTACCAGGGATCGCTGTGCATAAAGTCTGGATGCTAGCAAAGAGTTTCTTTCAGATTCACCCAAAATGTCAATCATATCTATTAACTCTTCATAAGAATAATTCATTTGGATGATAACTAATAGCGATGCTTTTATAAGTTTGACATAAATGTATACTGACTTTCTTTATCAGTTGATTCAGGCAGTCAGCCGCATTCCAGCCTTTATTGGACGAATATTTGGGTGCATAGAACAGCGCCCGTAGTTCTTCAATTGACCGCCAATTGCTTCTATAGTGATTATCTCAAAAATTGCAAGAGATAGGTATAGGACATTGTTAACAAAAATGAAAGAGAATAAGAAAAGGAACAAAATGCCTCAATAAAATACTGGGTGTTGTTCCATTTAAAAAAAATAAGTTTTTGGTATGTGAAAATTTCAGGAAGTAGGCTTTGAAAAAACAAAGTTTTTTGAGGTATTGTCGAGTGCAACTTTACCAAATGATGCAGAATTTTCTTGGTTACAAGCACCACCAAAGTTAATGTTTTTACTTTTAAAAACAATGTAAAAATGATTTTCACGTGTTTTGGTCAAATATTTTCAAAAAAAATTAATAACTGAAAAACTATTGGCTCAATTTTGAAAAAGAAAAAGCAGTTGAACAGACAATTTAAAACAGTACAAGAAAATCCAAAAATATATAGGGTGAGTCGTTTAAAAAATTGAGTTCCGTGCATTTCCGGTGAAACCGGAAGTGCGTCAGAGCTTAAAGTATTTTTACAATATGCGCCACAAGTAACCATGGATCTTCCACTAATTGTTTTTTCTTTTATTTAAAACACAAAAGAGCAATCAAAGAAGCGACTACTAATGACTCACCCTGTACAGTGTGTAAATAAAGTAAGGAATAGTATTCATATTTTGTTTATTATCGTTGTTTGGGAAAAAAGCTCGGATAGGTCAATTTCATTTTGTTCCTCCGGATTTTATGGATGTAAATTTTTTTTCTTCGGTTTTCTACTCTGGGATCTATGACGTCATCGACTTCTTTTTCAAATGGAAGCTCCTTATTTTTTTTGCTAGAAATAAAAGTATATTTTTTTCTGAATTCAGCAATACCCCATATGTGGTATTTAAAATTAATAGTTTTAGAGTATTAAGCGTGCTATTAATGAGAATTGACATGTAAGAGCGCAGAAATATCGACCAAGAAATGAGAGATAATGTTTTGGAAGAATTTCAACTCCGACTTTATCATTGCCAAGAAACAAATGGGTGGCAATTTGAACATTTATTAATGTAAAAATTTTTAATCTTCCCAAGAATAACTTATCACTATTTGCTCTTTTGATTTTCAAGTTTAATTATTGTTGTCATTTTAATACCTATGATCCTCCGTATCTCTAAAACTACTAATTTTAAATACCACATATGCGGTGTTGCTGAATTCAGAAAAAAATGTACTTTTTATTTCTAGCAAAAAAATAAGGAGGTTCCATTTGAAAAAGAAGTCGATGACGTCATAGGTCCCAGAGTAGTATATCAAAAAAAAAATTGACATCCATAAAATCCGGAGGAAGAAAATAAAATTGACCTGTCCGAGCTTTTCTCCCAAACAGCGATAATAAACAAAATATGTTATATTATTCCTTACTTTATTTACACAGTGTATATTGAAATACTTACAAAAAGGCATCTCTAATTATACAATAAACTCCACAAAATTTTCAGCAGGCATATACAAATTTCCAAATGCATCCCCAGATTTATTTTCGTAGGCTTTAAAATATGAATATATGTATATTGCTCTCTCGAAGAATGGAATTTTGTTTTGCATGTTCTTCTAGACATTTTCGACTTTATTATATCCACACACATATACCAATCCATTTCCTTCAATTGTTCCCAAATTTGAATAATCTTGTGTAAGTATACACTTTTAAAGGCTGGTAGGATGTGGTTCGAAACATAAATTCGGCATTATTCAATGTGTTTGCATTAATAGAACTTAAAATAACCGAAAAATCGTCAATACAATTTGCTCCTTCAAAATGGTCAAGATACTCTAATGAAAATAATTTTTTAAATGCCCTAATAAATTGAATCGGTGTTGGGTTCCTTGAATTTCCCCAAGCATTTCTAATTTTACCGAAATAATTTTCTAAGCAGTCTTGATTTAAGTACCGTGTAAATACGTATTTCCTATTTCTGCTGTGTAGGTCGTATGCCAAAGTATTAAAAAACTTGAAATTGTTAACCTTCAATCAAAAATAAATGTCATATTATTGGTAATATCGCGTTCACTTTTCGTTTGAACTTTTAATGTTTCAAAGAAACCAGCCATTTTTTCCATTCAAAACATCTAAAGAATACATTACATAACTAAAATAAATTATAATAGTATATTATGCAATGAGCATTTAATGATAGCTATTAAGACACGAGAATGAAAATTAGAATTCTAGTGTTTTAATAGCCATTAAATGCGAGTTGCATACACTATTTTTACTACGACCACATAATAAAACATTATTTTTTGAACATTGCATTTCATAAATTGAGCGTAAAATTTTTCGTACGTTTTTGCGAATTTAGCTGGTAATAAATTGTTCGTGGCAAATTTTACATTTCACTGTCACTATCATTCATTTTTACCGTTTATATTTTCAAAAAACCACAAATTTTAAATACTTACTAGTAAATTGCAGAGAACTGTCACATTTAATTAAGTTTTATATCTGTCAGATATGTAGTCGCCATATTGAATATTGTTTGAATATTGGAATGTCGCATTCCTATTGGATATAAACTTGTATCGTAATGAAAATCTGTATCGTAATGGACATCATTAAATTACAGGTTCAGCATATCTAATAATACAATTAAAGTATGGCAGTAGAAAAAATATATTTAGTATTATTACTGAGATTTATCAAGTGATTAGAGAATGTAAACCTAGATAAATTCTAAATAAAGTACCTAAACACTTAAGAAACAGTAATAGAATCAATTAATTATTAAAAAATGCTATTTATATAACATGTACACAAATCAAAAAGTAAAACGAAAGGAATGTAATAAAATCACTTCTTTTTAAATATATTTCAAATTTAGGGTTATATAAATATAAACAAACACTCGTTACCGAACCAGAGAAGTCTACTGTGCGACAGAATGGTGAACTATGCGCATGCATTTTATGGAGGGGATCGAAACAGGATTTTTAAGGGAGACGTTTTACTGTATTGGTACTATACTGTGTCCTCACTATGTTCTTCCAGTATGGCGGTGGTTAGACAATGTATTTCCAAATAAATGGATAGGACAAAGAAAACCTATAGAATTGCCAGTCAGATCACCCGAGTTGACACCACTAGACCTTTTTCTATGGGGTTATTTAAAGCCTGTTGTTTTTATCCCAAGAACTTAGACCCGCCGTGGAATTCAAAGAGATGTTTTTGAAAATGTACGCCAGTTTTGAACAACGGCTATACCATTCTTTAGCGATCAACGGACAACATACTAAACAATTATTGGATTGAATTTTTCTGCAAAAAAATATTTCAATTCTTAAATAACTTTAAAAACAAAAATAAAACACTTTAAGCAGTTAAAGTGTGTTTGAGTAATAGATATTTGAGCCTAAAACAAAAAACAATAAATTTAAAAAAAAAGATTTTTTTTTTAAATCTTCAAAACGAATCGTTCAATTTTAAAAAGTAAACACCAAAATTTTCGGTATAAAATCGTTCCTAAAACATGAATTTTTGTTTAATAAGTAACTACAAGAAGAAGGAAAAGTATTCTGCATTAAACATAACTAAAAAGTTAAAGAACCATAAGATCATTTATTTTCCACGTTTATGAAAATTTATGAGTGATTTATAAAAGTTTTTAATATTGGCTTATCTTCCGATGTTCGTAAAAAAGATTTACTAACTAGAAATACAAATCAAAACAACCAACGACTTTTTTTTGAAAATCTTCAAAACAAATCGATCAATTTAAAAATAATAAACGCCAAAATGTACTATTTCAAAATACCTTTAAAATGACGTATTACTCAATATCCCTTTCCATTTAAGATTTTTAAGCTTCCGAAGGCAGGGGGTTAAAGTGATTGTCAATTTTTGCATCAAGAAATGGCCCCCACGATAATACTTCTTACGTGTTTCAGGGAAGGTGGGAAATTTTGAAATGAACACACTGTATATTACATAAATGCTTTTAAAAAGGTTATTTACTAATAAAAATCACAAATTCTAAGTGCAACAATTTTTACTGCTTAACATGGAGTCATTTAACAAAGGTTCTGCATATTTTATAATGATACATATTCTAAAGGCTATATAACAGTTATCAATTTCTTGACCAAGAACCTGATCAAGTGAAAATTGACAAGTTGTGTATTACATTTGTCAAGTCGACTTGATCAATTTCTTTACCAAGAACTTGTTGACATAGAACATGCTCTATTTTTCTTCTTCAATTTGATCAAGTTTTTAGTGATTTCTAGTAAAATGCATGTTCACGCAATTCCAGAACTCACACAGTGTCCGTTTTGCAAAATTCACTTGTACTCGAAGGAATATTTCGAACATCACATGGCCTTCTGCAGCGAGAGAATTGCCAGGTACGATTATTTTTTTATATGGTTGTACATGAGAAATATCAGGCATAAATGACGTTTTCTTACCATACATTTTGTTATTTGCTTGTTAATATCGCACCCCCTCTTCAAAGGTGACATAAGTCAAAAAATGCAGATTGTGAGTAAATGAGATTGAAATTGGTTTAGTATGAATTTATAATTTTCTGTGTTTAATTAAATACCTACTGTCATTATTTTAATGCCATGTATAGTTAATACTTTTCTCTTTGCATATACATGTAAATTACGATTTAATTTTTTTTTGTAAACAAACGTCGTCGGCTCTGTTGGTGTTGTGTCGCTTTTTATGACTTAACTATACAACAAATTTTGATTTGTGACATCAATAATAACTGTAATGTGGTCGTAAAGTAACAAACATTTACTCTTCTTTATTATTTGCAACTCTCATAAACAAAATTCTTAATATTAAACAGAGTAAAAATAATACTGCAAACGTAAAAGTGAGCACGGAGATAGTGGGATTTACTTCTAGGTATTGAATCGATATGACTTTGTACGCTGTTTTTAACTTCAGCTCCAACTGTTGGGTCATGGTACAAATATTCTAATGATAATCCAATTGTCCTAGAAAAATCAATTAATATTGATGAGAATCAGATATTCATCATTGAGAATATTCCTTAAAAGGTATTGACTAATATTATAACCGAAGAAGAAAATAACTTAATGGGTGTTTTATATGAAACTAATCAAAATTTTCACAATAAGAGTATTCCTATTGTTGAAGTGACTGTAGAAAATAACGGTAATGCAACGACTTGCTGTGTTAAATATTGAAGTTCTTCAGAATTAACGTTGACTAGGACAGCATGGATATGTGATTTATGCCGAAGCGAGGATAACATACAGAAACAAAGGATGCAATGTGTTGTTGGGCAAAAACTTGCTGGAGAAAAAAATGTTCGAAAATACCAAACAAAAGTTGAAAGCTTTATTTTTGTGTCAAAATATTGTTCCTAAATACGATAGGGGAACACTGGACCCTAAAAATATAGTAGGAATAATAGTTGAAATAAAAATTGGTACTATACACGGAATTTTCAATCGATGGTTTTCAAGAGACGAGATCGTTGGCATTAAAAATTCCGAACCAATTTGTGTTTTGGAGGGAACAATAATTCCCTTAATAGAAGTTTTAACAAAATTTTCTAAATTGGAGGGCAGGGATTTAAAACATGTTCCTGCAAACCAAGTAAAACGCAGTGCCACACAAAGCAATGTTTTTGTTTTAATGCTCAGTGGAAATGTAGCAGTAAATGTCATTCAAGCGGACCCTGTACAAATAAATAAAATAATATATGGAAAAAACTATCATTAAGAAGTTATCCGTTTATTTTGTATTTGTTTGAAATATACGACTGGGCAATAAACGACGAAAAAATATTGTTTACTTGTCTATTGTTTACGAATTACCAAACCATAGTGTAAAGTGGTTAAACGAACAATTCGCCTGATCGGAGAGGAGTCGTACTATGTATAATACGCCTAAATATGTCGACTTTATATATCTATCTATATCTAACGTAACAATATGTTAGTAATACGTTAGATATACTATTTTTATATGTTAGTATTTAAAAAAGAAATATTGCGATGAGTATAGCGAATATTATTTCCAGATGATGTACAATAATTAGTTCTGATGAAGACAATAAAATTTGTCAAAACGTTAATTTTGGTTTTGATTACTATCTACCATTTCCAATGAGTGATGGAAAATAAAGCCGCACTCCAAGAAAAAAATATTAAGAATACATTATATATATATATTGTTGTGTCTTGATGATTCCAATAATACTCAGTTTGATATTATTTCACTGTTTATTTATTATTACTCATTAATTTTGTCTACAAGTTACATGTCATTCTGTCACTGACTTTGGCGCCATCATGTGTGTACTGACGCTGCCGCCAGGGTGTCGTTGCCAACTTAACTTATTGAATACACTACATATATCCCTACTTCTAGATTAAAACTACCTAATTACATGATATAAAACTTATTTCCTAAATATCCCCTACGCGGTTTCGTAATCTTGTAATTTTCTAGGCATGATTTGCTTTCGTTTTGGTCTGCCTGTGTCGATTTCGGGTGAGGTACTGGATGACGTACTAGGAAGGTTCGGGATTTCAGTGTTGAGGTCTTTTTGGGTTTTTCTTTTGTTATGAATGATTTTCGTACCGTGTTCTCGTTTACCCATCGAAACGCTGGATGTTGCAACGTTTTGGTTTGGGTTTGTTGCTGGTGTAGCATTGATGTCTGTTTGGCTTCTCGCGTTGCTGCTTGGAGTTTTCCTGCGTGGTCCTTGTTGTGCTGTAGTTTCTTCATTTATGTTTTCTTCGTCTTCTTTGTATATTGCTTCTGTGATTTTTTTTATTTGGTCTACGTGTCTTCGCCATATCAAATTGTCGTCCTTCAGTTTACATTTGTATATTTTGTTTACTATTTCTTCAGTTATTCCAGCTTCTACCCATCCCTTTTTGTTTATGTTTCTGTAATCTCGTGCTAGTATTTTGTCTCCAACTTTTAACTTGACCGGAGCTTGCTGACTATTTTTGGGTTGCCCTTTTCGTTCTATTGGAGTTATGCCTGGTTTTACTAAATCTAATACAGTTCTCAGCTTCCTTCCAATCATTAGCTTTGCTGGCGTTTCTTCAGTAGTGCCGTGTTTATCGTTTCTGTACGCTAATAAGTACCTGCAGATCAACAGATCTATGGGTGTTTTACTGTTTCTGGGATCTATTAAGGCAGCATGAAGTCCTTTCTTGAAACTTTTGACGCCGTTTTCTGCAAAACCATTGCTGGCTGGGTGATACGGTGGTGATGTTATATGACATATGCCATTCTTTTTTAGGAATCTTTCGAATTCCTCTGATACCAATTGTTTTCCATTGTCTGATACTAATACTTCTGGAATTCCCCATCTTGTGCAGATTTCTCTTACTTTTGCAATGGTCGCTTCCGAGGTTATGCTTGTCATTTTAAAAATTTCTGGCCACTTTGAATGTGCATCTAAAAATATGAGGAAATAATAGTTTTTTACTGGTCCCAAAAAGTCCATATGCACTCTTTCACCTCGTTTATTTACTTTGTACCATGGTGTTGGTATCGCTTTTTTGGGGTCATATGATGTTTTTCCACATGCAATACACGATTTAGCTACGTTTTCAATTTCTTCGTCCATTTTTGGCCACCAAAAATGGGATCTGGCTATGGATTTCATTTTAACTGTTCCCAAATGGCTGGCGTGCAATTCATCTAGTAGCTGTTTCCTGAATTTTTTAGGTATTAGTACTCTGTATCCCCATAACAAGCAGTCTTTTTCGCAAGAGATTTCTTCGCGCTTTCTGAAATATGGCTTGACATTTTCTTCCACCTCTTGCTCATTTCCTGGCCATCCTTTGCTAACGTACTCATGTACTTTGCTCAATGTATTGTCTCTTCTAGTTTCAATGGCTATTTTCTTACTATCGATTGGAAGAGCCTCTGAAATGACTAAATTGATGTCTATTTCATCTTCTTCTTCCTCTGATGTCTCCTTTATCGGATGCCGACTTAACATGTCGGCCATTTTATTGTCCTTTCCTTGTATGTATTCTATCTTGTACGTGAATCCGGATAAATATAACGCCCACCTTTGCAGTCGACTGGATATCATTTGTGGTATAGCTTTGTTTTCCCCGTATAATGCCAGCAGTGGTTTGTGATCGGTTTTTATGCAGAAGTTCTGACCCATAAGGTAATAGTATAACTTTTTCACCGCCCAATAAATCGCTAGGGCTTCTTTGTCTAGTACAGAATAGTTTTTTTCTGCCTTTGATAATGTTCTTGAGATGAATGTGATGGGTCTTATCTCGCCGTTTGACAGTTTATGTGAAAGTTCTGCAGCAATGCCGTCCTGAGCTGCATATTCTTATGTTTACATGTATTGGATTTTGATCTTTAAAACTTATATTGTACATATCTACCTGGTTTACTTCATCCTCACTTGTGTCCTCCACCTCTAACGCATTCTGTTTGCTGGTGTCCCAACATACCTTTGCCAAGTGTCCCGTTTTGTTACATGTGTTGCACTTATAGGTTGAGTACTTGCAGATACCTATGTGGTTTTTTCCACAACATTTGCATTTTCTTCTTTCTTGCCTTGTGTTTTCTTTTGATGTCTGGTTATCTTTGTAGCCGACTCTTTGACCTGTTCTATTTCCCGATGACCTTTTGTTTATAACGTTCACTTCCTTGCTTGACAGCAGTGTCGCTTCCTTTGTTAATGCGATTTCCAGTAACTCCTTCAGGGTTTTTGTTGTTGCTTCTTCGCATAGTCGTTCACGAATTGGTCCCTTTTGCATTGCACACACAAACTTGTCTTTTAATGAATGTTGCAGATCATTGCCGAATTCACAATTTAATGAGAGGTTATGTATTCTTGCGTACCACTCGTTTACTGTTTCGGTTTCTTCTTGCCTGGCTTCGTAGAACTCGATGCGTTCCCTGTAGGGGCATGTTTTCGGTGCAAACTGTGCCTTCAATAAGCTGCAAAGTTCTTCATATGACTTGGTTTTTGGGAGGTTGGGTGTACACAAATCTCTCAATATTTTATAAGTTTCTGGTCCAATAAGGCTTAATAAAGCCGCTACGCGCTTTTTCCCTTCTTCTGTGTCCTTTATGTCGTTTACTTCAAAGAACTGTTCCAATTGTTCCTGATATAGTACCCAATTGTCGGTCTTCAGGTTAAACCCGGGAATCGCACCTATTAGTGCCATTTTAGTGTTTACCTCGTCGCCACTGTTGTGTCTTGATGATTCCAATAATACTCAGTTTGATATTATTTCACTGTTTATTTATTATTACTCATTAATTTTGTCTACAAGTTACATGTCATTCTGTCACTGACTTTGGCGCCATCATGTGTGTACTGACGCTGCCGCCAGGGTGTCGTTGCCAACTTAACTTATTGAATACACTACATATATATATATATATGCGACAGCAGCATTTCAGCGACAGTTTCATATATACTGTGCGGCTTATGGTGACAATCCCGATCTTTCGCTACCGGTAGCCAAAAGCGGCTAGTACGCGATAGCAGAGGTTTGGTAACCAGCACCAATCGGCGATCTTCGTGAGTATGGATAAGGTGCGATATAAGAAACACAGATGGCGCCACTATTATGAGAAAGCAATACGCTCGTTTACAGCCATTTACTTGATGTAGGTCAGTGACTGGATGCATAACAGAGATAATGCATAACAAATATTTCTTATGGCAATTTGCATTAGGGTTGAACATTTTATTTTATTTCTATTATACAAAAGAAGAGTTAGTGTAGTAGACGGTATGTAAAATAATGTAATAAGTTAACTTTGTAAATACCCATAGTTAATATTGATTAAAAAGCAAAGATTTTTAAATGTAATTCGATTATAATTGTTAACGTAACCTATTTTTTTTTCAGTTAACGTTGTTTATTTGGGTAATAATGGAAGCTAATAAAGTAATTAAATTTTGTATTATATCCAAATTATTTCAAAATGACCAAAAGCAACTAGAACGGGGCGAAAATGCTTATAATAGTGGCCATGTAAAAAAGGTGGACTTTTTTGGCAATATCGAGCCAGCTCTGATTAAAGGTCATGTCCATGCAAGCATGAAAAAGAAATTGTACGACATTGAGGTATAATAAACACTAAATTTAATAACTATTGTAGTCAAATTTGATTTTTTTTTTAGATATCTGTGGATCTGAAGAAGGATGAAGTGGTTACAAAACATTGTTCTTGTCCAAGGGGATTAGATGTTTGTCATCATATGGCTGCTTTATTATATTATGCACACTATAATATAAGCTCTACTGATAGCAAACGGTCATGTGGAATTACACAGAGCAGTGAATCAGAAACAGAGGAACAGGAAACAATTGAGAAATTATTTGGACATAATGAATCCTACAAAGCAATTGTTGACATAACCCAACTTGATAAAAATAAATTTAGAGAAACACTTGGTGATACAAGTATTGTTGGATTTTTATGGCTGTTACGTCCAGAAGGTGAATCAGAAATCATGAAATTAGTACCTTCTATAGAAGATATAATATTTTCAGAGGAATTTATTACTAACGATAATAAATACTCATTCTTTACAAGTAGGTGTTCCTTAACAACCCAGCAAATTGTAGCAGCTACTGTAGGCCAAAGTAAAAATGAATATTGGCTTATTGCTCGAAAAAATAAAGTAACGGCCAGTAAATTTGGACTAGTACTAATAGCTCACAAAAGAAATCGATTTCCTCCATCACTGTACAAATCATTACTGGAAGGGTATGATTTGGATCATGCTCGTGCTGTGCAGTGGGGAATTAGCAACGAAGAAAGTGCCTTAGCAAAATTTAGTGAAATTGTTGGACTTGACGTTACTAAAACTGGGCTTTGGCTGGATCCATGTGGTTATTTGGGTGCGAGTCCAGATGGTTTGGTGGGTGAAGATTCTCTTTTAGAAATAAAATGTCCATATTCAATGCGCAACACTACCATTAAAGAATATATCTCTGGTCATAAATAATTCTTTAAATATGAAAATGATACTATTGTGATTGATTCTAATCATATATGTATATTATCATCAAATACAGGGCCAGTTACATCTAAGTGGACGTAAAAGATGTTATTTTTTTGTGTGGACTCCCACTCATCATGCAGTTTTTATAGTAGACAAGGATGATGAATGGGGACATAATATGGACATTCTCAAAGAATTCTATTTAAAAATTTTCTTGCCAAAAGCATTTAATATTGTACTCTAATTGTATTGATTGTACTTTTTATTATTTTTATGTACAGATATTTGATACAGAAATTCACAAAGATTGTCTATGCTGCTTCAGAAAGACATGACACATACCAGGCATGTGTCCTTCTTTCACACAAACTAGTTTGAATAATATCGACAAGATACTTCTCCGTGGGAGTTTTGATAAATTAAATTAGTGTCTCGTATAACTTTCCCTGCAATTAATATTATGTAGGTTACTATAGATATTTATACCATTTACCTTTTGAAGAGTTAATAGAATAAAAGGGATTCTTCTAATGACAGGCAGTATAAATTAGTTTCATTCATATTTTATAAATATCTAGTCTCTGTTTGTGCCAATAATTGTAGAATATTCTAATAATGTAGTGCATACGTCAGATGCAAGATATTATGGCAGGTAGATAATCATTTTGAATTTCTCTGCAGTTCCTTTTTTGACAGTATTGTTAGAAGTAACTTATATTTTAGGTATGTGTAATGTACTATATATGTATCAATTAATATTAAGTTTACTATTTTGTATACAACTAGTAAAATTGTTTGTATATACTATTAATAAATTTTTTGTAATGGTGGGGTGTTTAGTATTATATAAATAGATAAAATAAAAAATACAATAAAACATGTACTCTTGGTTAAACGTTTATTAAAAAAAAAAAAAAAAACATCAGAACCTATACTGATGCACTTTGCATTTCAGTTATCTTCTGATAACCTACATAAAATTGAGACACTTCTCTGATTAATGGATACTGCAAGTTAGTAAGAGCACCCACAGTTTTAAATATTTTTGAGGCATACGGAAATAACTGTTCTGGTATCATATTTAATATTCGAAAACTCTTCATTCTCCTAATAGCGCGTTCAACGTGGATTGTAGCTCTCGCTATACACTTTGTTTGATTAACTTGTTCCACAGTAAATTGTGGAGTTGATAAAAATGGTGGAACATTTTCACAATATGCTTATTGCTTGTAGAGCCAGGATAAAGGTGACTTACAAAAGTAACTACACCATTTGGTGCTACTCCAACTAGACCTTTCAAAGTATTTCTATGTTTGTAATTGCTGTAGGTTAATCTGAAAAACAAAACAATAATAATAATAAGGAATTATGTGCGTATAAATACCCATGACATTACCTTTGCATTTTCATTGACAGCCTAGGTACATTGCAAGAGATATCTGTACAGTCAATAATGATTCGGCAATTGGTAAAACTACTACAGCAATTAGGCAAGCATGACTTATTTTTGAAACGTGATGGTACTTTTTCCATTAAATTTGTATATAAAGCATCATATAATACATGGACATAAGTTGTAACTACATTTGTTGCTGTAGCCTCTGACACTTGAAATCTAAAGGCCAAGTCAATATGAGAAAAATTTTGTCTTAATTTCATTAAAACTAGTAGTAACTGGTCAATCTTGTCCAATTTCTGGGCTTTCCATTTTAAGTAATATTGGATTTCAACATTCTCAATATATGTATATAGACTTTCAAAAATCTCTCTTGTTGGCAATCCCGTATATTCCAAAATTAATTTATCACTCTCACATATACTTTGATAAGTCATGTGAATTTTTAATGACTTAATAATTTAGTCCTTCCTTTCAACTTCAACACGTAATACAGAAATCTCTGCTTCTAATACTGTATGAGAAGTGCCACACTGCTCTTTATGTTCCATAATAGCAAAATCTGAAGAAGTAGAAGGGCCAGGTTGTGGATCTTCAAAAATAGATTCGGGCTGAAAATCTGCCGTCGAAGGACCTGCTTGAGGTTCAGTCAAAGGATCTGCCTGAGGTTCTTCGCTTGTGGGAGTAATCTGTTTAGATAAAATGATTGTAAAATATTTTATAATACATTTTGAAAAAACACATTTTTACCATTTTAGATATGTTTCATCTAGACTTTTTCTTTTCGGGAGAAAGATAATGTTGCTCAAACAGTTTTCCTTTACTATACATAAACATTTCTGGGCGATTCTCTTTGTTCGTATCTATAAAATGGCAACTGCAAACTCTTGCACCAGGGCCAGGTTCAGCATCTCTCCTATAAATGATTCAATATATATAAAGTATTATTTAACTATGTCCCAAATAAAATAGTCAACTCCAGGCATTAACAAAATTTACTTAATAATATTAAAATTACCTCAATAGAGTTAACCATTTTCTATAAACTTTTATGTTTTTAGGAAACCTGAAGAAAGCACATTTATCTCTAACATTATTGTGATTACAATCTGGAACCCAGCATGTAATAGCCATTGTAATTAAAAAACCTGAAAACACAAACACATAAAATGCATTTTTTACAATACCAATAATTATATATCTACAAAATAATTATATACACTTCTTCTAGAAACTGCATATATGCCGTAAAAATTAGATACTTACCGAATATATGCTTCAAGCATTTAGAATGTAATTTATAAAACATGCACACCTTAAAACGTATCTAAACGAATGGATGCCAATTATTGCCAATGGTTGTCAAACTTGTTTGCATCGTTTGCATCCAGTTCACTAACCTATCTTAACAATATGGCGTTGTGACGTATTTACTAAACGAGCGTATACCACTTAGAAATAGTAAATTGATATAGCGAAATGAATTCATGCCTCATTTGTAAAACAATTGAAATATGCCAATGCTATGAATAATATACAATGTCATATGAATATGTAATTATAATAAAAAATACTTGCAACTATAAAAATAGATTAGGTAAAGTATAACTAGTAATAAGTCGAACAAGTAAAACAAAATAAGAAATATAGTAAAATAATCAAGTTTAGGAAATGTAGAAGATAATATGAGGGTTATAAATAGTATACATATCCCTCGTAAACAATGAAAATGGATTAGTTCACTACAACGGACTAATCAGTAGGAGAGAAGAATTAAGGCACACGAGTTTTAACGTCTTTTGCTATGTGCCAGTTCATTTGAAGTAACATGTCTTAATTTACTATTACCAAATAATAATAAAATACCAACGACCTTAGGTCTGTGCACAAAGTTAAAATTAGAAATACGATTAAGAATTAAAAATCATCATAAGTGAAGAACTTAGCAAATTGTACATAAGATAATACAAGTAAAAAAAAATCCACATATCAAAATATAGAATGCATACTTACGTACATCGGTGAAAATAGTGTCATAGAATAAAAAAGAAATCGTCACAGTACTCAGTTTCAATTTAGTAATAATAGCATCTAGTTGCCAAGGATTTGATATACACGAATACTAGTAAATTTATGATGAATGTAAGTAAAAATCTTCACATAGATACTAATGTAACAGGAAAGAAAGGTATTGAATTAAATAGTCACCATTATTATAACCAATATTTATTTGTAATTATGAAAATCAATAATAATGAAAACTTATAAAAAAGTAAACTAGCAAGGAAACATAACAGCGATTTAATAAAATAAGTACATATATCTAACAAACAAGTAATAAGTATGACAAGTCATATCCAAGATAAAGAAAACATACAAAACTGAAAAGTAAATAAAAGTCCGGTAAATAAAATCACACAGGAAAATAAGAAGTAAAACGTAAGTACGAAAAGGTTATAATGAGTTAAAAAAGTTGTAGATGAAATGTACTTGTATTACTCGGCCAAACACCTTAAAAAGTACGTAAAATAGATAAAAAAGTAAACTAGCAATGTAATAAAATAGCGATTTTTTAAAATAGGTACATATATCTAACAAATTAACAAAGAAGTAATATGTATGACAAGCCATATCCAAGACAAAGAAAACATACAAAACTAAAAATTAAATATAATGTCCAGTAAATAAAATCGCACAAGAAAATATGAAGTAAAACGTAATTACGAAAAGTTTCTAATGAGTTCAAAAAGTTGTAGATTAAAGTAACTTGTATTACACTGCAAAAAACCTTAAAAAGTAGGTAAAATAGATAAAAAAAGTAAAGTATCTACCCACTTGGCAAAAACACAATTTTGGAGAAGGATGAAAGAATTGCTAATGTAGAACAAGTGAGATATAGGTAGTGATTTTGCCACGTGGGTAGCAATGAATCATAACAGAGATTTTATAAAATTGGTATACATATATCTAACAAACAAGTAATATGTATGACAAGTCATATCCAAGATAAAGAAAACATAGAAAACTAAAAATTAAATAATGTCCAGTAAATAAAATCGCACAAGAAAATATGAAGTAAAACGTAATTATGAAAAGTTTATAATGAGTTCAAAAAGTTGTAGATTAAATTAACTAGTATTACACTGCAAAAAACCTTAAAAAGTAGGTAAAATAGATAAAAAAAAAGTAAAGTACCCACTAGGCAAAAACACAATTTTGGAGAAGGATGAAAGAATTGGTAATGTAGAACAAGTGAGCATATAGTGATTTTGCCTCGTGGGTAGCAATGAATCATAACAGATATTTTATAAAATTGGTACATATATCTAACAAACAAGTAATATGTATGACAAGTGATATCCAAGATAAAGAAAACATAGAAAAGTAAAAATTAAATAATGTCCAGTAAATAAAATCGCACAAGAAAATATGAAGTAAAACGTAATTACGAAAAGTTTATAATGAGTTCAAAAAGTTGTAGATTAAAGTAACTTGTATTACACTGCAAAAAACCTTAAAAAGTAGGTAAAATAGATAAAAAAAGTAAAGTATCTACCCACTTGGCAAAAACACAATTTTGGAGAAGGATGAAAGAATTGCTAATGTAGAACAAGTGAGATATAGTGATTTTGCGTCGTGGGTAGCAATGAATCATAACAGATATTTTATAAAATTGGTACATATATCTAACAAACAAGTAATATGTATGACAAGTGATATCCAAGATAAAGAAAACATAGAAAAGTAAAAATTAAATAATGTCCAGTAAGTAAAATCACACAACAAAATATGAAGTAAAACGTAATTACGAAAAGTGTATAATGAGTTCAAAAAGTAGTTGATTAAATGTACTTGTATTACTCTGCAAAACACCTTAAAAACTATGTAAAATAGATCGTCAGCTGTATATAAAGTTGACCGGCGAAGAAGAAGACTAAGAAATTCATAATTCATTCTTACTCACAATTATCTCGCACAAGCACAATAAATGCCAAAAAAGATGATAATGCATGCATATACGGTGCATCAAAAGTTGTATGTTAAATAATAAGTAGAAAAGGATAAAGCAAACAAGACCATGAAAACATAAAATTATAATGACCGGAGAAATCAATGTCCAGCAAAGCAATATACAAATAGTCTTTTATTTGACATGTTTAAGTAAAAGGTCATCCGTTTCGATTCATACTAAAATATACCATAAACAAAAAGTGACAACAAAGTCATAAAGAACTACAAAACATAGAAAATGTATCAACTGTTAAAGAGTGTACAAGTGCCCAAGCATTTAACATACGGATTAACAAATAAAGTTAACTCAACTAATTGCACTCATGTTACTACGTACTAACCTAAGGCATCTAAATGACGAAAGAACAAGACCAAGAAACTTATATTTCAAACTTTCGTACAATAAAAGCCAAAAAAGGAGGATAATACATGCACATATATATATATATATATATATATATATTGATGGCTGTTAAGTGGTCACCTCCGTCTAATAAAGGTGGCGGCCTGACTTCCGTGTTTACCTGTTGATATATATACCTAAATTTTGTATATTTGTGTAAAGGGGAATCTCTGGAATCAGGATTTCACGTGAGGGGAAACAAATTTCCTCATATTTTTCATCATATATGTAGAATCAACTGAGATACGAACTGACCACCAAAGTGTGTATATGTGTAGATACTGATAGCATTCTGTTACCTCTAGCACCGTTGACAATTTTATGGAGGACAGAACTTGCACTAATTACATACAATATATATCGGTACATCAGAAGCATAAGGGTCCAAGTCCATTAATGACACTTTTGAGATATCAGAAAAAACCTAAACGCAGAATGTCATAAAAGCGATGAGATGTCTTATAAATGTTTAATTTCAATTGGTGAGTAAAAAAACGTACATGAGAATAGCTAGTTATTGTATTAATGATGGCATTTAATTAAAACCTCACAATCTTTTTGTTACTTTTTAAAGAATTAAAACAAATGGACATGGTTCCTTATGCTTCTAATCAAAATAATAAAGAAAATAAGTCAAACAATATCTTTATTACATAATATTAATATTGAAATATTGAAATAATATGAAATACTTGAAATAATTCAGTGCTAGTCGAGGTGCTAGTTGAAAATAATTTCTTCATCTGGAGCCATTGTAACTGCTGCACTATGGGGAAGAGTTTGATAATAACGGTGGTACTCAGCTGGTATCCATTGAAGCAAGGTTTGCAAATTGTTATATTTTAATGAATTTATCGGTCGTAGTGCATCTCTTGCAGGAGGTAAATCTTCAGGAAAAGATAGCTCTTGTCTTCTTTTTCTGCGGATGTTCAGTTCTTTAAAATCGAGATCACTAAAAGACGTCTTATAAAACAAAGTTCCGAGAGAATCAGATCTGACTTGTAGCCAAACTGCTTTGGAGATTTGAAAATTTTCACCATTCACATTATTTTTTCTTATCACAAAAGGCGAAGAAGTGGATTTACAGAGTACACTAAAATCCTTGAAATCCGGCACTTGCATTGAATGAACGTGAATTGGATTTTTAATTCGACATGTCCGTACTAAATGCTCCCAGTCTCTTGGTATCACAATTTCAAAGTTACTGAAACGCTTTTTTGTCCTTTCAATTACCGAATGGACAGCGTCTACCTCCATATGAGTGTGGCCTTTCAATAGAAATTTATGATTGATTTCCTTTAAATGTGGAAATTTTTTTAACATCCACGAATAGGTTAACACAATGCCCATGTTTCTATTTTGTCCAGTGCAGTTGTCCGACCAAATGGTCAAAATTTCCGTTTCTGGTTGAAGGTGTTCTGTAGCCCATTTTAAAATGCAAGAACCAACTTCATTGCTGCCTCTACCACCTTTAGTCTCATCCCACATCATGGCATATGATTTGCCAATAGTATCATTATGAATGGTTTCATTCAGAACCCACAATTTTCTGAGGTAAAAAGATTTATAATTGGTTAGTGATGGAACTGGAAGACATTTCTGCATATCCATTGTAATCACATTCTCTTTTTCTTTATTTTCTTTTCCACGTATCTTGTCTTCACTTTTTTGCTTATATCGTTGCGTCGCCTCTTCTAAATGCTTTTCTTTTTCTTCTTTTATTTTAATTTGCTTTTCTGGATCATTATTTTCCTTAATTTTAATTGTGAAATAGTCACAATCATCGCATGTGTCGTTATACGGAAGATGAAAACTCATATTGTATTCTTCGTTGAATATTTTTCTATATAATCATTCTTTTCCACGCTCAGCTTTATCTATACCATTCTCTTCACAGTCTTTTAGATACATTTGGTACATTTTGTTTATATTTAGCTCAGGGCCTAAATAGGTCTTTTTAGATTTTTCCCTTGAATAATGATTTTCATAAGTAGGAAATTTTAAGATATGATCCTTAATTGATTGGATGATTTCGGGCTTCGTTTTATTGGCCGGGGTATGCCTCCCTCGTTGGTCAGGAGCAACCATATTTCCTGCAGAACTAGCGACTTTGTGCAGTGTGACGTGTAAAAATTTTCCACTTATTGACAATGTATTAAGAAACATCTTCTTACAAACTTTTATTTTTTTATTGTTCACACACAGGTGGAAAATTCTGCTGCTGTTTCTTATTCCTTCACGAACACCAGTTCTGGGTCTTTTTCTTTGTGTAGATTTCACGTCAACCAGCATTGCCACATATTGCCTCCTTTGGTCTCATGACGTTTTTTCCCAAAAATATTTGTGAATTCGACTTCTTTCGTTGTTTGTAATTTTTTCACGGCATTTCATTTTGCAGTTGCAAGGCTTCTTCAAACTTCTCGCACTTACAGTTTTTTTAGAAGCTGCAGATACATAACTTTCACCCTTAAGTCTTCCATATTTTGCAATTGACCTTTTCCATAAATGTACATTTTTCTTTCGCTTTTTCCCTTTGTTATTTGAGGTACTTGTAATGTTTTCGCTACTTTTATTTTCATCATTTTCGACTTCTAAACCATTTGAATATTCCAATTCTTGTTGGTTATTAATTTGAAAATTGTCACTATCAGAATCAGAATAGTCTACTAATTTCCATTCTGCTGCAGAGTTTCCGCTATTTGTTTCAATATTAGAAGATCTTGACAACATTTTATAACACAAACAACATTAACGTAAATTTGAAAGAATGTGACGTTTACAGAGATTTGAGCTGTCATCATAAATACACCTACGCCGACTTGGATATTATGTATAACCTCAAAATCAAATTTCAAAGAAATGTTCATGTTAATGAGAAATTAAGGCTGTATGACACTATTCAGTTTAATTTGAATAAAATTATTGTATAAACATGACAAAGACAAACTGAGGTATTAAAAATTTATTGATCCAGATCGAGGTCCTGTCTCATTTTATTAAAATAATACCTATATCATGCCTGTTTAATATGAAATTTAAATTAAATAAATATGAATGCAGCTTTAAAGCACCTTTGTTTTTTATATTACATTGGCGAAATACCATTTTAATGTGAAATTAAAATTTAATCACAACTAAAAAAATGTTCTGCTGCAATTCTCGAAATGTTTAAATGCAAGATGGACTTAGATCCTTATGCCTTGGAAAACAATGGGACATGGTTCCGTAAAAAAAAATCTATTAATGAAGCTAACGCATTTTTTGGACTTTTTTTATAGAATACTAATAAAAAATAATTTTCTGATGACAGCAGTGCAGTTCGTTCATTTTTGTTAAAAAGTGGACTTGGACCCTTATGCTTCTGATGTACCGATATACTCTCTCGTATCGACACGCTGGCTTATCTAAATAAAATAATGTATACGTTTTGTTTATAGAAAGAATTGCTTAGTAGGAGCATTTATATCGACCGTTATAATAACTATAAATGAGAAGCCAACAGTTTGAGTTCCAATTCATAAATCATTTAACATATGTACTTATACGAAATATATTAAGAAACATTTTTAGCATAATAAAATAAAAATTTATTGAAGTTTAAAATATAAGATAAATTTAAATCTTAAATCATAATAAAGAATAATCAGTACTATTTTCTATTAAGAATTACTATCACATTTTTTTAAATACTTTGAATTGTAAAACATTTATTATTAAAGATGTAAAACATTTATTATTAAAGATTCACCAAGTATACATTACATTACATTAGTTTGCAATTTAATTAAATAATATTTATTTTAAGTGCAGTTTAAGGGATTAAAGTAATGATCTCAACATTAACTTAAGCGTATGTAATATAAATTTAAAATTACATGTTTCCAATTCCATTTAATTATCGAAAGTAAGTATCTATCGATAATTGCTATTAACTACTTTCTATAGGATTATTCAAATTTACATTGATAATAAATATGATCTAAAAGCAACATGTAGGGCATAATTAAATATGAGATGAAATGTATTGAGAAATATGTTTGCAATAAATATATATATTACAGAATACATAATATAATAGCATATAAAATATATATGTAAATATTAAGGATAAGTATATATACCTATTATCTAAAATCGGACTAAAATGAGATAATATTTTAATTTAGAAAAATGAGTGCTTTTATATTTTAGAATTAGTTTTTATTCCGTTACGTCTATCTATATTAGAAAAAAACAATTTAGTGTTTTCTCTTTAGATGATCATAAGAATTAAAAGTATTTTCGCTACAATTAAAATCACATTTGCATATGTTGGCGTTGTTGTGTAAGGGTTTTTATTATTTAAGATTGGTAGCGATTGGTAGTTTTAGACTAGAATAGGAGTTTTGTCAACGAACTAGATACAGAGATGATGGCTTCTAGTAGCGCCATACATATGTATAAGATTTAATATCTGTTACTGTAGCTTTGTTAATAAAGTGTTTTAAATTGAAAAGTGTGTTAACGTTTAATTAAAACGAACCCACATAAGAAACAACAAAACATGGTGTCAGAAGTATTAATTAAAACGTGATAACAATCCTGATAACATACTAGTTCCCGCCAACAGATAGGTAACGAAAACAAAATGGAGTGCAAACCACCAGAACAATTTTCCATGGAAGATTCAATTAGTAAATGGCCGAAATGGAAACAAAGGTTCGAGATTTTTATGCTAGCATCAGGAAAAAGTAAAGAACAGGAAGATGTAAAAATTGCCTTACTGTTACATACAATAGGAGAAACAGGTCTGGATATATACAATACCTTTCCTAAGGATAATATAAAAACACTAGAAAATGTCCTACACTGTTTTGACCAGTATTTTCTACCCAAGAAAAATATAACAATGGAAACATTTAAATTCAATAATATTATTCAAAAGGAAGATCAAACCATTGATTCGTTTATAACTGAATTAAAAAAGCAAGCTGCTAACTGCGAATTCATGTGCTCAAAGGACAACTGTAAACAGTCATATATTGACAGAATGTTAAAAGACAGAGTAATTCTAGGAATTAATGACAAACAAATACAACAAAGATTAATTAGAGAACCTGACATGAGCCTTGAAAAAATACAAGAATACTGTAAATCTGTAGAATTATCCGAGCAGCATATAAAATTATTAACTCCAGAAGAGCGAGTCAATGCAGTTTCACTAGCACTAATTAAATGCAAAAGATGTGGCTTTGAACACACGAGAGGGAAATGCCCTGCATACAACAAAACTTGTGCTGTATGTCAGAAGAAAGGACATTTTGCAAAAATGTGTCGCTCGAAAGATAAAAATCAACTATCCACATCAGATTTCAAAAATTCTAGAAAGGATGCAAAAGATAAAAAAGAGAAAAATGAAAACCCAAGATACGAAGAAAAAATAGAAGAAATCCAGACATCGAATGAAGACAATTCAAATATTCTACAAAGAAAAACCGAACTAAATCAAGACAACTATGTTGAAATTTATGAACATAAAGAAAATTCTTTGAATGTATCATGTTGGTATGAATATGTTTTAATTAATAATCATAATATTAGATTTAAATTAGATTCAGGTGCAGAATCAAGTGTATTACCACTAAAAATTCTCAGCAAATTAAATATTCAGAAATCCTCTATTATTCCAACTAAAAGTATTATTCTTTCTTATGGAAATTTCAAAACTAATGTACTAGGTGAATTAATTTTAAAATGTAGCTATAAAGATAAATCTTGCAATTTGAAATTTCTAATTGTAGATCTTGATTCTGAACCGATATTAGGATTAACAGACTGTATAAAATTCAAATTAATATGTCGCTTAAATGCAATTGAGAATAATTTACTTGATAAGTTTACGTTATTACCAAATAACAAAAATGACCTTTATGAACAATTTATGGAAATATTTAATGGTCTTGGCTGTATACCAGGATTCGTAGATATAAAATTAAAAGAAAATGCAATTCCAGTCATTCAGACTCAGAGAAAAGTACCATTATCACTACATAAAAAACTTAAAGAAACTCTAGATGAATTAGAAGAAAAAAGTATAATTTCAAAAGTAAATTATCCTACTGAATGGGTAAATTCTTTAATGATAGTAGAAAAACCCAATGGTTCCCTTCGCTTATGTCTTGATCCCAAACCACTAAATAAATTTATTTGCAGAGAACATTTTATAATACCCAAATGTGATGATATTTTAAACAATTTGGTAGGTAAGACCATGTTTTCGGTCATAGATATGAAAGATGGGTTTTGGCAGATCCAACTTAATGAAAGCAGTTCTAACTTATGTACTTTTAATTCCCCCTTTGGTAGATATAAATTTAATCGAGTACCCTTTGGCCTAAATTCAATACCTGAAATATTCCAAAGAAAAAATATGGAAATATTTGGTGATATACCTGGTGTAAGTATATATTTTGACGATTTAATCGTTACAGGTTCTAATGAAATAGAACATGATAAAGCATTCAAAACTGTCCTAGA
Source organism: Amphimallon solstitiale (assembly GCA_963170755.1). NCBI lineage: Eukaryota > Metazoa > Arthropoda > Insecta > Coleoptera > Scarabaeidae > Amphimallon > Amphimallon solstitiale. Next base: position 42,857,730 of record OY720685.1, on the reverse strand, counting down.
AAGAGCTTTAAAATACGGAATTAAATTTAACTTTAGTAAATTACAATATAAACTAGAAGAAGTAAATTTTTTGGGCCAAGATATCTCAAAAAAAGGTGTTCAACCCTCAAATAAAAATATTAATGCTGTCTTAGCTCTAGAAATACCAGAAAATAAGAAAGATTTACTTAGAATTTTAGGACTATTTAAATTTTTTTCTAAGTTTATACCGAACTTAACGCAATTAACTTTTCATATGAGAAATTTAAGTAGAAATGATATCAAATTTATTTGGACAGATGCTCATCAATCCGAATTAGATACTTTAAAAACTTTGATCACAAACAAACCAATATTAAAGTTATTTGATGAAAATAAAAAAATTACTATTCAAACTGATGCTTCTAGTAAGGGCATGGGTTGTGTTCTGTTACAAGACGGATATCCCGTATCATTTGCATCTCGATCTTTGAATCACGCAGAAGTCAAATACGCTCAAATTGAAAAAGAACTCCTCAGCATAACATTTGCTTGTGAAAAATTTAAATTTCTAATTTATGGCAGAGAGATAACTATACAGACTGACCATAAACCATTAATCCCGATATTTAATAAGAGTTTGGATAATGTTAGTGCTCGTTTACAACGAATGTTATTAAAGTTATTAAAATATAAGTTAAATGTTGAATATCTCCCCGGATCGAAAATGTACGTAGCTGATACTTTAAGTAGATCCTACATTAAGACAAATACACCAGTAGATGAAGAATTGGAGTATATGGTGCATTCACTTTCCTTAAATGTCCCTATGACTCCAGAAAAGAAAGTAACTTTTCAAAATGCTATTGATAAGGACATAATTCTGTCAAGAGTTAAACATTTTTGTTCTACAGGCTGGCCTAAGTCCAATAGAGCTCTAGATGGAGAATTAAAATATTATTTTGCTTTAAGGGATGATATATTTCTCTCAGATAATCTATTGTTTTATAATACTAAAATTATTGTACCTTCACAATTAAGAAAGGAAATGTTAAAATTAATTCATGAGGCCCACTTTGGAATACAAAAATCTAAATTACGCGCTAGACTAGTAATGTTTTGGCCAAAAATGTCAGCTGATATTGAAAATTTTATAAATGAATGTGAAATATGTCAAGTAAATAAACCAGCTAATAAAAGAGAGAATCTTATAACACACGAAATTCCAAATCGACCCTGGCAATACTTGTATTCTGATTTTTTTGAGTATAAAAATCAAAACTATTTATTAATCGTAGATTCTTATTCACATTGGATGGAAGTGGTTCCTACTTCTAGCAAAACGGCAGAAACTGTTGTTAAAGTTTGTAAAGAAATATTTTCAAAATTTGGTGTACCGGATAAATTCTTTGGAGATAACAATCCGTACAATAGCATATGTTTCCGGGATTTTGCGAGAAACTGGAACTTTGAAGTTGAATTTTCTAGTCCGCATCACCACCAATCAAATGGTTTAGCCGAAAAATACGTGGACATAGCAAAAAGAATGTTAAAGAAAATGAAAAATCATGATGATTTGCCTAACTTTTTATTAGAGTATAGAAATACCCCATTACCAAGCATAGGTTATTCTCCTTCTCAACTACTTTTAAATAAATTGGTAAAAACAAAAATTCCTACAGCTATAGAAAATTTAATGCCTAAAATTATAGAAAGCCCTACTGTTACAGATAAATTAAGGAGTAATTCTAAAAAACAAAAAAAACACTATGACAAATCAGCAAAAGATTTACCTCCTTTGAATATAAACGAAAATATTTTATTTCAAAAAAATAAAAGATGGGAAAAAGGTAAAGTGGTGGAAAAGTATAATGATCGTTCCTATATTGTTAAAGATTTAAATAATAATAAATTTAGGCGTAATCGGAAGCTAATTAACAAAACAAAAATAAGCTTCAATAAAAGTAATTTTTGCCCTAACTTGCATTATGTTTACGAAGACCTTCTGGTTAGTGAAACAGATATTAACGATGTTAACCCTGATAATGTTGTAGTGCCTGTTGAAACTATTATTAATCTTGATGATACTATAATAAATAGTGTAATTGATAATGATGTAAATCCTAATCGTAGTGACAATGATGTATCTATAGATAATGATATTATGAATGTAAATGATAATGACTTATTTATAAGAAATCAAAATAAACCTGTAAATACAAGAAGTATGAGAACTTCTCGGCCGCCTCAAACCTTAAGTGACTATGTCTTATATTAATGTATTAACTTAAAAAAAAAAAAAAAAGAAAAAAAAAAAAAAAAAAAGCGTGTTGTGTAAGGGTTTTTATTATTTAAGATTGGTAGCGATTGGTAGTTTTAGACTAGAATAGGAGTTTTGTCAACGAACTAGATACAGAGATGATGGCTTCTAGTAGCGCCATACATATGTATAAGATTTAATATCTGTTACTGTAGCTTTGTTAATAAAGTGTTTTAAATTGAAAAGTGTGTTAACGTTTAATTAAAACGAACCCACATAAGAAACAACAAAACAGGCGTTGCTGTCACTTGCAGCAATCGTAAATTAATACTAATTCTAGGGATATTGTAAACTAAACTGTTCCCGTAACTTAGTTCCTTCATATTTTTGGATATATGGATATACTTTTTCGACTTTACCTCATTTCGGTAATAGCTCAAGTGAAACTGATTTATATAGAAATTTCAAGTCTATATGACATTTACTACAACCATTTCTGATTTTTTTGTTGGTACCTTTTTTGGAAGAAAGTAGTAGAAGAAATAAAAGCCAAGGGCCTCGAAGGCCTGTAGATCTAACAGTTTTGAATTGAAATTGCGGGAAAATATACAATTTAGCAGCTAACGGTTGTTTTGGCGATTTTTAAAATGCTAGCGAACAAAATACAGTCAGAGTTATTGTATTTATATAGTAATTCTAAAAAATTATCAATGGATCGAGTAAACAACAAAGTGAACAAAGTGATTGAGGACATATTTTTAGAGAAGAGAACTTGTGCTACGATACAATACCTCGTATCTGCAAGCAGCGTAAGCTATTCTTGACCTATCAAAAAAAAAATGTATACGTGTTGCTTATATAATGGATTGCTTAGTAGGAACATTTATATCGACCTTCATGTTAATATAAATATAAATGAAAAGCCAGCTGCTTGCGTTTTATTTCGTTGATCATTTGAACATTTGAAATGCTTATACAGAATATGCAGAAATATCAGGAAGATCTCGACACGTCATATCAGTGTAACGGTCAAGTTTGCGCGGGAGCCCTAAGATGTATATTTGTACAGTATGTACCCACAGCAGGAATTTAGTAAGAGCGAAATAAAATTTTGTTAGAAAAGATCCCAGAACAGGCCGATATTATTTGATAAAAACACGTTTTGGTATGAAAGTCGATTTTCAACAATCATTTCTTTAGATAACGAGGATATCATCTTAAGTAACCCCCATTTTTTTCTTGATTTTGAAAATGTTTTTTTTATTGATAAAATATTGCCATATTACATAAGTTTTTCGAACAAATGATAATTGAATGTTAGAAACGAAAATCAAATAAAGCAAAACGTTGTCAGATACAGTTTTTCAAAGCGTTTTGCGTTTTTTTGTAGTTCACTCAGATATAAGTCATTACAAAGTACGAGTTTTATACTTCTTACTTAACCTATTAGCGGTACAAAAATCGTTTGTAATTAAAGTATTGTCGCACATTTACTGTCATACAGAGGAATTAAATTTGAATTTTATTCCGAGCAAGACGTATACGATTTGTTAAATACAATATAACCAGATCGTCCGATCAGCCACTCTACAGTTAGTAAGATTCAGTCTAAATTTCGGAAAACTGGTGTTGTTAAAGATATTCAAAAATTACTGAAAACAGTGTATCTGAATTCAACTCATAAACGAAAACGTGTCCGACCGGCGACCAGAGGTTTGTGAAGCTATGATGGATTTGTACCTTGAAAATGGACGATTGTATTAGCAATTTTCTTCAAATGATGCCACGTTGTGTCCTAATAGGACAGCGAATCATCAAGTATTAAACAAAACTAGCACTCATAATGTCAAATGTCATACATTAGCACTGTGCACTAATATAACGTTTTAGTCGTACATACTGACGTTCGACTAAATATCGTTTTCATAAATTAATATGTTGGTTTACAATATTCCACAGAGGAAAACTGTCAAATGGTAATTTATTTGAAAAATAGTATCAACTACCGATAGTCGGATAATAAAAAAAATTAAGATACGGAGTTGCTTTCTTCCTCTTCGTCACAAAAAACAGGACAATGTAATGTTTTTATTTATGCAAATGTTGAAAAACGTCCTACCTCAATACCAAAATATAGGCCTAATAATTTTGTTAATGAAAAATATTCTATTAACCGATGAATCGTCGGTTCGCATACACAATCACACAGATAACTTATGATGCTAAAATGCAGTGTCCTATACCTTGTCTCCGAATAAGAAGGAGTGATTCAAATATCCCGCCAAAACATGGAACACATAGCTTAAAATTTAGTAGACAATTTGATATGACATCATGACAATTGAGGTTAGATGAACTGTATTAATACTAACTAAGGATTTAGCTGTTTTGTGTTTCATTTACTACTTTCACTAAAATAGATGGATGTGCCGCTTTTCATTTTACCATTCAAAGCAGCAATACGAGTGCACGGCAATTGGAAAGAGGAGAGTAAAGTTATAAACACAAGTGAGAGTAAAATTATAAACACAAGTAGGTGCATACATCTATAATTTGATGAATATAAATCTCTTAACATTGAAATCTGTTCATTCTAGTTTTTCAAAAAAAAATCAGAGGAATTTCTGGATAAAGATATAGGCCCAATTTAAAAATGAAAAGAGTAGACTTTGTTCTGAGCGTTTTGAGAAGGATTGCCATTATAAATATATAATTACTGCACATTTTAGTGAATGTGCTATATCAACATGAGAATTGTGAATCAAGTCATTTATTATTAAATATTTGTATCAGCAAGCAAGAGTGAATCAAACGTTTTATCAAAACGTCCTTAAGAACTTGCAGAAAAAGTTTATGCTTATTACTTTCTATTGTAACTATCAATAAAGAACTTGTACAGATAAATCATTCGTATTACTGCTACAAACCTTGAGGAGGTAAATTCAAGCAACTACTCTTGGAAATGTGAAGCTTACATAGAACAGTAATAAATTGAAAAATTTACATCGGCTGAAGTTGTTTACACGATCTGCAAAGATAATTACATATACCTGCACATTACTAATTACTCTTCTCTATTAAAATTGATGTATTTTGAAAATATATAAAGTATAACACATTTTTATTTCTATTATATATTGGAAATTAACAATAATTTAGTGTTCACAAGAATAAAAATTTACATGGTCGGCACAATTTTTCCAAATACTTATTGTAACATTTGTAATTGCTTCTGTCAAAAGTTGTCGAATAACTGATATTCTGAAAGGGGATTTTTTGAAGTAACTTCACCTTATGTATCAATTCAGAACGTATGTGAAGTATTCTTAATTGCCTATCTTTATCGGTATGGCTTTTTAATCCTACAGGTTTTCAACAAAGCTTGTCGTGCACTCATTATACTTGTGGCAATCCAAACTTTTTCCCAAATATTCTCCACCAGATATTTTCACCATTTTCTATTAGTACAGGTTTCTTTACGTTTGACATATCTGAAATATAACATGTATATGAACATATGGTAATATAATTGATATTTAATTAACACTTACTTGAAATTAATGCGTCAATTCTAGAATATATGTGAGTTGTTCAGTTCATTTATGGTAATAACTCATCTATAGTTATTTTTGCAATGATATTAATATTAATTGTTGGACGTTTGATTTTTGCACTGTCGTACAGTATTTTTGACAGATTCATCAAATTCAAAGTTTTAAATGCCTGATCACTTGTTCCTTAGGTCTTAAGCCGTTTGATCAACTCATGCTCGTGTTGTACATAAAAGTACGGATTTTATTTAATAACACAATGAACTATAATAAACCGAAGTAAAAATGTAAGAGACTAGGTTATGGCTTGACTATAAACATAAAATGACGTTCTGTCAAACTTATTTTCCCATGTTAAACTTGCCTACGCAAGAACCAATGAAATACCTTAAAAATATACGCCATTTTGGCGCGATATTTGAATCACTCCTTCTTATTCTGAGACAAGGTAGTAAACAAAATGTGTTGATGGAATATTAAATAATCATATTACAGGTTTATATATAATAGACGAAAATAGTAAATTTTTCTCAAAAAACTTATTCAAAACAAATTGATAAATGGATGCTAAACTTGTAAAGCCATTTTTCCATAATAAAATTTATTATTATTGTCGTTTTTGCAACATTTTTATTCTGTTAGTTGGACAATGAAAAGATATTTGAAAATCAAGAAAATAAGTAACAAAATTGATATCATTTAAACGGTCGGCATTTAAAAAGTCGTTATATTATTGTGACGAGATTGTACGCTGCCTTGCTAACATACGCAAAAGGTATCACGCTATCTCGGATCAGCTGTTTTAAATTCGGCAAGTCTATTATGGTATTGAAAATATTGCTATTTTAGCAGTTTGTCTGTTAGATTTAACGGTTTTGAATACGAAAAGGTGAGAAAATATGCAATGTAACAGCTATGAGTAGATTTGACGGTTTTTAAAATTTCCGCTACCAAAGGACAGGGATCTAGGAAAATTCCCCGAAAACAATTCACCGACGGAAAATTCCCCGACTACAATTCACCCACAAACAATTCCTCGACAGGAAAATTCCCCGACAGGAAAATCCCCCGACAAACAATTCAACGAATGGAAAATTCCCCGACAGTAACAAACTTCCCTTCACACTTTATCCCGGCTTAGGAAAATATAAGCAAGTAATAACAATTAAAACACTTGGTATTGTCTCACAAATATATATAATTAAACACTCGATGTACACGGTTAACTTTACTAAAGAATTAAAAACTATTAAAATAATCGCACAAAATAATGGTTATAACTCGTCTCTAATAGATAAATTAGACAATAGAATAAATAAATGAATTACATTAAAATTAGCATTTCCCCCGTCTCAGGAGTTGAAATTAAAACAATGGGTTAAAAGTCCATATTTAGGTAGTATAAGTATGAAAATTAGCAATGTTTTAAAGAAGCTGGATTTTAATATAGCCTTCTATAATAATAACACTTTAAAAAGTCAATTAACGAATACTAAAGCAGCGAATTCTAAGTTAAACAAATCAGGAATTTATAGAATTAATTGTAGTGATTGTAATAAATTTTATATAGGTCAAATGGGGCGAAATTTCAAATTAAGGTTCTCAGATCATATGCGAGCCGTTAAATTAAATTATGAAAATTCAAGTGTAGCTAACCATGTTTTAGACACGGGACATCATTTTTCAATAGACAATTTAGAAGTACTGTGTAGTTTAAATAAAAGTAAAAAAAATGAATGTTCTAGAAGGTTATTTTATAAAAGAAAGTTTACTTTTACAACCAGGCAATGTTCTTAATGACCAAACCGAACTCATAAATTCACCGTTAATAAACCCTAGCATTGTAAAAACGGTCTTTCCAGATAAGTCGTGACCTTTCATAATTTTCTATTTTTTGTATTTTTTCTATTTACATTTTTGTTTGAAGTAGGTAGTTACAGTATATTGAATTTTACTTTAGTTTATCTAGAACTCCTGACGATGCCGCAAGGCGAAATGTACATCGAGTGTTTAATTATATATACCTATTTGTGAAACAATACCAAGTGTTATTACTTGCTTATACAATAAAAAGTAGTAGCCCTTCTACATAATTATGACGAGAAAAGCCTTTCCGATTATTATTGTTATTATTACTACTATCTATGTAAAAAACAAAAAAAGGACAAAAAACTTCTATTATAAAAAAAAAACACGTCCTAAGCCAGGACAAACTGTGAAGGGAAGTTTGTTACTGTCGGGGAATTTTCCATTCGTTGAATTGTTTGTCGGGGAATTTTCCTGTTGCGGAATTTTCCTGTCGGGGAATTTTGTCGGTGAATTGTAGTCGGGAAATTTTCCGTCGGTGAATTGTTTTCGGGGAATTTTCCGGCTTCCAAAGGACAGACATATACAAAATTGACTGAAATTTTGTATGTACATATTAATGAAATAATGCAGAAGCTCTTTTTATTTTTATTTTATATATGGTAATTTAAACTGATTTATTTTAAGAGTGAATATATTTTTGTCCATACAATTATAATATACAATAAAATTATCAATTGTTGGAGTACACAATTATGAGATGAGTTGTAGTATATTGCCATAATTATAATACTTAAATAAAATACTAGTAAAGGACATCTTCATTTTGGATATAAACCAGAGGGATTGTACTGCTTGTAATAAACTAAATGTTTTACAATTTCTTTTAAAAACTGTTATCAACCTATTAGGAAATACATGTTAAACAGGTCTATCATGTTGACCCTCTGCTATTACATTCCTCACCGAGTTCTAAAAATAAATTCAACTTTTTGGGGAGGTTATTTGTCAAGTCTGTCCCCTCTTCGGCTTTTTTTAAAAATCTCTGAAAACAGACCACAATTGAGTACAAATAGAAGCACAATTGACACGCATTTTAGTCAGTTGTGCTTAATTGGTGCTCAACTGTGCCGTTCTCAGTTTCATTTGTGGTCTTCTGTTTTCAGAGATTTTTAAAAAACTCGAAGAGGGGGCTGACTTGATGAATGGCCTCCCCAAAAACTTGAATTTATTATTAAAAAACGGTGCCTTCGCAAAGCACGTCAATTGTGCTCAATTATGCCGTATAGCATCTTTCATATAACCCTTTCTCGAAATTTTAGGACTGTTTATATAAGATGACGACTAAAGCCGAATAAAATAAATTCTTTTTTGAGTTAAATAAATATAATAAAAAAAACAGTTTTGAATTTTAAATAAATCTCAACAATAACAATAAAAAAATTAAAATGTAATTGAAAAATTAAAACTTCTTTGTCTATTAAAGTTGTAATAACTCTTGTACTTTTTTGGTAGGTAATTATTTTCACACAGCAATAATTAGGTATGTACTTCATAAAATTATTATATTTTTCTACCACTGTCATTGAATGTCATTCACCCCCTTTCGATTTTTCTTAATACCTGTAAACAGTAGAGGAAAATAAAACTAATAATGGCACCAATGGAGCATAATTGACACATTTTATGGTATATAGGTATAAAGTGAGTGCGAAGGCACCCAGTTTTAAACAAAATTAACTTTGGGGGGATCGTCAAGTTGGCCGCCCTTTTTTAAAAATCACTGAAAACACAAGAGAATAAAAAAAACTAATAACGGCACAACTCAGCACAATTGACACGCGTTTTATAAAATAAATTATAACAACTTCACAGATTTAAGTTTAACCGATATCTCTCTTACAATACAATTTTGTCAAAAAATTGTATGGATCGATAATATACAGGGTGAGGCATTAGTAGCCGCGTCTTCGATTGCTCTTTTGTGTTTTAAATAAATGAAAAAACAATTAGTAGCAGATCCATGGTTGCTTGTAGCGCATATTGCAAAAATACTCTAAGCTCTGACGCACTTCCGGTTTCACCGGAAATGCACGGAACTTAAGTTTTTTAAATCACTCACCCTATATATTTTTGGATTTTCTTGTACTGCTTTAAATTGTCTGTTCAACTATTTTGTATTTTTCAAAATTGAGCCAATAGTTTTTGAGTTATTAATTTTTCTTGAAAATATTTGACCAAAACACGTGTTCAGAAAACAATCCTTTTCACTTTTTTTTTTAAAATTAAAAACATTAACTTTGGTGGTGCCCGTAGCCAAGAAAATTCTACATTACTTGGTAAAGTTGCACTCGACAATATCTCAAAAAACTTTGTTTTTTCAAAGCCTACTTTCTAAAATTTTCACATACCAAAAACTTATTTTTTTTAAATGGAACACCCAGTATTTTGTTGAGGCATTTTGTTCCTTTTTTTAACAATGTCCTATACGTATCTTTTGTAATTTCTGAGATAATCACTATAGGAACAATTAGCGGTCAATTAAAGAACTACGAGCGCTGTTGTTCTATGCACCAAAATATTCGTTCAACCAATGGAAGGCAGGAACGGCGCTTGACTTCCTTAGTCAACTTTCAACAAAGTAAATGTTAAATCCAACTATCCCCAAAGTAATAATTTTACAGAATGAAGAGCATCGCATTTCAATTTTTTAATTGCGGCAATGTCCATTTGCAGTATGTAATTTTTGACTCTGTTGGCTAACATCGAAATAAAATAAAGGTTATGTTTACTGACATATTTGAAGATGTCTTCAAAAAATTTTGAAAATCCGTCCGTCGATAGCGAAGATACTCTCCTCCATTAACATTTTCATCAAAGAATTAAGGTCCAAGTATGTAACTATCCACTATTCCTCCCCACAGTTTTAATGACCAACGATTTTGAAAGTTTACAGATGTGATAAAGTGGGGGGATTTATGTGTTATAATAACGGAAATTGTGAGGATGAACGTATTCACTTTAATAGAAGTTGGCTTCGTTGGTAAATAACAAAAAATTGAGTAAGCCAGGATAATTTATCTGCTGCCAATTGACAACAATGTAAGCGATTCTAAAAATTTCTTTCATCTAACCCTGTGTATGAATATGCTACGGGTGAATTTCATGTTTCCCAATTATTCTGGATTCTCAAATTTGACTTATTTCTAACTGAGGACTAAGTTTCGTAGTACTGGTATGGGGGTGTTCGACTACACTCGCAAGTACCATAAACGTCTTATCCTCATCAGTTATTGCTTTTTCCGCTCTTTATTTCATATTCAATACTTTCTGTTCACTCAAACCGTCCACTTTATACTTTCGAAGGTTTCTGGCTTCGGTTGACTACTATCAGGGATCGCTAGCAGTTTCTTTCAGATTCACTCAAAACGTCAATGATATCTATTAACTCTTCATAAGAATAATTCATTTGGATGATAACTAATAGCGATGCTTTTATAAGTTTTGACATAAATGTATACCGACTTTCTTTAACAGTTGACTCAGGCAGTCAGCCGCATTCCAGCCTTTATTGGACCAATATTTGGGTGCATAGAACGGCAGCCGTAGTTCCTTAATTGACCGCTAATAGCTCCTATAGTGATTATCTCAGAAATTACAAAAGATAGGTATAGGACATTGTTAACAAAAATGAAAGAGAATAAAGAAAGGAACAAAACGCCTCAATAAAATACTGGGTGTGCCATTTAAAAAAAATAAGTTTTTGGTATGTGAAAATTTCAGGTAGTAGGCTTTGAAAAACCAAAGTTTTTTGAGGTATTGTCGAGTGCAACTTTACCAAATGATGCGGAATTTTCTTGGCTACAAGCACCACCAAAGTTAATGTTTTTACTTTTAAAAACAATGTGAAAATGATTTTTTTTCTGAACACGTGTTTTCGTCAAATATTGTCAAAAAAAAATAATAACTCAAAAACTATTGGCTCAATTTTGAAAAAGAAAAAAAGTACAAGAAAATCCAAAAATATATAGGGCGAGTCATTTAAAAAAATTAGGTTCCGTGCACTTCCGGTGAAACCGGAAGTGCGTCAGAGCTTAAAGTATTTTTACAATATGCGTCACAAGCAACCATGAATCATCCACTAATTGTTTTTTCTTGTATTTAAAACGCAAAAGAGCAATCGAAGAAGCGGCTACTAATGACTCACCCTGTATATGCATTTTATTGTAGTGTGCGTTATTTCTTAATATTATTATTACAATTTGTATTAATATCTCAAACAAGTTTTAATTTTTCAATTACATTTTAATTTTTTATTGTTTCTTACTTCTGACAAGAGATGTCAATAAAATGTCATTTATGTATTATTAATTGAATGTAAATGTTTTGTAACACTGAAAACAAAATACAATTAATATCTAATTCATTAATTAAGTACAGTTTGACAAGACAATGTCATTAATTGAGTTAATGACATTGTCTTGTTGACACAATACAGCTTGCTCAATCCTCTCATTTTTTAAAAAACATAATGCTCGTCGCATTTTGGATACTTTGTTGTGATGTTTCTTAGCAACTGTAACCTGTATTTCATAGATGTTCTATCTTCTCCATAGCGAGAAATCACATTTCTTAATCCTGAGGAAGCACATGAATTATATGTGCGAAATATTGATTAAAGAGAATTAGATTTCCATCACATTGTAAAACTTGTTTTTGATTGCTGGATTCCCCAATACCTTTTTCAATGTATACATAAGTATATCTATAAAATATGTAGGGTTTCAAAGCAATTGTAAAATACGAACAGAAGTAGTAGTGGCTCTATAAAAATTAGGGGGTTATGTGTAATAGGTTTAATAATGAAAATGTTTATAAATTGTAGAGCAAAAATCGGAAGTGCAGGTTGAATGATAAAAATAAATTAAAAATTTAGCGTAGGCGAGAGGATTGTTAAGTTTTGGAAAATACAGCTGAGGCACAAAGAAGAAATAGAAGGCAACATCTGTGAAAAAAATAACAAACCAAAATTAATCATATTCTTAGCCACCCATATTAATAATAGAAATTAATGTAGTACAATAATTAAGTATCCATAAAACGCCGTAATGAGTATACTCAGCGACCAGCAAACGCGAATGTGTAAACCAGAGAAATAGAACGATGGAAAATGTAACGGAATAACCGAATGCGATATAAACTGGCTAATAAGCGATATCGATATCGTAGTATATGCCGCAGTATATTTATAGTGCATGGGAACCCAAGGACATGTACGGCGAGGGCGATTAAAAAGTCCTCGTGTGAAAAATAAGGAATTACCAACGAAAGTAAACCAGTAAATTATACCCGATTGTAAATATATACTGACCAAGTGACCACCAATAGAAGCATTAAAAGTCGATGTCCTTGCCGTAGCACCGTAACTAGATGAATAGTCAAAAGATATAACAAGTATAACTACATGAAAAAATGAGGTGTGGCCACCACACGACTCTCTTATACATATGAGCGTTTCAAAGTATACAATTTTAAGATTTTTTTTATACAAAACTTATTCAAAAACCTATTCTAAGTACTTACATTCTCTTAATACATCGCTGTAGAATCCTGACTTTGCAAGATATTCCGAAAAAAGGGCAACCCGCTAACGGTAAAAGTGCCACTTCCGGTTCGAATTGTTAAATTTCAAGTATACAATAAACATAGGAAATTCAACTCTATATACTTTTGTACTCTTAATAAATATATATAGAATGCATAATTTACGACATATCTGAAAAAAAATCGCTATTCGGTAAGAGTGAAAGTGGTACCGCTGGTCCGAATTTTGAAAATTATTTTATACAAAATAAATACTCGTAGTGTATCTACCTAGAAAGCATGACATGCGAGATATGCGCATAAAACTGATTTGCGATAAGAGTAAAAGACCTACTGCCTGTTGGAATTACGAAAAACTTTTTTAAGACAATTTGTCCCAAATGTAATTTTGAGTACATATCAATTGTTTATAAATTTGTATGAACTTAGTAATTGACGAAAAATTGGCAAAATTCGAATTTTTCACTGAAGTAAACTGCATCATCCGGTCTACCGATTTTACTGAAAAACTAATCAGATCTCAAGAGGGATATTTAAGACGTAAACGCAAAATTCGGAATCGACATCTGCAGCGGTTTGACCGCTATCGTGGTCACACACAGACACACACAGAGTGACAGACAGACAGACAGACAGATATTATTTAAAGAGCACTTTTTAGGTATCAGGGGACATCAAAACGTGGCCATCTGCAAAAATCTCGAGGTCGAAAAATTCATCATCACAATGCTTCCTAATACTACGTATAATAAAGCAAAAAATGAGGTGTGGCCACCACGCGACCGTCTTATACGTATGAGCGGTTCAAATTATAGGATTTTAAGATTTTTTCTATACAAAAATTAATCACAGTCCTATTGTAAGTACTGCTATTCCCTTAATAAATCTCTATAGAATGCATACTTTGCAAGAAATTTTCAAAGATGTGCTACCCGCTAAGAGTAAAAGTGCTACTTCCGGTCCGAATTATGAAATATCATATATACAAAAACTATTGCCAATCCAGTGTTAAATACTTTTGTATTCTTGATAAATTTATAATGCATAACTTACGAAATATCTGCAAAAAATCGCTAATCGATAAGAGTAAAAGTGGTACTTCCGGTGTGAAATTAGAATTTATTTTGATACAAAAGATATTGAAAATTATGTTATAAATACTATTATACCCGTAACGTACCTACTTGTCTAAAAACCACGACTTGCGAAATATTCGCAAAAAACTTTTTTAAGACAATTTGTTTCAAACTTAATTCTAGGTACATATGAATTCTTTATAAATTTTTTTAAACTGAGTAATCGACGAAATATTTGCAAATTTCGATTTATCCACTAAAGTGAAGTACTACTTTCGGTCGGCCGATTTTGCTCAAAATCTAATCAGCTCCCAAGAGGGAGTTTATATTCGTAAATACAAAATTTGGAATTGATATCTGTAGCGGTTTGACCGCTATCGTGGTCACACACACAGAGAGACAGACAGACGCACAGAAATTTTTTAAAAACCACTGTTTTGGTATCAGGGGACTTCAAAACGTGGACATCTGCAAAAATCTCGAGGTCGAAAAATTTCATCACAATACTTCCTTATAGGTACTACGTATAAGAAAGCAAAAGACTTTTTTGGTATCAGGGGAATTCAAAACGTGGACATCGGCAAAAACGTCGAGGTCGATAATGTTCGTCATCACTAGGCCGCGGACACGAGCGAGCCATGACTCATCGCCCATGGGCGCACTATTGAGATGTTGTATTTTTAAAGAGGTTTTAATTTTATTTATATCATTGGATAACAAGTGGCTGGTGATTATAAAATACAAAATACCCTACTATTTGTTCATTTTCTCTTCTGTAAGACTTGTTCTCTTTGAATGAAAAATGAGGTGTGGCCACCACACGACTTTCTTATACGTATGAGCGTTTCAAATCATACAATTTTAACCATTATTTTATACAAAAATTATTCAAAATCCTATTCTAAGTCTCTTAATAAATCTCTACAGGATACATACTTTATGAGATATTTGCAAAAATAATGCTACCCGCTATGAGTGAAAGCATTACTTCCAGTCCGAATTTTGAATTTTCATTTGTAAAAAAAAAATTCCAAATCCAAATCTAAATACTTTTATACTCTTCGTAAATCATGCATATGTACGAAATATCTGCAAAAATCGCTATTCGATAAGAGTAAAAGCGTTACTTCCGGTGCGAATTTTAAAATTTCATTTATACAAAAAAAATTTCAAATCCAACTCTAAATACTTTTGTACTCTTGACAAATATATATAGAATGCATAATTTGTAAAAATCGCTATTCGATAAGAGTAAAAGCGTTACTTCCGGTGCGAATTTTAAAATTTCATTTGTACAAAAAATATTCCAAATCCAAATCTAAATACTTTTATACTCTTCGTAAATCATGCATATTTACGAAATATCTGCAAAAATCGCTATTCGATAAGAGTAAAAGCCTTACTTCCGGTCCGAATTTTGAAATGTTTTTTATACTAAAGGTATTGAAAATTATGTTCTAAATACGTTTATACCCGTAACGTACCTGTTCTAGATGTAGAAAGCATGACTTGCGAGATATTCGCAAAAAACTAATTTTCGATAAGAGGAAAAGACCTACTTCCGGTAGGAATTTCAAAAAACTTTTGAAATAAAATTGTTTTCAATTTTAATTTTGAATACATGTGAATTCTTTATAAATTTGTGTAAACTTAGTAATTGACGAAATATTTGCAAAATTCGATTTTTCCACTGAAGTAAACTAGTACTTCCGGTCTACCGATTTTACCGAAAAACTAATCAGATCTCAAGAGGGAGGTTATATACGTAAATACAAAATTAGGAATAGATATCTACAGCGGTTACAGACACATAGACATTTTTTAAAAACCACTTTTTTGGTATCGGGGGACTTCAAAACATGGACATCTGTAAAAATCACGAGGTCAAAAATTTTGGTCATAACCAAAATGGATTACCCACATTAGATGAGGCAATTAATAATTTCACAAGTATTCCAAGTCACTTCGGATGTGGTCTTCGGCAAAAGTTAGACGCAGTTTTTAATAGAAATCCATATTTAATAACATTGCGGCAATAGTGTATGCTAAATATGCTGAAATAAAATAATATTTACAGTACGCACATATAACCAGTTGCGATGAGGAAAGGACGTTTTCTATCTACATACATGGATGTACTTCATTCAAAGAGAACAAGTCTTACAGAAGAGAAAATGAACAAATAATAAGGTATTTTGTATTTTACAGATCACCAGCCACTTGTTATCCAATTATATAAATAAAATTAAAACCTCTATAAAAATACACATCTCAATAGTGCGCCCATGGGCGATGAGTCATGGCTCACTCGTGTCCGCGGCCTAGTCATCACAATACTTCCTTATACTACGGATAAGAAAGTAAAAAGTAAACACCAAAGCAAACGATTGCACCACCGAAGTAGGTATTCGGTTACACGAACGAGCGGCGAACCTTATCTAGAGATTAGGAAGTAGTGATGTTTTGGCTACTCGAAATACGACGCAATTATTAAACATATAAATACCAAGTTTATTAAATTATGACTTCAGACAGTTCTCGTCCGTTCTCGTGACCTACTCGAAAGTTACATACAGTGTATATACTAGTGTAATATAATTGTCAAAATCCCGGAATAGAAGAAAGTCAGAATGTATATCTTACGATTATTTGTGCTTATAGTAACCGTAACAAACTCGACAGCGATAAATCTGCTACCATGTACCGAACTAGTAACCCCAGCTGACTTGCAATTGGCCCGTGACATTATTACCGAATCAACCCCGCCTGGTTACCTGTTGGACGAAGTAGAGCCGCACGTAACACTTGGCAGAAATCCACACAGGTGGATAGGGATATTTACAAGAAATGACAATAACTATAATACAGGCTGTCAGTTCATAAAGGCCATGAAGGCAGAATTTAAGCAACGTTGTCCAGCAGGAAGTGAAATTCGCATCGTCAGTGTCAGAAACCGTATAGGAGACCAACGAATTATTGTTGAGTTTTTGGTTAATTGTTTCTGCACGAACAATGTAAATCGTCGAAAGCGTGGATTGATGTATTAATGTAATACCTATGGATACACCACTGAGAGGGGATGTACCTAGTGTATTAATCAGTTGAGAGGTTAGTCAGTCACTGTATGTTGTTTGTGTTTATTTGAAATAAAGATATTGTATTGCTTTATTATTGTTGTATAGTTAGTGACTGGTGAATTTAGAGTAACGTTATGTTGTAAAATTTAGCTTATTGTGGTACTATGACGTAAGGATATAACAGTAATATTCAAATCATATTTTCAATTTTATCGTACGTAACCATTATGTCCTTTGAAGTATTATTGAATCAACTCATAATAATTACTTATATGAATTTGCTATGTTTTCAATAGTTATAATAAAGTGTGTATTGTAAATATAATTATTAATCTTGCCTGGTTGTAAATTGAATCAAATAAGTTTATCTAGCATAGTTGTGATTAAAAGTCATATTAATCTTGCCTGGTTGTAAATTGAATCAAATAAGTTTATCTAGCATAGTTGTGATTAAAAGTCATATTAATCTTGCCTGGTTGTAAATTGAATCAAATAAGTTTATCTAGCATAGTTGTGATTAAAAGTCAATCAGGTATTTAGCATACGTAGTAATTTAGTTAAGTATCGTTCTTATATGAATTTGCTATGTTTTCAATAGTTATAATAAAGTGTGTATTGTAAATATATGTAGTAATCTTGCCTGGTTGTAAATTAAATGAAATAAGTTTATCTAGCACAGTTGTGATTAAAAGTCAATCTGGTATTTTGCATACGTAGTCATTTAGTTTAGTTTCGTTGTCTCTATTTAAATTGTCGAAAATTATTGTGTTGAATTCAATACTTGTATTGTAACAGTGTTTATTTTTCTTTATGTTTATTAACTCATGTACATTTTGTCATTCACTATTTCTTGTATTGAATAAATTGTTATTGATATTATTGAACTGTTTTCTTTACAGTATTCTCCGAAATATTTTTTTTCTTTTTGTCGTACTAAGGCTTAAGGAAAATTTTAATTGAATATATTTGTAAACTTTTGGGATTTGGTATTTATCACCCTGTCTCGAATAACAAGGAGTGATTCAAGTACCGCGCCAAAATCCGGAACACATAGCTTAAAAATTTACTAACACTATATATGACATGTTATTCAGATTGAGGTTAGAAATAGTGTTTTAGATAGGAATTGTAGATCCGTTTTATTTTTAACTAAGGATTTAGCGCTTTGTGTCTCATTTTCAATTATGGATTGAAATGACTGGATATGCCACTTTACATTGTACCATTCAACGCAGCAATAAGAGTGCAAGGCATTTTAATACAGGTATAAGTTATAACCACGAGCAGGTACATTCTACATCTATAATTTGATGAATGTTCATCTTTTATCTTAATATTCAATTTTGTTGATTCTAGGTTGTCAAAAAAAGGCTATTAGAAGGTATCTACAAATAATGACAATACATAAGCCAAATGAAAATAGTAGATTATGTTCTGAGTGTTTTAAGGATTACTATTATAAATCTATAACTATCATACTTCTTAGCGAATGTGAAAATTCTTAATTAAGTTTCTTATCCAATATTTGTAGCAGAGGGGAGAGTGTATCACACTTTTCATCAAGAGTCCATCAGGAATTTGCGGAGGGCCCTTGGCATTTTATTTTGTAATTAATATCAATAAAGAACTTAAACAAATATATCATTGGTGTTCTATGATAATCCTTGAGTAGGTTAATTCAATTGCAATTACTTTTAGAAATATGAATCTATATACAACAGTAATAAATACTATAATTTACATTGGCTGAAGATGCTTACACTATCTGCAAAAATTATTACATATACACATTATTAATTATTATAGTAATATATGTTGACCACTTGAGGAATATAAAAATTATAACTAAATATTTTATTATTACTAATTATATTTGCTATTTCTGTTTTCTGCAAATATTGATAAAATGTTTTCGTTGAATAATTTATACTATCTTAGAACTTTTCACTATGTGTTGGAAATTAACATTAGTGTTTTCATTAAATTAAAAAGATTATTACATATTTCATAATTTTAGGCCACTAGAATATGTAAGGTATGTATTTCTTTTGACAGGAAATCAAAAACAGTTTTTCTAACAAGTTATTACTGTAAAGGTATGTTTAAATTAAAAAAAAAAATTGATATAATTTAATACATTTTATTACTTTATGTATACAATAACCCATCATATGTGCTACATTTTTACCACTTCAGCACCGCACCGGGCTTCAATATATTTCTCTTCAAACTCTCAGTATGCTGTCTATATATCATACTTATTCTACGATAAAATTAAACTACTTTTAAATTATGTGGTATGGAATATACATACTAGATATAATAGTAAGAAATTACATTAACCCATGACTGAATATCCTCACATATTACCTGGATCACCATGAGCAATGAGTTATTATCTATCTGAAGTTCGACTTCAGTGGTATTCTCTCAGCATTCGCTACAGAATTACAAAAAGCTACAGCAAAACCAGCCACTAATACACTGTCTTGTTAATTTTGCTGTAGGAATAAGTATATCAAGCGAAAGTTTATAATAATAATAATTAATGTAGTTACATATGCTTATCACACTGCACTTTATACACTATGAAGTTCAAGAGTTCATTTTCTATAGAGCACTACCACGTTTGAATGCAATCTCTTGTTGATACATATACACACCGATATACATATATTACAATCTATTTTGTTTTGTAACATTCAAAGTAAAATGTTTGTAAAGACGAATAACATGTTACAATAAAACATTAGTGACTATAAATATTTAACAAAATGGCCACATAAACTAGTCTGATTCACTTGTTCTACACATGTATGAATCACGGTTTCCGACACAAATCATAAATAGTTCCACAATATTATCCACTAATCCATCTAAGTTCCGCATTCTCTTGATCCTATATGTAATATTACTATTCCACCTGCCTTTACCATTAGGGTTTCTTAATCCTGTTGATAAACCTTCAACGTCAGCTTGCCGTGCACTGATTATTACTGTGTCAATCCAAACGTTTCCCTTTGTGTATCCTTCGTTCAATCATGTTTCATCTAAGTACAATGTCGGAGGACCATCATCTGTGAACTGTTTTATTGTTCTCAGGTATTTTCTTTTCCAGTGTTTCATTAGCACCTACTTCAAATTGATGTGTTTCTAGTATCTGTGTAGAGTTGCTCAGCTCATTTTTTATATGAACTCATCTATTACTTATATCTGCCATAATTTTATCAAAGGTCGGAAGCTTGTTTAAAAAAGAAGCTGTACACCTTCTGTCGTACAGTTTTTTTTACAGATTCGTCGATTTTATAAAGTTTTCAATGCCTGCCTAATCGTACTTTAGAAGGCCTTCATTTCCCTGTATCTTTATATTCCTTCATTATCTGATATACAGTTGACTTTTCGTCAACCCTCAAATACATATTTGTAATATTTTGTTATTGAAGGAATACTTATACCTTACTTAGTGTTCTGGAGATGTTTATTACCATTTCTGTTATTCCCATTCTGGGAATTTGTACCGTTAACATTTTATACATATTTAAATCGGTTTGTTTTTCGTTATCTGTTAGATGTCCCAATCGATCACGCTGTTTAGGCAGCGAAACTAACGCTAACGCTTTGCTGGAATATGGCAGTTCTCTTATGTTCATAAGTACAGATTTTATTTATATAATAACAGTTAATTGTGATATATCAAAGCAATAATGTAAGAGCAAAATCGTTGGTTATAAACATAACATGGGCGTACTTATTTTTGGCATATTAAAACTGCCTACGCTAGAACCAATGACATGCCAGACAATTTTGTACCATTTAGGCGCGATATTTGAATCACTCCTTGAATTTCTAAGCATTATATATTAAATGACAACATTTTGTCCGCGTCTGTAATGATGAGCTATTGTATGTTACTGTATATTACGTTTTATACTAAGTTATTGTTTTTAGTGTAATGTGTTTATAATAATTTGCATAACGTAGGATAATATCTACATATTTTCGCTTACGCTTACTTTGGCAGCTTGGTAACATACAATAATGTTTTTACCACAGTGGTATTATATACTGACTTTTGAATTTTTATATACAGGGTGTTCCTAAATATCATGTACATAAGGAAGGGGGTAACTATTTGGTTTTTTTTGTGACTAAAATTTCATATAAACATAGGTCTGCAAACGCTTCGTTACCAATATGCGGGGTGTTGGCTTTTCAAGAATTTTTCACTTTTTACTGTATAGCTCCTGCAGTTTTTGAGATATTTTCTTCAAATTTGGAAGGTAGGTTACGCTATAAGGCCTGCATCATTAGCCATGCCAAATGATTATGTAAATCTACAGGGTAATACTTTTTTCGGGGTCATGCCCTCTTTTCTCACCCTGAATTTTTTTGCGATGCGCCACTGCTACATTCTAAAATACGCAATACATTTTCTGTCTTGCTTATAAACTTTTTGATCTTTTATATTTTTTTCTTATCTCTGACCGTTATCGAGAAAAAAAATTGAAAACAATTTTCTGTAATTCGCAAGAGAAAATTAAATTTTTTAAAATGATCTAGCAGGCTCTGGCTTTATTCTGATAATCACTTGAGTTTATTAATTTGACAATTGACATTACAAATCGTAAAAAAACTGCAGGAGCTATACAGTAAAAAGTGAAAAATTATTGAAATTTCAACACCCTGCATATTGGTAACGAAGCGTTTGCAGACCTATGTTTATATGAAATTTTAGGCACGAAATAAACCAAATAGTTACCCCCTTCCTTATGTACATGATATTTAGGAACACCCTATAAAATTTTTGTCCCAATAATCCGAGGACACATTTCTTCTAAATGCATTAACTATCTATTAAAACTCATGGTCAGATTAATTGTACTAGGGTTTTACAATATTTGTTGTCCATACCTTTTCATTTTACAGTATATTTTGTTTTTATTCTTCTAGTATAAATAAACAATAGATGTACTTATTGTAAACATAATACTACTTTTAAGTAATTGATAGTTATTCATTTGACTTCTTGTAAATTAAAATGTGTAAAAAGTGTCCCTATGATTCAAGTTTCCTATTTCTTTAATTATTTAATATTATTATAGCTAAAATGTTCTATTATTGTTTACTCCTTTTAACCAGTACGTTGTTTTTGTACACCTTCTACTTGTACTATATAATGAACGTATTTAATAAAGTGTCATTTTTCTACGTAATTCGTCGATTAATTATTCATCTGTATTATTCAGTATAACCTCTTCTATCCATACCTTTTAACTTTACCTTTTAGTGAATTTTTATTTTATATTTTAAAACTGGTGTCCGATACATGTTTACCACGTTCTAATTATTCTTGGGAGGGGTTCACACTGATGCAATTAGTTGCAGCAATTCCTGTTTTATGAAAAGTTGCTCGAAACTTCGCGTTCACAGTATGCAAATACTTGCTCCAATTTATCGCTTGCAAAATGTTGCACGTGTTAGATTTTCTGAAAATGTTGCCTGCGATTATGATTATAATAGTAACTAGTCTTTGATGTTACTTGACGTTCGTCCAACTTCATTAGTTTTACAAAATTTTAATATATTGTTACACCTATTTTCTATGTATTGACTTTCGATATTACCAACATCTGCGGTCGTATCTGACTTGTATGCTTGGTCAGTAGGATTACAACATTACGTAGGTAAGTTCCATCGGCTGCATAGATTACTGGTACTTACTTTTCGGTTGATTGATTTGGGCTGTGGCTTGTCAAAATTACATTTTTTTTCATTTATATCTTTCATGTATTGTATATTGTATATGCGACTCGTACTCCACTTTCAAAGTGCGAGTTGCCTTATTACTTGACAAACAGCGTTCTTATACAACTTAAATTATCGATAATTCGGGTAAATATTTTTCTTTTTATATCACTTTTCTATGCAGCAAATGGTAGGTACCTATTGCTTCATTTATAGTATTTTTTGTTTTTTTTGCGGATTTTTTGGGGTATAGTATAAATTATTAGCTGAATAGAATATATTACATGGACTGCATTCTTATATGTTATTATAAATGAATACATTTTAAGACCAACTAAGCTTGTTAATATATATATAAATAAATTTTATTGCTAATAGTATCTTTTACTTAAGTCAGTGACAATTGCATTAAACTTAATATAAACGATACAATCAGAACTAATTTGTATCTACGGGTACATATTCAGCAATACCCCTTTACTGATATGCTGATTATAAATTTGTCTCTTACATTAAACACACTTTGATATATATATGCAGCTATACAAAATCATATTTTTATTATATACCATATAAAACAAAAATTATACAGATTGCTAATACTCACAGCTGTACTAACACAGTGCCGTTTTAAGCTTCTATATTTCTTATGTGTGATACTCCGTTTATATGCTGTTATATATTATTATTGTTTCACTACCATTATGGGCAAATGCGTTGTGTTCAAATTAAAAAAAGGTTTCTCCTACAACATTGAAAATATTAATTTACCACTGATTTCAATAATATTCTAATACTGATTTTGAAATTTCAAAGTAGTTACGGGTTGATCATATCTTGATTACATTTTCTTATAGTGTCTGGTATACTTCTATCGAAAACATTGGATCATTTTATATATTTGTACTTATTTTATATATAGAGCTTAATAATTTATAGACCGTTGTAGGTAAGCGAGTATAAGGCGCTTCTTTACAAACTTGTGTATACCACGTTGGCTTTCCCTTCCGGCGTACTAATTTGCATTGGCCCTGTAGTATATAATGCACTTCCACAGCATATCAACCTACTGACCTATTTTTTAACATTTTTGAACGGCAATAATTTTACTATTGTATGGTATAAATTATTCTTCTGTGGAAGACTATTGTTCTGCATTGAATTAGTTGCAATGTATTCTGTTTGTATTGTGTACTGTTCATTGTTATTTAATATTGGACTATTGCAAATTGTATTTCTTTCTTCGCTATATCTTGTATTACCCAGTGACGTGACCTACTCAGATTATTGTAATTAAGGTTTACATACATTATTAATAATACACCTAAGTGGCAGACTCTACCTAGCCCTAGACACAAAGTCTGCAATACCTCTTACAGGAGTATTAAATTACTTTCAATAAACCACTCTATATAAGTTTAAGAGAAATATAATAATCTAATGAGTTAAGACTGTAGGGGATTATCTTTGGATAAGTTATTAATTTCACTAATTTATGTTTATAAGCACTTTATTGATGACAACGGTTTCAATAATTTCACTTTTTATTCGTTTCTTGGTTTGGCTCATTTCCTGTGTGTAGGACGTACATCAGTTCTCACCTGCCTCCTCGGTTTATTATCCAGCTTGTATTACCTTGGAATAATTACTTTGCACTCTCGCTTAACAATACTTTCCTACTCAAAATTATGTTGTATTTCACTAAGGTAAGTACACTGAAGAGCATTCTTAAAGAGATTGACTGATTTTTTTTAAATTATTTTTAGAATTCGATATATTACTTAATATCACTTCCAATTCAGTTATAGTATGGCCAACAGCCTCTACTAAACTTTCTGATGGATAATATTATTTGTATTTTCGGCCGATATTTCTTTACACTGTATTCATCTTTTACTTGGCTATTCTGTTTCACCTGTTAATGCTGTAAGGAACTCTACACTGTTAATGGCATTCACTATGCTCTTTGCAATACTGCCACTCAGCTGCCACTATATCATTGCCTATTTCTATGGAATCTTCTGATACAGATGTTGCATCATCTACGACTTCCTGATCCTAAGTGTTGTCACCTAATTCACTTTCAGTAACTGCTTCCGCTTCGATGACAGTTAAATTACTTATAATTATTGCTTCATCTTCCTTACAGTTGCTCACATGTCAATTCATATTACTTCACCCATTCATGATTTGATTAATTAATTTCCATTGTAACTATCTCTACTTCTTGGATAAGGGTAGCTGCGGTGATTGATCGCTGTAGCTCATTTCCTAAGACAAAGAAACATAAAAACTAATTTTCTCAACACTGCAATGTCGATACATCACATGCATATACTTTTCATTAATTATGTTTTATTACTGCTTATTGCTATTTACTTTATTAAATATTATATATATATTTTATATATTTATATATAATATGTTACCTTTGCTTAGTAGCAATATTTCCTTTCAATGCAGTTCTCATATCCTTAGTTCAGGTGTGTGTACTTTAATTCCTTCATACTTCAGACATGTAGTTGCTTTTCCTGTTCCATTTTGTATGCTTCTACAATATCAGGGTCAACTTTGAGGACCTTTTTTGCAGACCTTCTGGTTGAAACTTCATTATCTTATCCTGTTCATCAATCTGCAGCAGCATCAAACTATACTAGCCCTTTATGTCAGTTTCGACAATCGCAATATGTCAATTTCTATCCTCATCTTTACCAGAACTTAAGCATTGGTTGAAATACTGAAATAAATGTTTGTTTATGCCTTCTTCATATACAGTTTTTTCTTGGTCACTTACTACTGTCCTTTTAAGTGGTAATGCAATACATTTACGAACCTAGCTATTACACTTTGGACTCCACTTTTGTAAAGCTATTACCACAATCTTATCATCTACTTTCTACCTTCTTCCCTTTAGCTGCAGTTTTACTAATATAGTTGTGAATTTAAAATTTGTTTCATATCTGTACACATACATCTAAACTATTCATCTCTAAACTTGCAATGGATATGAAATCTACAAGAGAATATCTCAAGAACTATGATCAGTAGACAACATTTTACACTTCTGCAATATGAAAATGAAAAGTATGCTGTGAAGGGAGATGTAGTTCCAACAATATCACCAGCATTCATTCGATATAGATATATGGCACAGATAGCAATAAAGCTAGCATAAGCAGAACCACAGATTACAAAATCAAGAACCTTATTACACTATTGTTTTATACTTTTTGCTTGACGTTTACATCCCCCTTTTCATTTTCTCTACTAATACTCCTTTCTCCTAATTTTCTTCATAAGGTATTTTTACCTTGGTGTTAGGGTACCCATACTTAATCATTCAATTTCCTTAAAGCAGAAATGCTGTCTTTTAGAAAACATGGGAGCTCTACAATACAGAGTTATAAGTAAATTTAATATTAAATACATTATTGTTTGGTACTTTGAATTACCTACCTATCTAGATAACACTGCAGTAAAGTCACCCAAAACTGTTTGTGTGGCTCATACACTTGTTGACGTGATTGTCTTTGAAACTTCTCCTGTGGTATTAGGAGTTCTTGATTTTGTAATTTGTGGTTCCGTTTCTGCTAACTTTATTGCTCTCTGTGGGTATATCTATATTGAATGAATGCTGGTGATGTTGTTGGAACAACATCTCCCTTCAAAACAAACTTTTCGTTTTTATATTGCTCAAGTGTAAAATGTAGTCTACAGATCGTACTTCTTGAGATATTCTCTTGTAGATTTCATATCCATTGCATCTTGCGATACTCTTGATTTATGTGGTATTAGGAGTTCTTGATTTTGTAATCTGTGGTTCTGCTTATGCTAGCTTTATTGCTATCTGTGCCATATATCTATAT
This sequence comes from Amphimallon solstitiale, assembly GCA_963170755.1. Classification (NCBI taxonomy): domain Eukaryota; kingdom Metazoa; phylum Arthropoda; class Insecta; order Coleoptera; family Scarabaeidae; genus Amphimallon; species Amphimallon solstitiale. The sequence continues at coordinate 42,830,787 of OY720685.1, read as the reverse complement.
CGAATGAATGCTGGTGATATTGTTGGAACTACATCTCCCTTCACAGCATACTTTTCATTTTCATATTGCACAAGCGTAAAATGTTGTCTACTGATCATAGTTCTTGAGATATTCTCTTGTAGATTTCATATCCATTGCATCTTGCGATACTCTTGATCTGAACTAAAAAAAATATACAACATATATTAATATGATGCTAAATAACTATTGTAATATACATTTTTATAACTCTATTTTACATAAACCATTTATATGTTTTTCAATTTTGATTATACAAGTTTAGATGTCATTGATGTACATAATTTATGCATCTTTTTGGTAATTTCTAAAGAATAATCAAGGACTTAGTATTTCAAGTCTGCAGGTTACATAGTAAACTATAGCCTGTATTGACAAATACTATTGGACAAATCATATAACTTGTTTCTTTAAAAAATACCAATGCTTACATTTATTTTTCAACGTAATCTATTTATTATACTTACACAATTTATGGTTTCAATGTTACATAATATACTTTATTTACAAGTTACTTCTCTCTATGTACTTATTTCTTCATTCACTTGCGTTCTTTTACAACATTGTATTAATACGATTTACAACGAGAAACGATTGCTAATATATATAATTATTGAATTGGTATTGCATCTCTCATAACCAAAACTCCAGTCTGGACATCATAGCAAATTACTTCAATTGACGCTAACGCTATCTCCCGTTCAATTAATTGACAGTTGGTAGAGGATTGATATTTTGACTTGCTAAACAAGGATGAGTGGACGAGTTAAGATCGGGGATTTTGTCGCTATGGTTTCGTTCTAATTTATATCGGTATGATTGCTGCTAAAATACTGTTATGCTACTCTTTATCAGTATTTTCATGTTTGATTTTTTGCTCGTTATGTCAAGTGTTATAGGTTCACGCATTTACTTCTTTATTGTCGCATAAATAATAATAATTAGGTACATTTTAATTGTACTTTTTAACGCTTTCTTATCATGGTATTTAAACAAATCTTTAAGTGCAATTACGAGTAAACCGGTTAAATTTATTCTTTATTGTTTTACACATCACACCAATTATTTATAGTAATTCATTCGCCTTCTGATTTAATTTCATTTACGTAATGAATGTTATGTATGAGCTCCAAGCGCGATGCATCCACCCTCCTTTAACGCCGGCTGGCGTCTGTGAGTTTGAATAAGAGGTACGGAGTCACCTAGCGGACTTTATGTTAAATATTTTATATTCGGATACTCTCGGATTTTAGTGCGCTTGCGTACTTGCTAGGTAGCTAAAAGTATGCTGCCGCATATATATATATATATATATATATATATATATATATATATATATAGTTGACGCTCATGATGACATCCGTTCCGCATTATAGCAAACTTACATCCGGCAGTATACACGATGTGCATATAGTACATACAGAAAAAATACAAACTGACATCCGGTCTACATTGCGCTCAAAGTAACGTCCGCTTGCAAATGGGGAACCCCCGATAAAAATACACAACATCAAACAATGGGTGTAATTCATGGCGCTATCAAAGCGATACATTGCTATATTTGTCACTGCGTATTTTAAAGCTTGGAGTTTAGGCACATCTAAATATTTAATATTTTTCTATCGGGCGGGACAATTCAGTTACATATTCGAGATTTTCATTTTAGGAACATTGAATTTTAAATTAAATTTAAACGTGGAATAAAATAAATTAAATAAAAAATCCAACTGTATAAAATGTTTTGTGTTTCAAGTAAAAGAAAACTGGTGAAAGATCTATGGTTGCTTGTGGCGCATATTGTAAAAATACTTTAAGCTCTGACGCACTTCCGGTATCACCGAAAATGCAAGGAACTTAATTTCTTTTAATGACTCACCCTACATATTTTTTGGTTTTCTAGTACTGCTTTAAACTGTCTGTTCAATTGTTTATTCTTTCTCAAAATTGAGTCAATAGTTTTTCAGTTATTAATTTGTTTTGAAAATATATGACGAAAACACGTGGTCAGAAAAAAATCATTTTCAGATTGTTTTAAAAGTAAAAACATTAACTTTGGTGGTGCTTGCAGCGAAGAAAATTCTGCATCATTTGGTAAAGTTGCACCCGGCAATACCTCAAACAACTTTGTTTTTTCAAAGCCTACTTCCTGAAATTTTCACATACCAAAAACTTATTTTTTTTAAACGGAACACCCAGTATTTTATTGAGGTATTTTGTTCTCTTTTTTATTCTCTTTCATTTTTGTTAACAATGTCCTATACCTATCTTTTGTAATTTTTGAGATAATCACTATAGGAGCAATTATCGGTCAATTAAAGAACAACGGGCGCTGTTCTATGCACGCAAATATTCGTCCAATAAAGGCTGGAATGCGGCTGACTGCCTGAGTCAACTGTTAAAAAAAGTAGGTATACATTTATGTCAAACTTATAAAAGCATCGTTATTGGATATCATCCAAAGGAATAGATATGATTGACGTTTTGGGTGAATCTGAAAGAATCTCTTTCTTAGCACCCAGACTTTATGCACAGCGATCTCTGGTAGAAGTCAACCCAAGTTAGAAACCTTCGAAAGTATAAAGGGACGGTTTGAGTGAACAGAAAGTATTGAATATGAAAGAAAGAGCGGAAAAAGCAATAACTGGTGAGAATAAGATGTTTATGGCACTTGCGAGTGTAGTCGAACACCCCCATACTAGTACTACGAAAATTAGTCGCCAGTTAGTTGTAAGTCAATTTTGAGAATCCAGAATAATTAGGAAATATGAAATTAACCCGTAGCATATTCATACACAGGGTTACATGAAAAAAATTTTCAGAATCGCTTACATTTTTGTCAATTGGCAATCCTAGCTTTCTCAATTTTTTGTTGTTTACCAACGAAGCCACCTTCTATTAAAGTGAATACATTCATCGTCACAATTTCCGTTATTATAACACATAAAACCCCCCACTTTATGACACCTGTAAACTTTCAAAATCGTTGGTCATTAAAACTGTGGGGAGGAATAGTGGATAGTTACATAATTGGACCTTATTTCTTTGATGAACATGTTAATGGAGGAGAGTATCTTCGGTATCTACGGACGGATTTTCAAAACTTTTTGAAAACATCTTCAAATATGTCAGTAAACATAACCTTTATTTTATTTCGATGTTAACCAACAGTGTCAAAAATGAAATACTGCAGCTGGACATTGCCGGAATTAAAAAATTGAAATGCGATGCTCTTTATTCTATAAAATTATTACTTTTCGGATAGTTGGATTTAACATTCACTCTGTTTGATAGTTGACTAAGGAAGTCGGGCGCCACTGCTGGCTTCCATTGGTTGAACGAATATTTTGGTGCAAAGAACAACAGCGCTATCTCAGAAATTACAAAAGATAGGTATATGACATTGTTAACAAAAATGAAAGAGAATAAAAAAGGCACAAAATGCCACAATAAAATACTGGGTGTTCCATTTTAAAAAAAATAAGTTTTTGTTATATGAAAGTTTCAGGAAGTAGGCTTTAAAAAAACAAAATTTATGTCGAGTGCAACTTATACCAAATGATGCAGTATTTTCTGTGCTACAAGCACCACGAAAATTAATGTTTTTACTTTTAAAAGCAATGAAAAAACGTTTTTTTAGTCAAAAGTTTACAAAAAAAATTAATAACTCAAAAACTAATAGCTCAATTTGGAAAAGAAAAAATAGTTAAATAGGCAATTTAAAACAGTACTAGAAAATCCGAAAATATATAGTGAGTCATTTAAAAAAATTAAATTTCATGCATTTCCGTTGAAACCGGAAGTGCGTCAGAGCTTGAAGTATTTTTAGAATATGCGCCCCAAGCAACCATGAATCTTCCACTAATTGTTTTTTCTTTTATTAAAAACACAAAAGAGCAATCAAAGAAGCGGCTACTAATGACTCACCCTGTATATATATTAATCAAGTCATTTAAAGTCCCATTTCTTTCAAAGGTATACAGAAGAAGGCGATACTTTTGAACATTTATTAGGTTTATTTATCATTCTTTACTTTAAATGTATTGTTATGTATGAGCCTTCGTCGTTAATCGTTATTTCATACCAATTTTCAAAATTTTTACAGTTCTTTACCATATATTAGAAATAGTTGTAAATCGACTAATGTAAATTGAGTCAGGTTAATCGGCTCTTAAAAGCTCATAAAATGTAAAAAATGCATAGCGTTTCGCCATTGTTAAACAATTTGTTTAAATAAAGATATTTTTAAATTGTAGAGCTTCTGATTACCTAATTAATTTCCTTAATTTTTGTATTACAATTTTTAGCAATCTACACTCTTTGATACCATTAATGGATTTTATCGCTACGCTGTGATAGAAGGTCTATAAAAAAGAAATGATGTCACAAATTAAAAACAAAATCGTAATTATAGTGTACCTTTAAAAACAAAGGGTGATGTGATTTAACATATAGCATTGCATATTAATTTTATTTTGAAAGAGTTAAAGACGAAGTTACTGAAAGTATTTGAACTGGATTTATTTATATCTTATAAAATATATTCATATGTCATAATTACGACCTACTCCATCCAATATTATTTTTTTTAAATCAAACAAAAAGACATTTTTATGACAATTGCGAAACTGATTCAATTTGCAAACCGACCTTCAACACTACTTCTTTGAATGAGTACCTAAACATACAGATATTAGCGGTTCCTCACGGTTAAATAAAATAGAGATTCGGGAATTCCCCGCATTTTAAATACCTAGGACGCCAACATGTGCGCTATATACATAGAGTTATTCTGCAGTATATACAAATTCGCCCTCTGACCTATATGCACGAGAACTAAAGTGTATAGAAATATAGAGATAGGGTTAAAATTGACGTCCGGCCAATTTTAAGTTTATTTGGTAGATATAGGTGTAAGTAACTCAGTAATAAAATTTTTCATAGGAGACAAGTTAGCGTCCGTATATCGGACGCGAACTTGTCGCGGATGCTAACTTTACCGCAATTTTTACACGTGTAGATGCTATCTTGTACTCCATGTGTATATATATATATATATATATATATATATATATATATATATATATATATATATATATAATAAATAATTTTAAATTTTTTCTTGACCTTATTCACATATTCATGTGCATATATATATATATATATATATATATAATTAATATTTATATGTGTTTAACGTATATGCTAAACACATATAATTCGTTTCTTTGCCGTATATATCTAAATATGTGAGAAGTTTCTTGAATTTAGCGGCGTATTAATTAATTGATTTAAGATAATTACTTTTAATGATTTTAAGGAAAAGAAACACACCACTCCGTGGACTAACACATATGCATTAGTTTCATTAACCACTACAACGTGAACATTCATCAGCACGGCTCTGGTGTTCATTTTCCTATCTACCGAAATTTTGTATATATAGTTTCGGGGACGATGTTTGTAGGTTTGAGAGATAATAATTAATATGGTTCCTTCGTTAAAATGAGAATAATTAAAAATTATCTCTCAAGCCTACAAACATCGTCCCCGAAACTATATATACAAAATTTCGGTAGATAGGAAAATGAACATCAGAGCCGTGCTGATGAATGTTCACGTTGTAGTGGTTAATGAAACTAATGCATATGTGTTGGTCCACGGAGTGGTGTGTTTCTTTTCCTTAAAATCATTAAAAGTAATTATCTTAAATCAATTAATTAATACGCCGGCAAAGAAACGAATTATATGTGTTTAGCATATACGTTAAACACATATAAATATTAATTGTAATTATCCAGAATGAAATTAGGATTTCTGTGTTCCAACATAGAGTGCACTGAATGTGCTTTACTTTCGTAGAAGGAAAACATAGTAGTTAATATGGTTCCTTCGTTAAAATGAGAATAATTAAAAATTATCTCTCAAGCCTACAAACATCGTCCCCGAAACTATATATACAAAATTTCGGTAGATAGGAAAATGAACACCAGAGCCGTGCTGATGAATGTTCACGTTGTAGTGGTTAATGAAACTAATGCATATGTGTTAGTCCACGGAGTGGTGTGTTTCTTTTCCTTAAAATCATTAAAAGTAATTATCTTAAATCAATTAATTAATACGCCGCTAAATTCAAGAAACTTCTCACATATTTAGATATATACGGCAAAGAAACGAATTATATGTGTTTAGCATATACGTTAAACACATATAAATATTAATTGTAATTATCCAGAATGAAATTAGGATTTCTGTGTTCCAACATAGAGTGCACTGAATGTGCTTTACTTTCGTAGAAGGAAAACATAGTAGTTAATATGGTTCCTTCGTTAAAATGAGAACAATTAAAAATTATCTCTCAAGCCTACAAACATCGTCCCCGAAACTATATATACAAAATTTCGGTAGATAGGAAAATGAACACCAGAGCCGTGCTGATGAATGTTCACGTTGTAGTGGTTAATGAAACTAATGCATATGTGTTAGTCCACGGAGTGGTGTGTTTCTTTTCCTTAAAATCACTAAAAGTAATTATCTTAAATCAATTAATTAATACGCCGCTAAATTCAAGAAACTTCTCACATATTTAGATATATACGGCAAAGAAACGAATTATATGTGTTTAGCATATACGTTAAACACATATAAATATTAATTGTAATTATCCAGAATGAAATTAGGATTTCTGTGTTCCAACATAGAGTGCACTGAATGTGCTTTACTTTCGTAGAAGGAAAACATAGTAGTTAATATGGTTCTTTCGTTAAAATGAGAATAATTAAAAATTATCTCTCAAGCCTACAAACATCGTCCCCGAAACTATATATACAAAATTTCGGTAGATAGGAAAATGAACACCAGAGCCGTGCTGATGAATGTTCACGTTGTAGTGGTTAATGAAACTAATGCATATGTGTTAGTCCACGGAGTGGTGTGTTTCTTTTCCTTAAAATCATTAAAAGTAATTATCTTAAATCAATTAATTAATACGCCGCTAAATTCAAGAAACTTCTCACATATATATATATATATATATATATACAGATTGGCGTAGTTAAAAGTTAATATGCATCTTCAAATACACACACATAAACATGTACCTATGTATGTATGTATACAACAGTTCAAGAAAGTGGGGAGACCGAAAGCATGCGCGCATGGCATTCGTTCCGTATCTTTAGAGCGTGAACTACATTCGGTCTGAGCAAACTCGCAAATATTAAAATAAAATGCTCTGTCTGAAATGCTATCGAATGTACGAAATGGGTTTTATAATCGTTTAGGGTACTGCTTGATGCAAGAGGGACAAACATTCGAACATCTTCAACATTAAATTTTGTATAATTCATTAATCATTAAGTATAATATTTTGTTTCGTTTTAAATGTGAGAATTTTATTTAATTTTTTATAAGAATTTTGTTTTAGTTACAAATTTTATAGTTTTGTTTCAGTTCAATGTTAATACATTATACATCAGTTACCAAAATATTATACAAAAGCCGTACATAGCGAAGCAATTCTTTAAAGCAAACGTCTGCATACCTACTAACTTTCAACGTTTTGCACTGAAGCCTCGGTAACTCGGTACCCGCTCCCGATCTGTACTCCCCTACTATCGTACCCCTCCATTTCATGTTTGCATGCACGTGTGTGCGTGTCTGTGTTTCCCTATATCTACTTTTATTTCAGTCAAACGGTATATATATATATATATATATATATATATATATATATAAGAAAAGCTATACCTTCAAATGCCATTTCTAGATCTTGTTCATCTTGAAAGAATCATTAGACAAGCATGTGAAGCTATAACTCCAGATGTGATAAAAAATGTCATTAAAGAATTTAATCAACGAACAATCACCTGTTTAGAAAGGGACGGTAGATACGTTGAAGTTCCGTAGTATTTCAGTAATTTTACATGTTCCCAATAAAATTTATTAGGTACGTATTATTTTTTGTTGATAAATTGATAAAGAGGTTATCAATTTTTTATCACGTCTTATTCCTTTATTCAATAAATAATTTAATTAATAATATCTTGTAATTTTTTTCTGGGAAAAGAAAATTGTACTTGATTATGAATCTACAAGTCATGCAGAGCTTTTTATAAAGAATATTTTTTTTGTGAAATGTAAGATATACTTTTTCTCCATTTGTATAAAACTTTTTAGAACACACTGTATATATATATATATATATATATATACATACAGTGTGTTCTAAAAAGTGTTATACTATAAACTTTTTAGAACACTAACTAACGATTGAAAAATTTAACGTTTGCCCAAAAAATTGTGTGTATATCTTGTCCGCGAAAAACTTTAACGTACTCGAGATTGTCTTGCCTCGGCCGCAAGCATTATTAAGGAGATTTTCGGACGCATGTATATATATAAATAGACGATATGAATACTAGCTTTCGACTCCCGCCCTTGGTCTAATGGTTAAGTGGTGGCCTCTCACCCAGGCGGCTCCGGTTCACATCTGCTCTGGTACATGCATTTATTTATTCATTTAAATTTCAATTTAATTGAAATTAAATACCTCTATATGATATATTTATTTATCTTGTTCCCTTAGCCGACTTTACCCGAAGAGCGTTACATATCCGAGCGTTGCAGGTCAGTCTTGTTCACTGCCTACAATCAGCGCAACGCGCCTAAAGAAGTTTACACTTCAAAATTGTAGATATCTTTTACCATTCATGTTATTTCGAAAAAAGAATGGTCCAACAATTCTGTCTTTGTAAATGGCACACCATGCATTAGTTTTAAATGAATACTGATCTCTGGTTTGGACAAGGAAATTGGGATTGACATCGCTCCACCATCGACAATTTTGCGAACTTACGGTACCGTTAGACGTAAACGTTGCTTCGTCAGACAAAAGTACTTGTCGTGTCATAAATCTGTTATCTTCTTATTCTCCTTGGATACGAGCACAAAATTCGAACCTTCGTTCAGCATCTCCTTCTCTTAAAGTATGGGTAAATTGGGGTTTGTATGGTTTAAATTTATTTGACTTTAAAGTTCGTGCAACTGTAGTTTTACTTACTTTTAATAAATTGGATCGTTTTCGAAGTGAATGTTTTGGATTTTCCACGACCGATAGCATCATATCAGTTTCAATATCTTCAGTTCTAACCCATGCCCGATGTTTCTTTTTAAATTTATTATTAACATTTCCAGATCTCTTGAATTTACATATTACATATCTGACAGTTGTATGTATTCTTTTATCAGGGTGTCTATTATTAAAGATTTCTGCTGCTTCCCTACATGTTTTATAATTTTCTCCAACAATGAGTACAATTTCAATTTTATCACTAATACTCAATTTTACTGGCATTTATAATTATTGCAAACACACACTGCTGTAAAATTTGACAATTGTTGACAGTTATTAGATATTCCAAAGCACTCGATCCAGAATGTGTTTAATATGGATGAACAGCACTAAATCAGGCACTTATTATGAACGGGATCTTACGATGTTTCGTACTGTGCATTAATACAACAATTGCTGACGTTGCTACCGGATCTACGTCGCAATAAGATAACGGCTGATTAAGATATGGAACGGGGAGTCACAATAGGGGGTTGTTAAACAGGATAACGCAGGGCCGAGCTAACTCTGTCGCAGACGGCGTGACGGTTCAGATAAAGAGAACACCTATAAGTAGAGCGTCGGTCGGCAACGACGCTTGCGACGATTGTCCGGGCACCAGGACACTATGCTATCCACAGATAACCTACCTGCGCCTCCTACGATCTACCACTGGCTGTGTCCCTCCAGCGGGTTACCTATTGAACACCCTGTATAAATGAGGCAACCACACTCATGTGCGTACTTGTCACAATAATAAATAAATATGCAGAGGTAAAAAGGAAATAAAAGATAAGGTATTCGTAATATAACAAAATTTAATTGAATTTGACGTGTGTTGAATGGTTTTTTTTTTTGAGCAAAAATTAAATGGAGAACTTAGATAATATAAAAACAAGCGTTGATTGAAAGAAAGTTAATTTGAATAAAAAACAAGAAGTGAAGTTAGACAGTTGACAATAATTAAACAAGCGTTAGGTGACAATTACAAAATAAACAACTTAAAGAATTAACAAATACTCTGCGCTACAGCAGGAGTTGGTCGGTTGCCGAAACGTTTCTTTCACCTTACATTAGGTGTACATATATATATATAAAAAAAATAGAGCGCAAGAAAATTGTTAAGTCAGTTAAGGACTTAGTCCAAAATGAGAAAAATTCGCTAAATATATAAAAACGCCAGGTTTGTTTACATGTTCTAAATTAAATTAAATGAAGGTTATTTATTTACAAGTCAAAAATTTAAGTCAATTAATTAAGGGTAAAATTAGAAAGGAAATTTTAAATTAAGCAGAAAAACACACTGAGCCGCACGAACCAAAAATTGCTCGTACAGAATTGAATTTATCTAGCTCAGGTAAATTAACTGAACAACGAGAAAGGCAAAGTTTATTAACTCACAACAATGAACGTGAAAAGAAAACAATTGATATTAGAAATTAGGTTAAGATTCAACACATTTTGTGACGCACAATAATTCCAACGGTAATTAAAGCACGAGGTATATAACTAGTTAAAAAAACCTCACCATAATATTTAGTGATATGGGTATAAATTTACTAAAATGAGATTTAATCAAATTTTCGCCTCGACATAGGGCTACAAAATTATGGTAGTGACATACCAAAATTCTAGATAAACTGAATGTTACATAAAACAAATAAAAAAAACATGACGGAAATTTAATTAAGATTATATTGTGTCCGCACAGTTGACTAAGTGGTGCGTTAGTTAGTTAGTTAACCACTCAAAATTCTTGGTCAAAACTAGGCGAAATAAGTCTTGCACACAAACGCTAAGTCGTCGAAAATCGGTCGAAAATATATAAGGTGAAAAATTACAACCTTATATGGCAAAATGGCTGACGGGAAGGACGCTGCAGTTGTTCAAGATGGCGACGTCTCCCTTGTTGGAGAAATTCCACTCAACAGGTGGATTGGACGTTGAATGAAGCCCCTGTTGTGGGCGATAACCCCAAAAATAAGACTTCGGAGGGCTTAAATGGACGTCAGCGGCATCCTAACAGCCTTTGAGGGCTTTAGTGCCCGTCAAAAGAATCCTAATAAAATTAAAAAAAACCCAAAGATAAAATCCCGAAAATTTAACACAGAGCTTTGAAAACTTACCCCAAGTAGTACAATGGAGATTCCACGATAAGGACTCAGAAGTCACACATAGCACGAAATTAATTCAAAATCCACCTCGTGGCATTCGTAAATTAGATACGGTATTGCGATAAAAATTAATTCACGATAAACACCTAGTGAAGGTATCGATAACTTACACTTATTTCATTAAAGCCGCCTAAGCGTTCGTCTAACTTTTTAGACAAAGTGATAAAATTCACCAAAAGACAATAAGCGTATCGTACTCATGCACTTGTAACAAGTTCGACTTCAAAAGTGACCTCACCGTGACCTATACGGTAGATACGTTCCAATTCAAAATCGCGCACGCTCATAGCGCCGCACTGGAGAAAGGGCTCAAACTAAAGGCGGGAATTTCCAAATAAATATCACAAGCACGCAACTAAATTGATAATAATGGGAAATGACATCAAAACTTAAACACAATTAATCACGACCCCACACATAATTTTGACGGAAGAACATGAGCGAAATACTCGGCAATTGTAAAATAGGAGATTTAAAGTTGACCGCACGAGAGGTATTTCATGCCGAGCGTTGGCATTACTGCGTGTGCAGACAACCTAAACAGTATGAACGATAAATTTGACAGACACAAACAAACATTCTACCACCTGTAATTTCTATTTTTATTAGACGAAAGGACAGAATTCCTGCAGGTAAATAACGAAATACTCAAGCTTATATAGCAAAACGCTGCAAAAGACGGTTCCAAAGACCGATCAAAACTTATGTTACAGCGAAATTACGATCCTAACCTCTACGATGATTCTGAGGGGGAACGAGTTAACAGAAGTCCCTAATACTAGAATATCGAAGATAGAGCAGCAAGGGGGTTCGGCAACAGATAATAGTATGCCCTACAATCCAGCATTTCTTTAATTAATTCTCCCTACCTTTTTCTTTTAGAGAGACGACTGCGAAGGAAAAGGAAAATAACAATAATACTCGAGCCTGCTCAAGAATCTACGTTTGGTAATACGCAAAACATATGACACAGTAGCACAATATCTCGATTATCGTTTCGAACGTTTAAAAGCTACAATAAACGCATTAGGTAGGGATCGGTCGTAATATATATAAGAAGATATTTTATACATACTTAAGCAAGACGTAGAAATCATTGCAAATGCGAAAAATATGACACTACAGGTAGGTCAGATTAAGCTAGAGCTAAGATAATTAAAGTTAGTTATTCAGATAAAGAGGCTTTCACAAAAATAGAGTGTAAATGCCCGATCTCACACAAATTGTATCTGTCATGTTCGCGGTATGTGATTTAGAGCGGTGAGGGCTCAATAGTAGGTTTAGTACCCACGGAGGCATACTGCAGGCAGTCTTAGTGGCCGGTGAAATAGACAATATACAGGGTACGCTTAAAAAGTCATGAACTTAATACGAAATTCCACATATTTAGACAATAGGTACACAATCTTTTGCGAACTATAGACAAAGTAAATTTACAACGTAACAAATTCCCCCCTTTCCAGCGAAAAGAAATTGATCGCAGAGCAATTTCTTGCACCGAGAACATAGGCTGACGGGATAAAGATAGCGAAAAGGGTAAGCGAGAGCCCTAAAACGGACGTTGTCTACTACACAAACGCACACATCCACACTCAGTCACAGTAACACCAGACAGCTTGGCCATAACCACCACGTGGCCCTTCGGCATTCGGCCGGTACGGGGAAAGTAACGAGAAAAAAAAAAACGCAAGGGTGTCGAGATTCTGCACAGACGCGCCCCGAGACCTGTCCAACCGACAGCCCAGCACTATTGGTAGCATCACGGGGGGAAGAGGGTGTAGACGGGTTAGATATCGGTGTGCCCGGCCGGCGGTGATCCTTACGACGGTCGAAGGCACAGGAATGAGGAGTGGGCACTACCAATAGGCCAAGATGCGGGCAAGGCAACCCCCGAGACGACACTCTGCAGACACGCGACGGTAAAAGAGACCCTTGGGAGAGGCCCTCGGTATCTCAAAACAGACAATAATAAAAGGTCAACTAAAAACGGGTTTATTACTACAGATACGGGATACAAAGCGGAATAGGGAAGAGGTAAATGAAGGTAGGGTAGAGCTCAGAATGGTGCAACTGCTCAGAGGTACGGATATGCAGTTTCGACATCCATAACATCCGGTAACAACAAAACGAGAAAAGATCGCCAAACAAAAATAGATATTAGAGAGCAAAAGTTTAAAGTCTGGACCGGCGTTGTCCCGACTAAAATGCTGAAGGCAAACGATAAACCATAAAGGCTGAAGTCATATCCGATTCCTGGAGGTAACATTTTGAACGTAAGGTAACAAAAAGGTCGCCAGGACACGACCTGGGAAGGCTGAGAACTATCAAATAAAGACCGTTCTTCTTTATACCTTCGCAAATAATCGTCAAATCCGGTAGTTAAGCATAACCAACACAAGTTAGCTTAAAGGTAAGTCAAGTCAGAGAGGGTAAACGAAATATAGTGTGGACTCCCCTAGCAAGGCTGCCACTCCATACATGCAAAGACACGGGAGATCCGAAACATACGGAAGCGATAAAGACACGGGAAGATAACTGCATAGACGGAATCACAGATACAAGCTGTGCAATGGGGCCGGTAATCACACCAACAGAAGTCGATATAAGGGAAATGTTTGCCCTGAAGCGATAGCTCCTTGAAGTAGCAAAGCTACCTAGTTAGTAATTGCGGGTTATGAAATAAATTTTCCAAGATGGAACAGCAATCGCGCGGAAGAGGTCGTGCACTCAGCCGCGGGAGGAGATAAGATCCCACACGGAAAACCCGACAACACGAGAGGGAAGGAAATTGTTTGCTCCGGGGTGTTAGTGAACAATCGACACACGAGAGGGAAGGAAATTGATTGCTCCGGGGTGTTAAGGAACAAGAGGCCCGAGTCCCTTTAGAAGCCTTTTACTTCACGCAGGATCACGGTAGGAGAATTCTTTCAGCCCTCACTACAGGCCGTGAAGATAACGGTAGGTACAGGTAACGTAAAGACAAAATCGAGATAGCGATAACTTAGGCAGTTAGACACGTGAGAAGATAGATCTTAATCATCACTCGGTTGAGGTTTCAGTAAATTTGCATGCCACGCCCCGGGCAGCAATTTACCTTCGCAAGTTTTGAGTTCATAAATGTCAGTGGAGATACGTTTACTAATTTGAAAGGGCCCGACATATTTGTCAGCCAATTTGGCGGTATAGAATTTGGCGGCATCTGAAAGAACGAAATTTTTACGCCAGACCAACTGGTTTACCAAGAATTCATCTCGTCTATGACGAGTATCGTAGCGCGCTTTAGCACGCTCGTACGCTTTCTGCAAGCGGGATTTGATGTCGCGATAAAGTTTAGAAAATCCTTCGGAACGTTCTATTAGTTTTTCCGGGTCGCGGACCTCGACAAGTGGAGTTCCGTCAGAGATAGGAGCATCGGAAATTCTTTCTCCAGTGAGATTCATCTCACGACCGAAGTTAATGAAATAGGGCGTATGTCCGGTGACTTCGTGTCTGGCAGTGCGCAAGGCGCAAGTGACTTTGGGAAGGTAGACGTCCCATTCGCGATGATTGTCAGAGACATACGAGATCAACATGGTTTTGATAACCCTATTCACACGTTCCACGGGATTCGCTTGAGGATGGTAATTTGCAGTATAGCACGGACGTACTTTATATTCTTTTAACATTGAACGGTAATCGTTAGAACGGAACTGCACGCCATTATCGGAAATTACGGAACGAGGCACGCCAAAAATCAGAAACACATCTTCTTCAAGATGTCGGATAATAGACTTGGAGGAAGCTTTACGTAACGGGAAGGTCAGAACAAACTTACTGAAGATATCAGAGACCACTAAAATGTAATTAAAACCGCGCTTGGACCTCGGAAGAGGACCAACAATGTCGACACTGAGTACTTCCCATGGTTTAGTAACTTTAGAATGTCCACCCATACGACCAACAGGAGCTCTTTGAAGAGGTTTCGCCTTATTGCAGTTGGGACAGGCTTTGATATGACGAATCACATCACCTAACATCTTAGGCCAATAGTAGTGTTGCAATATGCGAGCGAGAGTCTTCGCAATGCCCAGATGACCACTTGTGGGCTCGTTATGACATTCTAACAAGACCTCTTGTCGTTGTTCCTTAGGAACATAGATTTTCCATGAATCGGAATCCTCAGAGGGAAAAGTACTATTAGGCGGTACGTAACGTCGAAGTATCCCACCGATAAGTTGAAATTGAGGGTACTTCTCGGGATGTCTCTTAATTTGTTCTAAGATACGAACGTAACATTTGTCTTGGCTTTTAGGATTGACTTGAACGATGTCCAATTTGGGGACTGAACGGGAGATAGTGTCCGGAACGACATTGAATTTTCCTTTACGGTGGATGATAGTAAAGTCGTACTGCTGAAGACGTACGGCCCATCGAGCCAATCTACCCGACGGAGAATTTAGAGAGTTCAGCCAGCAGAGGGAGTAATGATCTGTTATCACCGTAAAGTGTGAGCACTCGATATATGGGCGAAGCTTTTCTATAGCCCAGAGGACGGCAAGGCATTCTTTCTCAACCGTAGAGAATTTACGTTCGGCAGGTGTTAAAGAACGGCTTAGATAACTAATTACTTTCTCCTGTCCATCTATGTCTTGAGTCAAGACGGCTCCAAGACCATAGTCGCTAGCATCAGTCTGTATGATGAATTCGTATTGGAAATCGGGACATGTCAAAATCGGGGAGGAAACCAAGCGTTCACGCAAAGATGTCCATGCTTCTTCACAAGCTAACGTCCAAACGAAGGGACGATTTTTCCGTAGCAAATCAGTAAGCGGAGAGATAACAGTAGAGAAATTAGGGACGAAACGTCGGTACCAAGAAGCCATACCTACTAAGCGTCTGACTTCAGAAACATTTTTGGGGGTGGCAATCCCGATGATAGCCTTAACTTTGTCGGGGTCGACCATCAACCCACGACGATTAACCACATAACCCAGGTACTTCAATTCGTCGCGACAAAACTGACATTTGTCTCTATTAAGCGTTAAGCCAGCGTCACGCAGGCGAGATAAAACTTGCTCTAAAATAGTTAAGTGTTTTTCAAAGGTAGGAGTGACAATTATGATATCATCCAGATAAACGAAAACGTAGGGTTCTAACTCAGGACCCAAAACTCTATCAATAAAACGCTGCCAGGAGGCAGGTGCGTTGTGGAGACCATACGGGAGACGACAAAATTGGAACAAACCTCGATTCGGCACGGTGAAGGCGGTATACTGACGGGAAGACTCGGCAACAGGAATTTGCCAATACGCACTTTTTATATCGAGAGACGTAAGATATTTGGCGTCTCGTAATTTGTCTAAGGTATTTGATACGTAGGGAAGGGGATAGGCATCTCTCTCAGTGACCTGATTGAGCTTCCGATAATCGACACAAAATCGAAATGTCTTGTCCTTCTTAGGCACGAGAAGAATGGGTGAAGACCAACCACTCTGAGACCTCTCAACGACACCGAGAGCCAACATCTTCTCTAATTCAGCGTCGACTACTTTCTGCACCGCCGGAGATATCGGATAATAGCGTTGCTTAATCGGAGGGCTACTAGTGATAATAGTGTGCTCTACACCTTTGGCACAACCTAACACCTCCTTATCGACGTTAGGAAAATTTTGACTGATGATAGCCTCGAGCTGACGTTGACGCTCATCGGATAGCACCGGTGGTTCGACTTCGACAGAAGACACGTCGGGTGCGTCTGAAAATACCCAATCGCCACTGCGCATGTTTATGACGATACCCATATCTCGCCAGAAGTCTGCGCCCAAGATAAGTTGATGCGGTAGTTCGGGTACCACCAAAACGTCAAAGACCTTAGAACGATTCCTAACATTAATAGGCAGGGCAACTTCACCTGATATTCGGCATCGTGAACCGTTGGCAACAGTGCAAAAGGACATAGAGGATTTGAGCGGAACAAAGCCCTTTAACACGGACCAACCTGCTTCACCTAAAATAGTGCGTGATGAACCTGTGTCCAAAAGACCGAGAAACTCCTTACCAAAGATTTGGACTTTAAGATAGGGGCGTTCATCCCCTATGGCTTGTTCGAGTATAAAATCTAACCGGGCTCTAATTTGTCTATAGGCCGCTGTGTATACTGTACGCACGGGACGGCCACTTAGTGCGCACGTCGGGCGTTTCCCGAACACTGCGGACAAGAAGATACAATGGTCTCTGGACGACCACAACGATAGCAAAAGCGTTTGCGAGGTAATGCGCATTGGGAGTAACGATGTCCTGTCTGACGACAATTCCAACACGTGACAGGATTTGCTGAAACGGGTGCCACATGAACACGAGGGCGATTAGAGACGGGAGTAACGGGTGTCTCACGACTTCGAGAATAACTCGGGACTGGTTCGGCATTGACATAAGCCAAATCGGGCTCGAGAGCTTTAGCACGTAAGGGAGGCGGTACATAAGCTTCAGCAGAGGCCTTGCGGGCTTCGAGAACTTTCCCATATTTAAGGAGTTCCGCGATAGAATTGACTTCAGTTAGGCCCAATTGCGTTTGATAGAAAGGCAGAATATTGCGTTGCAGAATTCGTAATTGAGTTTTTTCAGGGACTGAATCAGAAAGACGAGAAAAGAGATTTTTCATAACCGATACATATAGTCCAATAGGTTCGTTAGGACCTTGAGTCCGTTGCTTAATTTCGTCCATAAGACGGTCGTCATAATCTACGGCCTGAAATTCTTCCCGTAGACCAGCAGCTAACTCTGACCAATTAGAGTAAAGATGACGATTAGCCCGATACCACACCAAAGCACGATCCTTAAATAAATCTATAGCGGAATTGAATAATAACTGGTCTGAGGAATTTCGAGCGATTTTCAGCTCAGCTACGTGCTCCAGAAAAGCACTGACCGAAAAGTTCTTATGCCCTGTAAATGTAATACCCCAAGAGGCAACGGGGACGGGTTTAGGCGAAAAAGTAGTGAAAGTCGAGTGAACTGGACCAGAAAAAGTATTAACCGGAGACCGAATAGGATCCTCCTCTTCGCTAAACTCCTCTTCACTCCCTTGAGGACCAGGGTTACCGGCAGTGGGTGACTGCAATAAACTGAAGGTTGAGGCGCGTTCAAGGGTGCGAGCCTTATCGCGGATGCGACCCTCCAGATCAGCAACGCGACTCCGAAACGCATGGCATTCTTCCACTTCCTCTGAAGATTTTGGGACGGAGTTCTGAATTCGGCGCAAAACGAAAGCAAGGGCGGTAGAAATTTTTTGAAATTCGGAAGACTCACGATTCCCCACGAACTGATCGATGAGCCCCTCGATAACCGTAAGCTTAACCTTAATGGCCGCGGAATCTTCTGCATAGGTAAATGGATACGTGAGCTTTGTATCCGACGGATAAGACTTAGCATAACCTAGCAGACGTCGATACATTCGTCGCATTCCGTCCAAAGTGGATGGCACCACAGCACCCATAACAGTCAGTAAATATTCAAGGTCTTCCTTCAAAAGACGATTGATCTCAAATTTAGGAGCCATAGCGAAAGTTAATTCAGCCGAAAGTCGAAAAGAAGGAACTATAAAAGAAATGGCGGTACCGGGAACAGCAAGCAAAGACTCGAGTCCTAAGACGCACAAACAAATGCTGGCAGGCAAGGTAGTTCAGAACCTAAGATAAAATTGTAACGTGAGGTGATAACTTTTCCAAAAAAGGAAGAAAACGAAATATAAACAGTCGAAGTTAGATTAGGTGAGGGAGTAGACGGAAATACAAAGAAACTGAGCGGTAAGGAAACTTAACGTCCACTTACCCACCTAAACGAGAAACGGGCTTAAATCGAGAAAATTCAAAAATTTATTCCTGAAAATGGTCAGGACCGAAATGCTAATACAAAACAAGTAGTTTCTCCAAAGTATAGCACCACTGTGCGGTACGACGAAATGTTAGAAATGTTAGTGGCTGAAATACTTAAAGGTAAGGAAAATATTCCGGAAAATGGAGAAAACTTGTCCAAACCGTTAGGCAACGACACGTTGTCACGTCAAAGCAACCAAAACCAAGGAAAAATTAGAAAAGACGAGAAATTTCCCTGAAGATGGTAAAAACCAGGTTGAAACGTTCGGTGTCAACTTATGGGTTGATAGATGACACACAAAAGGAAAAGAAAATTTGAGGGCGGCGAAAACTTAGTCGAAACGTAGGTGTGAACTGTTGTACGTTAGGCCCACAACGAAAGCATGAAATTGTTGTGAAGGTAGCGGAAACTTCGTTGGAGCGTTGGGTAGCGAAGGGAAAAAAAAATTTTGTTCCGGAAGGTGGAGAAAAGATGACAGAAACGTTGGTGTGTCAATTCGTACGGGAGGGGGAAGAAAACTTGTCTGAAATTCTGAAAATGGCGGAAAATAGGCCGAAACTTGGTTGACACACACAAATAATAATAAAGAAAATCGAAGATGGCGGAAAGTTGGTCGAAACGTTGGTGCCAAATTTTTTTCCCCTATCCCCAACCAAAAGAAAGTCCAGACGCTAGAGCGCCAAATTTTTCCTTATTACTGAAAGAAAGGCCCCAAAAGATTATCGAAACGTTGGCTGTTAAGACAGGGAGATAATTTGCAAAATTCAAGAAAATGTTCCGGAAGATGGTCAAAATTTTTCCGAAACGTGGTCCACCAAGGACAAGGCGATAAATTTGAAAAAATAAAAAAAAATTCCGGAAGATGGTCAAAAATCGGCCGAAACGTTGGGCGCCAAATTTTTGCTACCGGATCTACGTCGCAATAAGATAACGGCTGATTAAGATATGGAACGGGGAGTCACAATAGGGGGTTGTTAAACAGGATAACGCAGGGCCGAGCTAACTCTGTCGCAGACGGCGTGACGGTTCAGATAAAGAGAACACCTATAAGTAGAGCGTCGGTCGGCAACGACGCTTGCGACGATTGTCCGGGCACCAGGACACTATGCTATCCACAGATAACCTACCTGCGCCTCCTACGATCTACCACTGGCTGTGTCCCTCCAGCGGGTTACCTATTGAACACCCTGTATAAATGAGGCAACCACACTCATGTGCGTACTTGTCACAATAATAAATAAATATGCAGAGGTAAAAAGGAAATAAAAGATAAGGTATTCGTAATATAACAAAATTTAATTGAATTTGACGTGTGTTGAATGGTTTTTTTTTTGAGCAAAAATTAAATGGAGAACTTAGATAATATAAAAACAAGCGTTGATTGAAAGAAAGTTAATTTGAATAAAAAACAAGAAGTGAAGTTAGACAGTTGACAATAATTAAACAAGCGTTAGGTGACAATTACAAAATAAACAACTTAAAGAATTAACAAATACTCTGCGCTACAGCAGGAGTTGGTCGGTTGCCGAAACGTTTCTTTCACCTTACATTAGGTGTACATATATATATATAAAAAAAATAGAGCGCAAGAAAATTGTTAAGTCAGTTAAGGACTTAGTCCAAAATGAGAAAAATTCGCTAAATATATAAAAACGCCAGGTTTGTTTACATGTTCTAAATTAAATTAAATGAAGGTTATTTATTTACAAGTCAAAAATTTAAGTCAATTAATTAAGGGTAAAATTAGAAAGGAAATTTTAAATTAAGCAGAAAAACACACTGAGCCGCACGAACCAAAAATTGCTCGTACAGAATTGAATTTATCTAGCTCAGGTAAATTAACTGAACAACGAGAAAGGCAAAGTTTATTAACTCACAACAATGAACGTGAAAAGAAAACAATTGATATTAGAAATTAGGTTAAGATTCAACACATTTTGTGACGCACAATAATTCCAACGGTAATTAAAGCACGAGGTATATAACTAGTTAAAAAAACCTCACCATAATATTTAGTGATATGGGTATAAATTTACTAAAATGAGATTTAATCAAATTTTCGCCTCGACATAGGGCTACAAAATTATGGTAGTGACATACCAAAATTCTAGATAAACTGAATGTTACATAAAACAAATAAAAAAAACATGACGGAAATTTAATTAAGATTATATTGTGTCCGCACAGTTGACTAAGTGGTGCGTTAGTTAGTTAGTTAACCACTCAAAATTCTTGGTCAAAACTAGGCGAAATAAGTCTTGCACACAAACGCTAAGTCGTCGAAAATCGGTCGAAAATATATAAGGTGAAAAATTACAACCTTATATGGCAAAATGGCTGACGGGAAGGACGCTGCAGTTGTTCAAGATGGCGACGTCTCCCTTGTTGGAGAAATTCCACTCAACAGGTGGATTGGACGTTGAATGAAGCCCCTGTTGTGGGCGATAACCCCAAAAATAAGACTTCGGAGGGCTTAAATGGACGTCAGCGGCATCCTAACAGCCTTTGAGGGCTTTAGTGCCCGTCAAAAGAATCCTAATAAAATTAAAAAAAACCCAAAGATAAAATCCCGAAAATTTAACACAGAGCTTTGAAAACTTACCCCAAGTAGTACAATGGAGATTCCACGATAAGGACTCAGAAGTCACACATAGCACGAAATTAATTCAAAATCCACCTCGTGGCATTCGTAAATTAGATACGGTATTGCGATAAAAATTAATTCACGATAAACACCTAGTGAAGGTATCGATAACTTACACTTATTTCATTAAAGCCGCCTAAGCGTTCGTCTAACTTTTTAGACAAAGTGATAAAATTCACCAAAAGACAATAAGCGTATCGTACTCATGCACTTGTAACAAGTTCGACTTCAAAAGTGACCTCACCGTGACCTATACGGTAGATACGTTCCAATTCAAAATCGCGCACGCTCATAGCGCCGCACTGGAGAAAGGGCTCAAACTAAAGGCGGGAATTTCCAAATAAATATCACAAGCACGCAACTAAATTGATAATAATGGGAAATGACATCAAAACTTAAACACAATTAATCACGACCCCACACATAATTTTGACGGAAGAACATGAGCGAAATACTCGGCAATTGTAAAATAGGAGATTTAAAGTTGACCGCACGAGAGGTATTTCATGCCGAGCGTTGGCATTACTGCGTGTGCAGACAACCTAAACAGTATGAACGATAAATTTGACAGACACAAACAAACATTCTACCACCTGTAATTTCTATTTTTATTAGACGAAAGGACAGAATTCCTGCAGGTAAATAACGAAATACTCAAGCTTATATAGCAAAACGCTGCAAAAGACGGTTCCAAAGACCGATCAAAACTTATGTTACAGCGAAATTACGATCCTAACCTCTACGATGATTCTGAGGGGGAACGAGTTAACAGAAGTCCCTAATACTAGAATATCGAAGATAGAGCAGCAAGGGGGTTCGGCAACAGATAATAGTATGCCCTACAATCCAGCATTTCTTTAATTAATTCTCCCTACCTTTTTCTTTTAGAGAGACGACTGCGAAGGAAAAGGAAAATAACAATAATACTCGAGCCTGCTCAAGAATCTACGTTTGGTAATACGCAAAACATATGACACAGTAGCACAATATCTCGATTATCGTTTCGAACGTTTAAAAGCTACAATAAACGCATTAGGTAGGGATCGGTCGTAATATATATAAGAAGATATTTTATACATACTTAAGCAAGACGTAGAAATCATTGCAAATGCGAAAAATATGACACTACAGGTAGGTCAGATTAAGCTAGAGCTAAGATAATTAAAGTTAGTTATTCAGATAAAGAGGCTTTCACAAAAATAGAGTGTAAATGCCCGATCTCACACAAATTGTATCTGTCATGTTCGCGGTATGTGATTTAGAGCGGTGAGGGCTCAATAGTAGGTTTAGTACCCACGGAGGCATACTGCAGGCAGTCTTAGTGGCCGGTGAAATAGACAATATACAGGGTACGCTTAAAAAGTCATGAACTTAATACGAAATTCCACATATTTAGACAATAGGTACACAATCTTTTGCGAACTATAGACAAAGTAAATTTACAACGTAACAACGTGTTTATTTAAATAATCTTGTAATTTTTATCTGGGAAAATCACTAATCTGCAAGTGTGCGTAAGTTTTTGCTACTTAGTAACAAATAAAATAAACATTTTGCTCTCCACTACAGTTTGAATGTATTTTACTCTCACTCCAAACAATCATTTTGATTTTGCCTGTATTCTGGCTAATGTATTAAAAAAATTGTACTTGATTATGGATCCTCAAGAGCTTTTTATAAAGAATATTTTTTTTTGTGAAATGTAAGATAAACTTTTTCTCCATTTGTATAAAACTATTTGGAACACACTGTATATATACCGTTTTAGTTATATTTGTAAAATGTCTACACTCTTGTGGCTAAATTGATGTGTGACATGAGGTATTATAAGTATTTTCTTTTTGCAGAAAATGCATCCCACTGGTCCCAGTCAATGGAAATGCTGAAATCAACGGAACAAAAAAAGGCGTCTATCGAATCTATAAATGTGAGCAATGCAAGTACAGGACCAAGTACCAGACAGAGCTTAAAGAGCACAATAAACAACATTACAAAGTAAAAACATATAAATGTGGAATTTGCAGTAGACGATGTAAAACAAAAGACTCTCTGAAGCTGCACGTGGAAAGTAAGCACGCACATGTTGCACGAAAGGACGATCAAGCACGTGGTATACGGGAGTATGTCAATGCACTCATAAAACATGAACAAATATCAAACTCACAAGATCAAAGGAAACGACTTAAATGTTCGCTGTGCGGGTTCCGAACTGAATACAAACACTCTATAAGAAGACACATAAAAAGAAAACATACGGATTTAAAAACAAAACATTTGTTGGGATTTAATTTTAATTGTCACTTGTGTGAGTATAGAACAAATCAGAAACACAATATAAAATATCATATAAAAACCAGACATTTGAAAGAATTTGATTTTAAATGTGAGTCATGTGAATTTAGAACAAATCGCAAGGAACGCTTAAAATGTCATATAAAAACTCGCCATTTGAAAGAATTCGATTACAAATGCGACTCTTGTGAATTTGGCACAAACCGCAAAGATGCGTTAGAAAAACATGTAAAAAATAAACATTTGAAAACATTTGATTATAAATGTGATAAATGTGAATTTGGAACCAATAAAACGACCGATTTAAAATTACATTTAAAAACAAAACATTTGCTGGAATTTGATTATAAATGTGACTCCTGCGAATATAGATCAAACCGCAAAGAACATTTAGACTGTCATGTAAAATCAATACATTTGAAGCAATTCGATTACAAATGTGACAAATGTGAATTCGAAACCAACAAAAAATATGATTTAAAAATACATATAAAATCAAAACATCTGTTGGAATTTGATCATAAATGTGACTCTTGTGAATTTGTAACGAACCGCAAGCATATGTTAGAAAAGCATACAAAGACAAAACATTTTTTGGATTTTGATTATAATTTTGGGAAATGTGAATTTGGAATCGGCAACCAAAATGATTTGGAAATACACATGAAAACAAAACACTTGTTGGAATTTCACTATAAATGTAAGTCGTGTGAATTTGGAACAAACCACAAAGATGTGTTGCACAAACATATAAGAACGAGACATTTGAAAGAGTTAAATTATAAATGTGACAAATGTGAATTTGGAACTAACAAAAAATACGAATTAAAAGTGCATATAAAATCAATACATCTGTTGAAATTCGATTTCAAATGTGACTCGTGTGAATTTGGAACAAATCGCAAGCATGTGTTAAAAAAGCATATAAAAACGAAACATTTGAATGAATTCGATTATAATTGTGACAAATGCGAATTTGGAACCAACAAAAGAAATGATTTAGAAAGACATATAAAATCGAAACATTTGTTGGAATTTCATTACAAATGTGACTCGTGTGAATACGGAACGAACCGCAAACATATCTTGGAAAAACATACAAAAACCAAACACTTGTTGGAATTCGATTATAATTGTGACTCGTGCGAATATAGGACAAATCACAAACGTATGTTGAATGGACACATAAAAGCGAAGCATCTGAACGAATTTGAGTTTAAATGTGACTCGTGTGAATTTAGAACGAAACACAAGAGTAGTTTAGAAAAACATATAAAAACTAGACATTTGAAAGAATTCGATTTTAAATGTGACAAATGTGAATTTGCAACAAACAGCAAACGTAGTTTAAAAATACATATAAAAACGAAACATTTGTTGGAATTTGATTATAAATGTGGTACATGTTGCTACAGAACGAACGGCAGAGATCATTTCAGAAAGCATTTGGAAAGAAAACATATATAAAAGTTGAATTTTAAATGTGATACGTGTGGATACTGGTATTAACTGTTGTAGAATTATGTTCGTAATTTAGTATTTTAAGGGTTTTTAGAAGTGAGGAGAACACGATCAGACAAAAATGTTAAAGACATTTATATTACCAAGATTAAATAGCTGAAACAAAATATTTAAGATTATTGTATAGAACAACAATAGCAAACAAGCATATTCCATAAATATAATGGAAACTGTTTCGTTCATATTCTAAAACCTGAAAGAAAGAAATTATTAAAGATATTTATATTGCTAAGATTAAATAGCTGAAACAAAACATTTAAGATTACTGTAAAAAAACAACAATAACAAACAAGCATATTCCATAAATGTAATGGAAACTGTTTCGTTCATATTCTAAAACCTGAACGAATGAAATTATTAAAGACATTTATATTACTAAGATTAAATAGCTGAAACAAAATATTTATAAATATAATGGAAACTGTTTCGTTCATATTCTAAAACCTGAAAAAAAGAAATTATTTATGATATTTATATTACTAAGATCAAATAGCTTAAACAAAATATTTAAGATTATTGTAAAAAAAAACAACAACAATGGTAAATAAGCATATTCCATAAATATAATGGAACTTTTTCCATCATATCTAAAACCTGAAAGAAAGAAATTATTAAAGACATTTATATTACTAAGATTTATATAGCTGAAACAAAATATTTAAGATTATTGTAAAAAACAGCAATGGTAAACAAGCATATGCCATAAATATAATGGAAAGTTTTCTCCTTCATATCTAAAACCTGAAAAAAAAATATTAAAGACTTTTATATTACCAAGATTGAAAAGCTGAAACAAAATATTTAAGATTATTATAAAAATAAACAATGGTAAACAAGCATATGTCTAGTTTCTTAATTTAATTTAATCTTTATTTTTATTTTAAATTTATCTAGTGTTGAGGTTTACTTTTTCATTTGCTTTTGCCATGTGGTTATTAATAATATAACAAAAGAGTGGAGTAATAATGTACATTGCGACAAGGATACTAATTCTGTATTTGACTATTCGTCAGATAAAAAGACAGATAAAATTTTTAAAAATTGGTTTCTTAATTTAAAGTAATCTTTATTTTTATTTTAAATTTATTTATCTAGTGTTGAGGTTTACTTTTTCATTCGTTTTTGCCACGTGGGTATTAACAATAAAACAAAAGAGTGGAGTAATAATGTACATTGCGAGAATAATACTGATTCTGTACTATTCGTCAGATAAAAACGGGTATTAAAATTTTATAAAAGTCTGGTTTTTTTAATTTAATTTAATCTTTATTTTAAATTTATTTATCTAGTGTTGAGTTTTACTTTTTCATTTGCTTTTGCCATGTATATAATAATAATAATAAAACTTGTAGATTGCAGATTTTATTCCATGGTGTTTGTATTCAAAAGAAGCGAGAAATATACATGATTGTTTTGGTGTCGATATTTTTACCACGGATAGTACAGAGTTTAAACGACGCCTCGCGCATCTCAGTAGTGGGACTCTGTGCACTATCGATATCCACTTTCGTCTCGTCTTGGTGAAAATTGGTACTCTGTATAACATTTTTGTCGTCGATCTCGCTTCCCCTTCCATTCGCCCACTATCGTCTTCAAGCGAAGCCAAGGGATGTCTCGTTTAAAAAGAGACGTCTCTCGCTTTGCAACTTCCTGCGCATGTAAGACAAAGACAGAAAATAAACTAGGTACTAAAGTGTAGTTATATAAAGAAAATAATTTGGGCAAGTTATAAAACATATGGATACCGCAAGTAAAAATATTTTTTTCAAAATAATTGCTATATCATTTTATTTCTATTTCGTACACCTTCTAGGTAAGACGATTTTTATATTTGCTTTACATTTGATATTTTCATTACTTTTTGAATTTATTAAATATGTATTAGTAATTCTTTGAAATATCTGCTTTAAATATATATGAAAAGTTTCGTTAAATTTGTGTCATTATTTTACATTTGATATTTTCATTTCTCTTTGAATTTATTAAATGTGAATGAATAATTCTTCAAATATCTACTTAAAATATATGTGGAAGGTTTTGCTATATTTTAGTAATTATTTTATTTATAAGTATAAACATATATATTATATTAGAGGTCGATATATGTATAATACATGTTATGTACAAAATATTTATGCAAAATCAGCAATATTACAATCTGATTACAACTAGCACACCAAGAAAATATTACTAAATAAAGCGAATCTACAACAGTAAATGTAATGAATTTGCTGATTATACTTCCCGGTAATGCAAACAATTTTGCGATTTCAACAAATTCCCTAAAACACTGACAAATATTTTTAAAGAAGGTAGTATTCTTCCGATCTTTGCCGAACGCGTATCGATAGTTACACAGAGTACCATTCAAAGCGAGAATCGTTAGCGATAATCGATATCGATAATCGATTCAAGTCGTTGGAAGTCGAAAGTACACAGAGTCCCACTACAGGTCCTATCAGGGTTGGTTCGGACTCTACTAAATTATTTTACGACTCTATCATGAAAAAGGTTCCTTCCCGTGTTCAAAAATCTTTCTAGATCAGATTTTACTTAAACTTTAAGGCTCAGACAGTTTGAAAAAATTCGAGTTTTTTCAAACCTCATACACTTTATGGCAGGTGGTTCATATCCCACTGACGTAATTTATTTTGTTTTTAATTTACCAGCCAGAATCTGTGTTATATTAATTACTGCATTTAAATTATTCATTTTAATGGTACGAAATTATTTGCATTATATTGAAGTATTTAAGCAAAAAGCCACCCGTATGAAAAATAAGTGTAGAAGCATGAAAACGTCTGTAGAAGTGTTATTTTCATCAGCACATTAAGAAGTGAATTAAACTGCTGAATTGTGCTATAGTTTCATAACTTGGAAAAAATATTTTCACCAAATGATGTATATTCCACAGCCGAGCAAGTTAAGATCATTAAGTTTGCAGGCCACTGTTCTGAATGTAAACAACAATAAGAACATCTAAGCAAGCGACACTTACTCATCATCCACTTTGGTAATGCATGCATACCTTGTTTCTGTTCTTCCTGGTTAAGAAACTTGGGTGATGGATAAGAGCTAACAAAAAATGCTGGTAGTATGGGAAAGAAAGTGCCTGTGAAAGATATATAAAGGCAAAAAAAGTTAATGATAGATGCCAAAGAAGAACGAACAAGGTATTGCAAAAATTGTTCAACCAACCTATCTGGTTGCACAATCACAAGAACAGCTAAGGTATATAGATTAAGATGGTTAGGATACATAGAACGAATCAACAACGAGCGAGTACCTAAAAAACTGATGGAAGGTGGCATAGGAGGAAATAGGTAACGAGGCAAACCCAAAATAAGATGGGTGGACAGCGTGCTGAAAGATGTGAATTATTTGAAGATAAACAACTGCAGAGAGAAAGCAAGAGACAGTGGACAAAAATAACAGACCAAGCCAAGGGCCTACTATCACTTTCAAAATTCCCACCCTAAATTTCTCGAAGTCTATGAAAAATTCCCTGAAACACGTAAGAAGTGAAAGAAACACTTGTAAGGTGGGGGTCATTTCTTGATGCAAAAATTGACTCGCCTACAATACAGGAAGTGTTATATGGCAGACGTTCTTTTGAATTAATAGAGAATCAGTATTCTATTGTTCTTCGAAGATAAATTTTGCGTTTTCGAAATTTTTATGGGATAGAAGGAAAGGTATAATATGAGAAAATTCAGTGCCGGCGTTTTAATAAATTATAAGATTTCTAAAAAGATATCTACATACAGTATATAGAAATTGTTATATCAAAGACGTATCTTTAAATTAAAACAATCTGTATTTTATTATCATATGAAGATTAATTTTGCGTTTTCAGTTTAGTTTCCGATTGGTTTTAGGACATTTCATTGGTTCTGAGTTTTTTTGATTTTATCTTGGAATAAATCTACAATATTATTTCATATATCCCTCAATTATAATCAGAAATATTAATCAACATAAGAAAGTTTATCACTACATCATACCTATATCAACAAATATAGATCTAAACATGCGACTATAATATAAAAAAATACCTTTAAAGATCGGTGATGAAAACATCCTCAACCATGCTCAAACACAAAAGGAAATAATTCATGTATTTGTCGATCACGAATTTAGAAATATCAAACACTTTGAAATAATCAACGTTTTTTTTTAAACTCTCTAGTTTAAAAATTTTAAACTTATATGCAGTTATCAACTGACTAACGAATTAGACATATTCATGTACCTACATATCGCGTCACCATACAAAAAAATGACGACTTTCTTATACGTATGAGCGTTTCAAACTATGCAATTTTAAGAATTTCTTTATACAAAACTTATTCAAAATCCTATTATAAGTACTTCTATTCTCTTAATAAATCGCTATAGAATGCATACTTTGCAAGATATTCGAAAAAAGTGCTACAATGAGGTGTGGCCACCACACGACTTTCTTATACGTATGAGCGTTTCAAACTACAATTTTAAGAATTTCTTTATACAAAACTTATTCAAAATCCTATTCTAAATACTTTCATTCTCTTAATAAATCGCTTTAGAATGCATACTTTGCAAGATATTCGAAAAAAGTGCTACTCGCTAAGAATAAACGTGCTACTTCCGGTCCGAATTTTGAAATTTCATGTATACAAAAAATATTGCAAATCCAACTCTAAATACTTTTGTACTCTTAATAAATATATATAGAATGCATAATTTACGACATATTTGTAAAAAATCGTTATTCGGTAAGAGTAAAAGTGATACTTCCGGTCCAAATTTTGAAATTTTTTTATACAAAAGATATTAGAAATTAAGTTCTAAATACTTTCATATTCGTAGCGTACCTGTCTAAAAAGCATGACTTGCGAAATATTTGCAAAAAACTGATTTTCGATAAGAGTAAAAAACCTACTTCCGGTAGGAATTTCGGAAAACTTTTTAAATAAAATTGTTCTCAATTTTAATTTTAAGTATATATGAATTCTTTATAAATTTGTTTAAACTTAGTAGTTGACGAAATATTGGCAAAATTCGATTTTTTTGCTGAAGTAAACTGCTACTTCCGGTCTACCGATTTTACTGAAAAGAAAAACTAATCAGATCTCAAGACGGAGATTATACACGTAAATACAAAATTTGGAATTGATATCTACAGCGGTTTGACCGATATCGTGGTCACACACACACAGACACACAGACACAGAGAGAGAGAGACAGACATTTTTGAAAAACGTGGACATCTGCAAAAATCTCGAGGTCGAAAATTTTCATCATCACAATACTTCCTTATACTACGTATAAGAAAGTAAAAGGGTAGTTCGTTTTTTATGCGTATTGCTATTTCGTTACAAAAGACAGGTTTTTAGCACGTAATTACATCGTGATTCAGATAAAATAAAATATTAAATTACTTGATAGAATTTGTAATTCATATATTCAAATTTGTTCCATAATCGTAATTTTTTACCATAAGTGTATTTTGCTAACATAAACAATGTTACAATTATATTGTTGTATTTTATCTCTGAATTGAGAATTTTAGTTTTATCGTTTGAATACGTAAATTATTTCGGATTAAATAAATTATCCTGGCTAATTCGGGTAAACAGATCATCTTTCGGACTCATTCTGCCACCTAGTGAAGGTTTTCATAAGATTCCTACTGCCGAGCGGTCTGCCTTATCTCATGTGTGTAACGTATACATGTGTTGACGGGTAGATGGCGTACGATGTTTTATTTAATAGATTGGGTATTGTTAATTATTTTCTAATTTAGTTTTGGAGTTTCTTTTGGGCTTAGAGTTATGTAACAAATTAATTATAATTATTTTCCACTTTTCTATTGTCATATGAATCTGCGCTTATGTCGTGTGTGTGAAATATCGGTTTAGGTCTCGTGGTTATTAGTCCAATGTGTTGATAACGCTTAAGATCGCTAGATGACAAGTGGATTCTTTCTCTTTTGAACGTTAACTGTCGTAGAAGAAGCATTAAAACATCACAGAGCAGATGCAATCTTCTTAGTCACTAGCTTGAGAAATGTTGGATGTTAAAGTATATCGTGTGTAATCGCTAGTAAAAAGCGGATGGTATAATATTTCTCAAGGTTTAATATGGTTTTGGCGTTATAATTATAATCTTACTGAGGATATTGTTGTCGTGGCTTAAGAATTGTTTAACTGCTGTAAGTATAATGTCCACGTGTCTGATCGATCTTAATTGTGTTGTTTCTATATTCAAATATAGCTGTTAGTGCATGGCATAGACCTCATTTGAGCACTTTTGTTGGGTTAAGTCTAAGAACCACGTGCCTATGGTAATTTTACTGTTCCAAGGGAATTAATTGCTGTATCCTGCGGTGAAGACATATTTGAGGTGCAGATTAATGAAATACTGTAGCCTTCCTACGCTAATTTTTCCTGAAGATGTCGTTAGCCGAAGATATGTGAGGCAGTTTTCCTTGTAACGAGTGTGATCCGTAGAAGGTATCGTGTATGGTAGCTGTGGATGTGGTTTTCCTTTAAGGTACTGTGACTGTGTAATTTTCCTGATATTACCCATAACGCGGGAATTATTGGCCAAACAGTTTTGGTAAAATTTATGTCAATTTCGAGTACTTCGTACAGTAAATTTCAATTTTCCGGCCTAGCTAATCAACTAAGTCATCGTAATTTCTTAAATTAACTTCTTGTGGCATGTGAGCCTTTATAATTAGAATTTATTAAATTAACGTAGTTTTATTAATAACAGTGACTCCAGTTTGGGAGTTACTTTGTCAATTTTGGAGACGTTACGTAGCCTTTTTATTTTTGGATTTCGAACTTTGAACAAATTTTGGATGTGTATTGGCGTTGCAGCCTCACATATGTATTGTGTAGATTCATAGCTTGATATTTAGTGTAATTAGTCAACCATTTAAATTTATTATTGTACAATCTTGTAAGAAATTATTGAATTTAATTTTAATCACGTTTTCTTATGTAAAGCATAGTTAACTAGCGCTAATATTTATAGTATTAGATGCCATATAACTTAGAGTCTGCACTCTTCTGTCGAATATATTGTCGGTTGCCTCTGGTATACAGAGTGGTTTATTTTGGTGTTGACGTGTTGCAATTTACGATCAAACTGTTCGACTTTGGAGGGACTTTCGGCAAGTTGCCTTATAATTGTATGCTTTTGTAAGAATATTGTCAGGTAAATATTTTAACTTTAAGGTTGTTTCATGTGTTTTCCATTTTGAATTTCTTAAATTTTGTAATTATAAATCATTGGTAATTTGAAGTTGTGGATCACTTGGGTGACCATTTAAGATTTTATTCATTCCTTCAGAAGTTTATTACTGGCAACTGAGTTGCGCTTTGTGATTCATATTTCATTGTTTTGTGTCTTTTGAATATATTGTTGAAAACCAGAAGATTAGATAGTAATAGCCGGTTTTGTGCTCAATATTTGAAACATTTTTGGGTATTTAAATTTTAATAAACCTGTTGTTAAGTTTGAATGACTGTGTGTTGGTCTTATTTTTCTTATCACCTGGGGAATCTTATATTGGATCTTGTCCGGGGTCTGAATATCTGTTGGGCTCAGCATATTTTTACGGATAGGCGCCCTGACAACGTAACCTTCGACTTAGTACTGTGTTCGAACTCGCCCTAATTCTGACTGTAGCTGGAGGCGGTGCTGACTCCCATATTTAACATCGACCCCTGGGAAGTAAGAGGTAAGACTTGAGTGTTATAAGTTGGTGATTATTTAATAGACAAGCGTCTTCCTAAATTTAAATAGAAGGTTAATTACCGTGGTGGTGTCTGACTTACTACCTTCTTGGTATTTGGGTACCGAATCTGTGTAGGGCCTTGCCATTTGATAATTTAAATACGAGAAGGTAGCAACAAGTCTTCGACCTAAATATAAATTATTTCAAACTAGGATAGGTTTGTGTTGTAAAATGTTACTTAACATTAATCCTATCTATTTTGTAATAAAATCTTATTATTGTATTATATCTAATAATTTGAAATTATGAAATTATCTGACATAAATAATAATTTCCTATAGTATACCGGGTGTCTGTTTAAGCTCGTCCACCGACCATATCTCGGCAACCGTTTATCGCAGAACCTGGCGGAAAAAATCCTGATAGTAAAACGGATCACGGGAATTTCAACAAAAATGTTTTTAAGTTTCCAAAATGATCGCAAGGGGGCGCAATTCTCAAGATTAAAAAACTCGATAATTTTTTATTAAATTCTGGATTAAGATAGGTTGAAATTTGTACTAGCAACATTTTCAGACGATTTTATACAATTGTTATTAGAAACTTTTTAATCTAGCTCCCATACGAAGGGGAGAGTTTGCCTCAACGGATTTTAATATTTCTGGGCTCATTAGATAGGGAATTTTACAAAGAATTGTAGAGTATGTAGTACGAAATAGCGTGGTTGTCAAAAGAAACAGGGCGCTGTTTTCAATTTATGTATATTACTTGTTTTTTCTTAAAATTTTAAATGGAACCATATATTTTTAATATCGTAATATTGAAGCACATAAAAAACTGCGCTTGAAGTGGACTATTCGATTGGTTGTTTTCGTGTCCAAACAACACTTACTTAATTTAATTTACAGTTATTTCTAGTCATTTGACAGTTGTATTTGTTGCATGCATATTTGTTCATTTTGTAGTTCAAGTCGAGTAAAGGAGTATTTATATTTACTAGCAATACTTTCTCAAAGTTCTCTTCTGTAAGATTCATTCTCTTTGAATGATGTACATCCTTGTAGATAGAAAACGTCCTTTCTACATCGCAACTGGTTATAGGTACGTACTGGAAATATTCTTTTCTTTCAGCGTATTTAGCAGTTAGATTTTGTGTCATTGCCCCCATACATAATTGCCGCAATGTTACTAAATCTGGATTTCTATTAAAAACTGCGTGTAACTTTTACCGAAGGCCACATCCGAAGTCACTTGGAATACTTTTAAAATTATTAATAGCCCCATATAATATGGTTAATCCATCTTTTAATTTGAGATTTCGATTTTCAAAATATATGATTAGTTTAAGCAAATTTCCAAAGTGTTCCTGAAGGAATAACAACTGATTTTTTAAATTTGGGATTTGTGTTAGCTCCTTGCACTCAGAAATACTTCGAGCATCGTCATTTAAACATGTTGCGAAATATTGTAAACTATCAAAATTTTCTGCTCAAAAACCATTAGCTTCCAACCATGTTCCCCATCTAGTTGTTACTGGCGAGGGAGGCAGTGACAAAGATACAAGTTTTTCCCTGTAAAGAGCTACTCACGATGGTGCTTTTCTGAAAACTATTTCTAAAAGCGGATATAAGTCTATCAACTGCCGGATAGGTGTCTGATATATTCACAGATTCTGTGGAGAGCATGTGCTACACGAGTAATATGCAGCATATAAAGATGTTTCCTTTAATAGTCTGCCTGTTCTTAACATATATGCGGTACTGTCACTAACAAATAAAAGTATTTTTTCCCTGTACCTGTCCGAATGAAGCATTTTGTGCAAATTCTCGTCAATGGTTTTAGTAACTGTTTCCGCATCAATTGTATTTATAACTTTAGATGCTATTACATATGCGTTCTATGGAATAGTTGGATGTAGTACACCAACTACAACATTTACCACACAGAATCCTAATATATCGACAGTTTCCTCGGTACTTATTCATAGGTAGTGATTTGAAAGATGTTTTCTTGTGCATTCTACTGTTTTCGTGAAGCACTTAAAAACATAATATTTGCGCAAGGCAGACTCATCAGGAACATTTCGACCAGTATATTTTTGAAGAAATATTATGAAAGTGGGACTGTCAAGTTTATTTAATGGGATATTAGCCGCTATTAAAGCATCACAGAGTTCTTCGTTAAAATTGTCAACTTTCAACGGGTCCAGTTTCTGTGTATGTTTTAGCGATGCTAAGTGATGTTGTACGTGCGCTTTTTGGGCATTCTCTAACGATATTTTACAGACTTTGCAATAAATTTCAGAATCACTGACAATGAACATACAATTAGTATAACCCTTAATGCAACTCGCCATTGTTTCACGATGTATTTCTCGAGTTCTTCCATATCATAGTAATATAAACAATGTTCTAGATCTAAATAAATGGTAATTAAAAATGTATGGGTATGTTATTGAAACTTAACGAAATCCAGTGCACACTTATGTCAAAATAATTGGGAGAAGTAGATTCAATGAAACGGTATTAAACGGGAACTGTTACAAAAATTACGAAGTATGTAATTAACAGTCAAAACAATGAAAAAACGAAACTAATGTAAGTATGAATAGGTATATACATATCAGTAGCGTAACTATACCCCCCATGCCCCCGCGATGTGGGGGGCCCGAGCCCAGATACACCTATTTGTAGGATACACCAACGTAATAAGTGGTTAGGTTGAGCTGGATGTTGCGGGGTGCCCAAAATTTGTAGTTACGCCACTGATATATATATATATATAACTTTATTTATCTTTCGAAACATAAGGCAAATACAATGAATTTTAAAAACCCGGACGCTTCTACCTACGGCGATGAAGAAAGGATTTTACTCGTAAATTCCTTTTTTGATCGGCTTTTTTTGCTGTCGTTTTCGCGATGTATGTACACTTTAAGTGCTAAGTACACTTCTTTTACAGAAGTTTATTTTAATTTTTGCAAGTGCTCAACATTTTTACTATAAGTAGACATATACATTTATTACATAAAGATAATATAATTACAAGAAGTGATAAAATGTATTTATTGATAACATAATAATAATATTTAGGCCAATAATAACAATAACAAAGTACAAGAAAATGAAGAACTGTGACATTGTTGTAACCTCTGATAATTAGCTGTGACATATCTTTAGCTTTAAAAGTTCAATTGTTTATCTTAACATAATTTTTAACTTGTGCCCATACCATTTCAATAGGGTTTAAATCACAATAATATGGCGGCTAACGTAGAATCTCACAGCCGTTCGCTTTTGCAATTAAGTCGAGCTTTTATTTTTCGTATTGAGATTTAACTTGAGTGACAGTGAATAATATATCCCGCTTTGGCATACCATTTTTGATCGGTATTTATTTTTTAACCAGCTATTCAATAATTTGATCCTTTTTCCATGATGTAGTTGGAATTTTTTCCACTTTTCTAATATGATGCATTGTCAAGTACAATTACTGAATTTTTAGGTATATTAGGAAGCAACTGTTTTGTGACCCACTCTTCATAGACTTCTCCATCCATTTCGTTATGTGCATCAGTTGTATTCTTTTAGCAAATAAATGTAAGTTCTGCACCAAGAACAAATCCATTGGCACTACCTGCATGAACCTGAGCGAATCGTGGTCCCGAACCAAGGATTGTATAAGAACATAGGATAGCCAGATCCCTATACCGGCAGTGTTGTTCGCATCGAGCCGTGACTCCGCCTCCTGTGACGTCACAAACGGACCAGTCGCACCTTAAAGTAAAGTGTTTTAATTTAGTTTTCGCCGTTACCCTTTGTAAATTAGCGGCTGAAATGCCGGGACGTCGTTGTGTGGTAGTTGGCTGTAATAACAGTCGTATTTCTACGAAAATTACCAACAGAGAAATCGTTTATCACAACTTTCCAAAGGCGACAAACTTCGTATCCGATACTGTCCGTAAAGAATGGATAAGGCGCTGTAAACGAGCATATAAGTGGAATCCAAATACTAGCCAAATTTGCTCAATCCACTTTAATGCAAACGATTATGAACGTGATATGCGCAACGAATTATTAGGTAATAAATGTATTTATACGTTATGAGATAAATTATTCTAATACATAGTAATTATTGCTAGGGTTACCTGTACGAAAACAGCTTAAATACACTGCTGTGCCTAATGTAAATATTCCACAAATGTCCAAAGATATAAAGAAAGTTGCGACAAGAGGGGAAGCATATTTAAAAAGAAAAAAGGAAAATGAAAGGAAAGAAGAAGTAAATAGATTGATTGCCGAACAATCGATAGCTTCATGTTTAGCGGCAAGTGAGCTGTCAACAGCGTCTTCAACAGCAGAATTTAAAACCGATAAGCCTTTAACTGTCCCAGCAGAAAATATATTATCTAAACAATATGCGGAGCTACGTGAAAGTCACACTAAATTATCTACAGAGATGGAAATTATGAAACGCAAATTGGATTTGCAGAGAAAACAACTTTTATACTATAGAAGAAAGAACAAGCAAGATAAACCTGCACAAAAACAGGAAACGGTAAAAATACTGAGAAAACTCTTAACAGAAAATCAAATTTCTATTCTTCTAAACAAAAAGAAACGCGTTAATTGGACTACTGAAGAGATTGCAGTTGCTTTTACTATTCGTTACCTCAGCAAGAAATGCTATATATTTTTGCGAACTAAACTTAATTTTCCGTTGCCAGCGTTGTCATCTTTGAGAAAGTGGGCATCAAAAATCAGAGTAACGCCGGGAGTTTTAGAAGATGTACTAACTTTTCTAAAGGTAGCAGGAGAAAATATGTGTGCAAGAGAGAAAACTGTAGTCATTTCTTTTGATGAAGTCAAAGTTAAAACCACTTTAGAGTATTGTGTTGGTGAAGATCAGGTGCTAGGTCCTTACAATTTAATGCAAGTCTGTATGGTTAGAAGCTTATTTTCTACTTGGAAACAACCTATCTATCTAGACTTTGACAAAAAGATGACAAAGGATGTGTTAATGGATCTGATTACCCAATTGCATAAAATATCATATAACTGTGTTGCAATTGTAAGTGATTGCGGAAGCAGTAATGTTGGTCTCTGGAAAGCGTTGTCCGTTGACATAAATAAGACCTATTTCGAGCATCCGCAAACCAAGAAAAATGTTTATGTTTTCGCAGATGCTCCCCATTTACTGAAACTTCTCCGTAATTAGTTTTTGGACACAGGATTTATATTGAGAAGTGCTGGAAACAAAGAGATAAGAAACCTTTAGAAAGTTTGATAGAATTAACCAATGTAGAAGTAAATTCCTGTTATAACATTTCTGAAAAGCATATTACAGTTGAAAAGAGTAAATGACAAAATGTAAGACTAGCGGCTGAATTGTTATCACATAAGACCGCCCAGGCATTATTACGATACAAACCAGGCCCTGATAAAAAACTTGCTGAAGATGTCGGAATGTTCATAGACAATATTAATTCTTGGTTTGATATTTTTAATAGCCATGTGAATAGATCTCCTGGCCCTGACCCTATGAAAGCCCCTTTTGGAATTTATTTACAGGACCAAGAACAACACTTAAATAAAGTTAGAGATTTAATATTTGACATGAGAGCTGAAGGAAAAAACACTTTGCAAATTTTTCAGAAAGGAATAATAATTTCTATAGAATCGTTGAAACTACTTTTACGAGATATGAAGACTGAATTTGAAGATGTACATTATATATGTACTCATAAACTTAATCAGCATTGTTTGGAGAATTTTTTCTTCCAGCTTAGATGTCGAGGGCCGAATGAACATCCATCTCCATTGGAAGCCATCAAAAGAATAAGAATGATTATTCTTGGGAAGAATCCTGGTATTTTAGAAGCACAGGTACATGAAATGTGTTTATTAATTCTTTACATATTCCTAGTATTACATAGGTACCTATATACATAGCTATACTTTTTTTTAAAGGTGAACACACAAGAAGCTGTTCCTGAAGAATATATAGTGGCCACAGTTTTGGAACAAGCGAAAGTTTCACTTGAATTACCGGAAGAGAAGTTTGACAGCAATGCAACTCAAAGTAGCAATGGAAGCTCGTTTTCATCAACAGGGATTTCGGAAATATCTGAAACAACGGACGATGCATTTGAGTACATTGCTGGTTTTATAGCGAAGAAATTTAAAAACAGTCATCCCAACTCGGCGATTATACTTATAAAATTAAAGCCGATCACGCCTACAATTTACCCTCATGGGTACAACAGCTCTCCTTTGGTGGTCTTATTAAGCCCTCAACAGATTTCTTAAGTACCATTAAACAGTGGAACAAATATTTTGAGATATATCATGGCGATAATAAACTACGGAAAGAAACTCTGGTTGTTAAAAGACTAGCTTTAAAAATTAAAAAGCGAGAAAATTTTTGCTTTGTTATTATAAAATTATTTTGTAAATTAAGAACTGTTATCCGTATGAATTATTTAAATACAAAAAGAACCCTTGACAATGCTAAAAAATCGAGTAAACGTAAGCTTTCTACTAGTACACCGTCAGACACTCAACGAACACTAGCTAAAAAAATGCGAAAAACCACTACTTGATTCGTTTTTATTTAATTACTGCGTAATAAAACATTGCTATATACTGACTCTTTTAATTGAAAAATATATATTTTTGCTTTGTATAGAGAATAAATGCTCATCGGCTTTCTTTATTTATGTTTATGTACCTAATAAATGTGTTTATTTGAAGTTGGAAAAGTTTCTTTTTAAATTATAACCCAAAGTATAACCTTATGGCAATAAAAACGTGTATTATATTTATAGCAGTACACTGACGGATATGTTATTATCTAATGAAATATTATATACCATAATAATAGCACTAATATAACTCGATAATTAATTGTTGTAGTAGCTAAACACATTTTATAAGGTGCTTTACAGTAGTGAACGCGTTCAACCTGGTCCGTTTGTGACGTCATGGCTCCCCACTACGCGGCGAAAATATTGCGGGATCGAGCAATCCTATGTTCTTATACAATCCTTGGTCCCGAACCACTTGGAGACTTTAAATCCGTGCTTAGGCCTTGACAAAATGAATGTCTAGAAGATTTAATTGTGGTATCACTTCACGCCTTAGTTGCTGCATGTCCAATTAGTACCCAACATCCATCAGTATATGATACTGTTCTACCTGGAAAAAAGGAGATTGCTATTTATATAAACGAAGCATCAGCAAATATTGAATGGACATAAACATAAATATAAATAATCTGTACATTCTTCTCAGAATATTTTGATATCTCGCAAATATAGTAGAGTCGCTCTCGTAACCGACATGCGCCACTAAATTAAAATGGCATCAAATTTGAGATGTTGCAAAATTTTACCTGTCAAGTAATATAACCTACAAAAGCCATTTCAGGACTGTTATGAATAATAATATTCATACACCATTTGACATTTGTCATAATCTGTTGCTGAATAATTGCTATACTGAATTGTTTCATATGAGAACTAGGTAAAAGATTTGATTAATTAAACATTTAGCAATTAGCAACGGTACTGGATGCAAGA
Organism: Amphimallon solstitiale; assembly: GCA_963170755.1. Lineage (NCBI taxonomy): Eukaryota > Metazoa > Arthropoda > Insecta > Coleoptera > Scarabaeidae > Amphimallon > Amphimallon solstitiale. Next base: position 42,789,864 of record OY720685.1, on the reverse strand, counting down.
ACAGAGTAATTCGCCCGGTAGCTCAGTCCGCATCCAGTCAGCCCAGGGTCGTTCAATATTTATTATTGTAATAGAATTTATACCACTAATAATTGAATTAACAAAGAGTGAATAAATGCGTATATTTAATTTAATGACAAAACTCACCTACCTTAATCTTAAGTCTTACAATTCCTCAATCAGAAGTTCCTCAGGTAACCGGTGTTGATTCTTTTAGATGGCTAATTGTTTACATGAATGATCTTGTGATTATGCATGAAGTTATTATTGGACGCCACCTATTTTGACTTGAATCGTTATTTTGTATTTTATTTATTATCACTAGAATTAGCACATCGTGGCTCCATGTATATTAGTGAATTAAAATAGGAAACAGTCACTGAGCTTATGAATTACCACAAGGAACGAGGAGTAATTGATTTAAAACACAAGTGTCGTAAACTTAACAATATTTATTACCTAAGACAATTTAAAGCAAAGTACAATAAACATTTAACACCAATACATTGATGTTTCACTTCCACATTTTACATTAGATTAAACAATCCCTAATTAATACTCTGGCCAGATAAAATAAATTGTGGTTACACAAAGATGAACACAAATAACATATGACAATATCTTGATTGCAAATACAAATGGTAAATTAAAATCGGATATTAACTCTCGAACAAAATGCAACAACTAATGTATGAATGAATTTGACAAAGTGAATAATTCGTACTGGAACTTTTTAAAAGATTAACTTAAATTTACGATAACATAGGCAATAGTACAAAGATTCTAACAATGAACTCGAAATTTCAGATTAATACTATTGTTTACAGTAGTGTAATGATTCAAACAACAATGTGAATAGAAAAATACAGATTAATCCTATTTTAAAGGTTATCCGACGGACTAAATATTACAGTTTTATTGTTACACAACTAGAAGCAATGGCCGTAGATTTATTACAACGACGGTACAATAATTTCTAAGCCGCTCTGAGACCTAATTAATACGGTAATTTACCTTAATGTATGCAGACACGATGCGACGGTCGATGACTTCGGCGGGGTAGATGTTTTCCCTCTTAGGTTGACGAAAGTTGGTATCCGACGGCAATAGTTAAGATCGTTTCAAATTCCCATAAGGTACATCATCTGGATCTGCCAAACCTTCTTTCAGGTTGGACTAACGATATTTAGATAATTTTGCACTCACTATGTACGTTAAATCGTCACTCGACTAGCTTTTGACACGGCTATATTACGTACACGATGATAACAATCTTAACCTTTGAAATTATGCGTCAACCATTATATATATATAGCCATCGACCAGCAAGGGTCTATATAAAATTTGATGTGTCTACAGTCACTTGGTGGATAACACTATTCATTAATTTTTAAGCGATCTTGCCTTTTTATGCGTACTGTTGGAGAGGGGTGAAACACGCCTGTTTTTGGATTCTAGAAGGTTCTCGACTTCTCCAAGAAGGAATTTTTGCACACGACGCATACGATGTAATAGATTTAATAGCTTCGTTCCCAGGGTATTGTTAAATAAAGGGCTATTGATAAACCCGAGCACACGTGCGGCCCCAAAATTCAGTTGTCGTCATGTCATACAAAAGGGTATTTAAGAAAACTTGTTGTACGTGACTCTAATATTTGCTTTATAAGAAGAATTTTACTTTAGATTATAAATGTTGTTATTCAGATGTTATTTTTAAGAAATGTTAGATGTAGAAGTTATTTTAACAGAAATTGATACGTAGTTGAAAAAAATATAAAGAACTGTTTATTCAAGAAGGTTAAACAAGCTTAGCTGTAGAATTGCAATACATATTTAAGTTTTGAATATATTTTGGGTATTGAAAATAATAAATAGTATACAGTATGAGCCAAAAGAATAATATTATAATTAATTTGGAATTCTTAAGTAATTAAATAATTGCTCATTTAAGTAATCAGATATTATTTAACATTTTGAAATTAGATTAGTCAGAAGTGCCAAAAGCACGCAACAAATCCCCCCTTAAGTGCCTTAGGAAAGTTACTTCAGTAACTTTCCGATTAAGTAAAAGAAAGCACCAGGGTATTATGATATGAACAAAATTTTTCAAGCATAAGTTAGACTGAAGGTCCCAAATAAATTCGTAGGTAGACACGACGAGTAAACACATAATTTCCAACGGTACACAAAAGAGCAGATGGTAATCCATAACTGAAGGTTAAGTGAAGTTAAACAAGAGGTTAGGTGAATTTTGAAAAATGACGAAAAGGAGAAAAAAGTTTCTTACAACTACTGACACAGGCTGACCTGAACAGAAACTATCAATGTAGACAATGCTACAATGAGAGTTACTAAAAATATCCAAACGGCGTTACATAAATTTTGATACAGAGTACATATTAAAATGCAACCGAAGTTACTGAGAAAATTGAAAATATCCTAAAGGCGTTATACTAATTTTGATACAAGGTTATATTAAAATGTAGGCAATGCACTACAATAAAAGTTAATAAGTTAGGCCGAAAAAGGTTCAATAGATTTTGACAAAAGATAACAAATAAACCAACTCCCACGTGAAATTCCTTAAAACTAAGTAAAGTTGGTCTTTGTCAGCTACATTTAAAGCCAACCTATGAAGACCAAAGCACAAAAAAAAATAAGATGGCGGTGTCGGGCAACAAAAAAGGGTCAAGACTAGGTTGTAAGCAAAAGAATAGGAGACCATCCACCTCCCCCTGAAAATGGATGAATACTCCCCACGGACTTGACACCGCTCTCCCGCAGTGGAATCGTTAGTCGAATTGTCGACATAAGTCAAAATTGGGTGCCTGCAACCACGCAATTATGGTGCAGCGACAAACCCGGGTTTAGCCGAAGCTCACGGTAGAAAATTTTGAAGGGGATGGGGGGCCGAAAGACGCAATCGGTGAGAGAAAACAAAGTCAAAATTGGTATAAATTCAGTCATCACCAGATCCAGACAGTTTATCTGTCAACAATAATATTACCAACATTAAATAATCAAGCAGGTGGCACACGCAGCTTTACTACGAAACAAAATTGGAGGGGTAGGGACTCTATACCCCGGCAGCACCTCCACCAAAAATAGTCATCTAAAATGACAAAACTAAAACATCAAAAAGCGTCATGCTAACATGACAAAACCACGCTCTTGAAAAAAGAATAAAAGGAATAAATAAAAAGGTAAACAAACCACGGGTGATGATGAAGTAACGGAGTCTAAATCGGGATAATTTGTCCTGGGCCACCCCCAGACTGACTAGAGTGTACAGGTATTTGTACAAAAGTTTAAATGAATTCTTAAAAAAAACCAACATTAAATTCTCGCATACGAGGGTCATCACAAACCAAAACCAGTAGCTAAACTACAATCATAAATAACAAGTGAGTGGCACAAAGTAGCTAAACTACCACACAATAGAGGGGAAGGGGACTTTATACCCCGACAACACCTCAAACCAAAATGTCATCTCAAATGACAAATCAAAACGCCATGCATACATGACAAAACCAAACACTTGCACACAAATTTTTAACAATTACAAGATGACACTCGCACACAGAGTTACATTCAGGGACAAAATTGAGAAAAGTCAAACATTAAAGGTCATAAGCAATTCACTCCACCAAATAAATTTAATCAAAACTAATGGGCATATTAAGTAACAAATTCAACAGAAGTATTAAAAAGGAAAATGTGGAATGAACAGCAGGTCGAAAATATCCTATGATGAAAAGATTGCATTAAGATGGTGGTTGCGCAATATATTGATCCATTTAGGGGACTTTTACCCCACGCTGGTTACACGGCTGCGGAATTCTTATCGACCCCAACAGCAGGTCAAAAAAAATTTTCTTAATATGAAAAGATTGCATTAAGATGGTGGTTGCGCAATATATTGATCCATTTAGGGGACTTTTACCCCACGCTGGTTACACGGCTGTGGAATTCTTATCGACCCCAACAGCAGGTCAAAAAAATTTTTCTTAATATGAAAAGATTGCATTAAGATGGTGGTTGCGCAATATATTGATCCATTTAGGGGACCTTTACCCCACGCTGGTTACACGGCTGTGGAATTCTTATCGACCCCAACAGCAGGTCAAAAAAAATTTTCTTAATATGAAAAGATTGCATTAAGATGGTGGTTGCGCAATATATTGATCCATTTAGGGGACTTTTACCCCACGCTGGTTACACGGCTGTGGAATTCTTATCGACCCCAACAGCAGGTCAAAGAAATCTTTGTCTAGTCTGGCGGGTGTGCCTTTAGGTCTTGGATATGCCAAGTAGAAATTCGACCTTGGTCATCAATAAGTTCATATGCCCAAGGCGACACAATACGAACTATCTCAAAGGGTCCTGAATATTTAGGAGCAAGCTTGGCAGCAAACTGCTTAGCAGCATCCGATAAAACTTTATTCTTCCTCCAAACTTGCTGTCCTACCACAAACTTAATAGGTCGTCGTCTGAGATTGTAATCATGAGCACTGCGCAGATGCGCTTTCTTAATACGGGCCTGTATGTCTTTATACAGCGCGGCAAAAGCTAACTTTTTATTATCAATATTCAAAATAGGTGTTTCAGCTTCATTCGGAACAAAATTCTCATCATTGCCATTTAAAGTGACTTCCCTACCAAAGTTGATGAAATTTGGAGTTACCTTAGTGACTTCGTGTTCAGATGATCTAATGGCATAACCGATTTTTGCTAAATACTGATCCCAGGTTTTGTGATTATTTTTAACATAAGCAGTTAACATTGTTTTAATTGTCCTGTTGACGCGTTCTGTAGGATTGGCTTGTGCATGGTAAAGCGCAGTGTAGGCTATTCGAATATTATAATTCTGGGTCATTTTTTGAAAAACTTTACTTTTAAACTGAACACCGTTGTCAACTATTAAATGAGAAGGGGCTCCAAAAAGAAGTATCACATGATCTTCAATAACTTTAGTGACACTAGCGCCTGTAGCAGTTCGCAGGGGAAACACTAAGGTGGCCTTACTAAAAATATCACAAACAGCTAAAATATATGAATATCCCTTAGTGGAACGGGGCAAGGGTCCCATTAAATCCGCAGAAATTATCTGCCATGGTCTGGTGGCAGTGGGTGCTTTACTACGCAGATGTCCTGCAGGTGGTTTATTTTCCGATTTAATACTGAGACAGGTCCCACATTTCCTGACATATTTGGCAACGCTGGTGGCCATTTTGGGCCAAAAATATTTTTGGGAAACACGGGAGATGGTCTTAGAAATTCCTGGATGTCCACAAGTGGGATCGTCATGGCAAGATTGAATGATTGAGGTGCGGCGTTCTCGTGGAGGAACTAATTTCCACTCCTGACTGGGATGACTAAGTTCGGAGTAACGAGGTTTGATATATTTAAACAATTTATTGTTTTCCACACGCCATAAGGGATAACGATGGGGTTTATCCTGCACTTCTTGAATCATTTTAAGATACCAACGATCGATGGGAGGTAAGGGATCCTCAGCCTGAACTAAATCAACAGTGGTACTGACGGAGCGTGACAAAAAATCAGGGACGGCATTTTCCGAACCTTTTCTATGAATCATTTCAAAATCATAGGGCTGCAGTCGCAATGACCACCTGGCCAGGCGACCATGAGGGTCCTTTAAATTATGCAACCATAATAAAGAGTGGCAATCCGTAATTACCTGAAAGTGATACCCCTCTACGTAGTGACGCACATGCTCAATAGCCCAAATAACACCTAAACATTCACGCTCAGTAGCACTGTACTTACGTTCTTGAGCAGTCAGAGAACGAGACATATAACAAATAACTTTCTCCCCATCGTCATATTGTTGGGTGAGAACGGCCCCAAGGCCATAAGCTGAAGCATCAGTTTGAAGAATAAAGGTCTTAGAGAAATCAGGACAAACCAGTAGTGGAGATGAAACAAGTTTTTCCTTTAGCTGTTTGAATGCCACTTCGCATTCATTGGTCCAAGACCATGGAGTTTTTTTCTAGTAAGATTGGTCAAAGGTGCAATGATGGTGGAGAATTGTGGTACGAAACGTCTGTACCAAGAAGCAGTTCCGATAAATCTTCGTACTTCCTTGACATTCTTAGGTGGTGGGATGTCTAAAATGGATTGTACTTTTTCAGGATCTGGGCGCAATCCCAGTTCATCAACTACATAACCCAAGTATTTTAATTGAGGACGGCAAAATTGACTCTTGGCAAAATTCACTGTAAGTCCTGCATTATGAAGACGATCAAAAACTTCATTTAAGGTGGCCATATGGGATTCGAAAGTTTGCGAAATAATAACTATATCATCAAGATATACAAAAACAGAAGGTTGGAGGTCAGCTCCAAGAACAGAATCCATAAGACGCTGCCATGTGGCAGGTGCTCCAGTAAGACCATACGGCATACGTACAAAACGGTATAAGCCGCCACGCACACAAAAGGCAGTGCAATCACGAGAACTTTCCGCTACAGGAATTTGCCAATATGCACTCTTAATATCTAACGAACTCAAGTATTTAGCATCTCTTAATTGATCCAAAATGGTAGAAATATAGGGCAAGGGATACGAATCTTTTTGAGTGACAGAGTTTAATTTACGATAATCAACACAAAAACGATAGCTATTATCTTTCTTTTGCACTAAACAAACAGGTGAAGCCCAAGGGCTGTTACTAGGTTCTATGATTCCCTGCTCCAACATTTTTTTAATTTCCTGGTCAATAGCTTGTTGTTTGATTGGTGACGCAGGATAATATCGTTGTTTAATGGGTTTAGTATTTGGCAATAATTGAATTTCGTGAGATACTAAATGAGTCTTACCTAATGATTTGCTCATGAGTACGGTTTTCTCAGTGACTAATTGATCCAATAGGTTCTTTTGATCAGCGCTCAAAGAGGTAGCACTAGCTATACTATTAATATTAATTACAGGGTCCTGCTTACTAAAGTGCCAAATGTTCTGACGCAAGTCAGGTATTATGTTCATGGCCATCCAAAAATCTACTCCTAAAATTAATGTGTGTGGCAAGTCAGGCACAACTAAAACATCAATTAAACAAACTTTGCCCTCTAGGCAAAAAGGTACAGTAATAAATCCTGTACTTACACACACCTGTCCGTTCGCAACTGTACACTCAACAGCTTGCGGTTTTAGACAAAAACCCAAATTACTCAAAATCTGATAGCCACGCGAGCCAACCAGTGTTCTAGAGGCTCCGGAATCTAGTAAACCTATTACAGGATAACCCTTTACTTGAACTTCTAAATATGGGCGTTGATCTCCAGAAACACGAGAAATGACATAATCGAGAAAAATTTTACCGGTATTTGATAATACAGAGGCTGGGGTCGAGGAAACAGCGACGGGGACGACCTCTCGACCTACGATCGTCTCCCCCTTGCGTTTTCCGAGCATCGAGGACATGTGCCTACGGTCACGTTAGGTTGACCACATTTATAACAAAATTTCTTCCGAACTTTCTTACAATCATTAAATCCATGCCCTCGGTCTCCGCAATTGTAACACCGAAAATCTCTAGACACTTTGTCTGAAGATGCTTTAACTGAATTTACTGCAGGTTTATTCACTGCTTCGCGCTCAACACCAGATGTCGACACGAAAGCAAAATCTGGCTCTACATAGGTGTTACGCCTGCGTGCCGGTGGACGAAAACTATCTGCCCTAAATTTCTTTTTCTCGAGCTTGAGGCATTCATCCTCAAGCTCCGCCAATGTCGTTACTGTTGGCAATTGCATAATATAAAAAGGTGATAAATTTCTAGATATAATTCCCAATTGCACATCCTCCGATGCTTCCCCATAACGTCTAAACATTGATAACATGCATGAAAAATAGTCTATGAATGACTCAGATGGATCTTGAGTTCGTGACAAAATATCTTGAAACAATCTAGATTGATAATCTGGTGGCTCATAATGCTTACACAATAATGCCGATAAAGTCGGCCAACTGTCAAACCTATGTCTGTTTGACCTAAACCACAGCAAAGCTTTTCCTTCAAATAAATCAATGGCGGATTCAAACAAATCGCTTTCTGAAACTCCGCGCGCAATTCTTAATTCATTAATTCTTTCTAAAAATTGATGCACCGAAAATTGTCTAGAATCCCCATTAAATTTCAAATTCCATTTTCTGACTGGCGAGAAATTACGCGACGCGCGCGATACTGTAATTGGACTAGATGCTTGTGCTGTTGTTCCACTGGCATTACTTGCTGCACCCGTACTCCCTAATGTGACACTCTGTAGATCATCAGTGACCTGATCCACTTCAATAGTATCTAAGTGTTGTAACAATTCTAATAAAATTTGAGTACGTTTCTGAGATTGTTCCGCGTTTAACTGTGCAAGAGGTAACCGATTGATTCTATTCATACAATGATGAAGGCGAGTTTGAATAGCCGCAGAACTACCACCCGGTGACAATGCGTATTTTTCCATTGTTGGTTTAAGATCTTTGAGCTTAGCTTCAAGCTCCGTTAATTCCTTGTCAATATCTACCTGATACTCTGGATATGACAAAGATTCTTTATGTTGTTCTAGTTTTAACAATGGTCTCAAAGCCTTTCGCAATTGTTCTACCGTATCATCGTTCGTTGTAGGTAACCCTCTTAAGCTCAGTTCGTAGACTAATTCGTCTTTACGTAAGTAGCTTACATTAATAGTTAATGATGCCATATTTACAAAATTAACAACCACTGTACAATCAGACTACAATATTTACAAAATCAAAACTGAATTAATTCAATGAATATTAACTGAATATCAAAATTAAATGTCAAAATAGTTCCACAAAATTATTAAAATTGAAAGAAAAGCAAAGCGTACCTTCCCCAACCAATCTAAAATAAAATAAAAATTTTTAAGAAATTTTTATTTTCAAATAATGTTTAATGAAAGAATTCTAAAATTGAAAGAAATGACAAAACAAGCAAAATAATTTAATTTGATTATAAGTAAGTGTTGTCACCAAACACACGCATCACTCTGTATATATATATAAAAATTAAAAAAGAAAATTTTTTTAAATAATCAGAAAAAAATTTATTTTTAAAAAAGTGGGTGGTAATTTCACAACACCCTGTATACGTATATTAATATTAATATTTAAACAAGCCCCACGTTGGGCGCCAAATTGTTGCTGAATAATTGCTATACTGAATTGTTTCATATGAGAACTAGGTAAAAGATTTGATTAATTAAACATTTAGCAATTAGCAACGGTACTGGATGCAAGAACAGAGTAATTCGCCCGGTAGCTCAGTCCGCATCCAGTCAGCCCAGGGTCGTTCAATATTTATTATTGTAATAGAATTTATACCACTAATAATTGAATTAACAAAGAGTGAATAAATGCGTATATTTAATTTAATGACAAAACTCACCTACCTTAATCTTAAGTCTTACAATTCCTCAATCAGAAGTTCCTCAGGTAACCGGTGTTGATTCTTTTAGATGGCTAATTGTTTACATGAATGATCTTGTGATTATGCATGAAGTTATTATTGGACGCCACCTATTTTGACTTGAATCGTTATTTTGTATTTTATTTATTATCACTAGAATTAGCACATCGTGGCTCCATGTATATTAGTGAATTAAAATAGGAAACAGTCACTGAGCTTATGAATTACCACAAGGAACGAGGAGTAATTGATTTAAAACACAAGTGTCGTAAACTTAACAATATTTATTACCTAAGACAATTTAAAGCAAAGTACAATAAACATTTAACACCAATACATTGATGTTTCACTTCCACATTTTACATTAGATTAAACAATCCCTAATTAATACTCTGGCCAGATAAAATAAATTGTGGTTACACAAAGATGAACACAAATAACATATGACAATATCTTGATTGCAAATACAAATGGTAAATTAAAATCGGATATTAACTCTCGAACAAAATGCAACAACTAATGTATGAATGAATTTGACAAAGTGAATAATTCGTACTGGAACTTTTTAAAAGATTAACTTAAATTTACGATAACATAGGCAATAGTACAAAGATTCTAACAATGAACTCGAAATTTCAGATTAATACTATTGTTTACAGTAGTGTAATGATTCAAACAACAATGTGAATAGAAAAATACAGATTAATCCTATTTTAAAGGTTATCCGACGGACTAAATATTACAGTTTTATTGTTACACAACTAGAAGCAATGGCCGTAGATTTATTACAACGACGGTACAATAATTTCTAAGCCGCTCTGAGACCTAATTAATACGGTAATTTACCTTAATGTATGCAGACACGATGCGACGGTCGATGACTTCGGCGGGGTAGATGTTTTCCCTCTTAGGTTGACGAAAGTTGGTATCCGACGGCAATAGTTAAGATGGTTTCAAATTTCCATAAGGTACATCATCTGGATCTGCCAAACCTTCTTTCAGGTTGGACTAACGATATTTAGATAATTTTGCACTCACTATGTACGTTAAATCGTCACTCGACTAGCTTTTGACACGGCTATATTACGTACACGATGATAACAATCTTAACCTTTGAAATTATGCGTCAACCATTATATATATATATAGTAGGGTGGAGTGATAATGTATGAAAAAAAAAAATTCTAATTTTTTTTATTGGAATAGCAATACAAAGTTGCCTTTTAATGAGTAAATTCAGCATACAAAAGATTGTTTACTTGTCTTGATGTTATGAGGTGCCCCAACCCAATTGAAAATTAGAAAAATACTAAATTTTTAAAAACATTGATCTAATTTTGAATGATAGTATTTTTATAGATTTCATGTCCCTCATAAAAAAAAAACTACATTGTGATACGTTGATTAAGAGCCTGGTTAGGAGTACTAATATTTTTAATCAAGAAAAATTAAAAAATATATATTATCAAGGAATGAACAAAACCAGAAATTAGTAGATTATTTGGTATTAAATTGTTTTTTTGTTTCAAATTTAGGCATTTGCTGCCGTGATAATAGTCTTGCCCTTATGAAACCGTCTCGTTTTTTTTCTCCACAAACTGCACTTGAAGCTTCGGTCACTAATTTGATACAGCGCTCTACAGCTTGGGTATGGCACGGAAAATCTTTAATATTCTGACATGTAGTCAAACCGTTTTCGACAATCTCTTTCAAGGCTTCATCAGATAAATTGGAAGTCAGAGGTGGTTCAGTTATCTTACATTCTTGCCACGTAATTAAGTCGGTATAATCTTGAGCATCGAAATTTAAAGCAGGCACTTTAAACGTTCGAAGCCCTAGAGTATTCCCTGCTCTTGCTTTTAAAATTCGCTGATATGCTAGTTTACGTATGATTTCTCTGTCGTCTCCAAGCATAGCAATAAGAATATTTTCTGGATGACCAAAATATCCATTTCTTTGGATTACCTTATCAAGGATTTTCTTCAAAGGCGCATTCAAATATCGAGTTAGGGTAATTGTTTGCCACAGGTGCTTAGCTCCGTTTATACATGAAGGATAACATTTTATTGTGAACCACATTGGACCATAAACTCTCATAACGAAAGTGGCTAATATCACTAAATTTTCTTCGGGGTCTGTTTTAGTAGCATATAATCTTAAGATTCTATTTGCTGTAGTAAGCCATCTAGAATGGTTAAGTGGTCCAGGTGTAATATTAGCTAGATCAGGAGAAAAAATGCCAGTGCTGATAGCTGTCATCACATCGTAAAGATATTTTTGGTCGGTGCTCAAGTCATTTCTAGCGACTTCAGGTAATATGCAGGGAATGGTGGTAAATTGAACAAGTGGCATTGATTCACATTTTTGTAATTCAGATCCAATAGGGCCTGAAAAGCATTTAGGCCCTGTAGTTTTTCCATCCAGATGCAATAAAAGATGTCGCAATGGTAACTCATTCGAATGTAACTGGCAGACAAACCATTGTAATGGTTTGTTAAGTTCTTCTTCCATAAAACGAATAACACCTCCGTTGAAACCTGTATTCACGACTGTACCATCGCAACCAATAACAACTATTTCATCCAATTCCACCGATTTTGTTCTCAAATGATTTATTATGGTACTTTCAATACCTTTAGCAGTTCCCAACTCACACGTAACATGCCCGAAATAATCACTTCCTGGCTCTGATACAATCACATAATGGTCTTCTGTTACTCTTTTTCTATAAAATTTGCCTTCCTTCTGAATACTAACCAAAGTCTTATCTTTTCTGCCATCAAAATAAATTCCGCGTATATTTTTATTGCGATCTGCATCGTGTAATGCTGATCTGACTTTCGTTCTTTCTCGGCGCAACTTTGAACGATCAATGACAGCACTTGGATCCTTTGATGTAATAATACCAACATCTTTTAACACAGAAGAAGCTATAATAGCAGCTGCTCTGTCAGAGACTCCAGTACGATCGCAGGCGAGAGCTAATGATGGTAAATTTAATCTCTTTTTCTTAAGTGGCGGAGCAGCTACTTGTTTTGGCGATTGATAAGGACTAGAAGCTACGCTGTTATTGCTTGAGCTGGTGCTTTCGGTTGTTAAGTCATCAGGCAAAGAACGAGAACAAGACGGTTGGTTAGGATCCATTATCTCTTTTTTACGCAGTAATTCTTTTTCTTGTCTTTTTAATTTTTTCATATTTTTTACAGTCGCAACCAAATCTACACCGCCTATCATCATTTTTCTTGTAGTTCTTTGATCAAGTAAAAAACATACTTCTTCCTTGGGAACACGACTGTCTTTTGAGCAATTGCACTCTGAGATTACTTTGCATTTGCAACTGCAAATATCAAATAACCGTTGGGACTCAGTAACAAATTCATTTATTTTCTCTTGATATTTCTTGTTCGTTTGACGGCTTTGATAAGGTTTTAGTAAGCTTCTATATTTGTCATGGTAAGATCGAATAAGTTGTAGTACTCTCTTAAAGCTGACAGTAGGAAGCGACGCTTTTCGCCAGATATCTAAAATTTCCGTAGCCAATCTTTGGGATATATCATGAACTGTCGGCTCTTTTGTTGTTTTGTCAGGCTTTAATTCATATTTAATATATAAGTAATTTTTCATAACAGCATTATAAGTTGGTAATTGAGACACTGGTAACTTCTCCGGTAAACCAAACACAGGACAACATGTCTCTTTTCGTGTTTTGACTCGCGACATTTGACTGTAATAAAGAGAAAAAATAGGTATAAATTATATCGAAAATAGTGTGTCATCGACAATCTGTGAACAGGAAATTAAAAATATTACTTACATACAGTCTTATTTTCTTGACAGCAGTGGTTAAAATTAATGTTTCTCACAAGTAAAATAACAATAATACACGCGCACAATGGCGTTCGAACAACGTTTGACAAGTGCAGTGAAATCATCTCTCCCGCCTCAACACCCCCGCCCCCACCCCACCTATCCACGCACTATTCAAGGTTAAACAGTTGCCAACGAAACGGAACACACAGAATATGATTTAGCGTTAATTTGACAATATTAGACGTTGGTGTTTTTTGACAAAATTTTGCGAATTTCTCTAAAGTTCATGATGTTGGGGGCACCTCTAAATTTATCATGTGCCAAATAAAATTTTGTATGTATATTTGTGAACAATAACAGCAACTTTTTACAGGTATTCCGAAACGAATATGAAAAAAAAAATTTTTCACTCCACCCTAATATATAGCCATCGACCAGCAAGGGTCTATATAAAATTTGATGTGTCTACAGTCACTTGGCGGATAACACTATTCATTAATTTTTAAGCGATCTTGCCTTTTTATGCGTACTGTTGGAGAGGGGTGAAACACGCCTGTTTTTGGATTCTAGAAGGTTCTCGACTTCTCCAAGAAGGAATTTTTGCACACGACGCATACGATGTAATAGATTTAATAGCTTCGTTCCCAGGGTATTGTTAAATAAAGGGCTATTGATAAACCCGAGCACACGTGCGGCCCCAAAATTTAGTTGTCGTCATGTCATACAAAAGGGTATTTAAGAAAACTTGTTGTACGTGACTCTAATATTTGCTTTATAAGAAGAATTTTACTTTAGATTATAAATGTTGTTATTCAGATGTTATTTTTAAGAAATGTTAGATGTAGAAGTTATTTTAACAGAAATTGATACGTAGTTGAAAAAAATATAAAGAACTGTTTATTCAAGAAGGTTAAACAAGCTTAGCTGTAGAATTGCAATACATATTTAAGTTTTGAATATATTTTGGGTATTGAAAATAATAAATAGTATACAGTATGAGCCAAAAGAATAATATTATAATTAATTTGGAATTCTTAAGTAATTAAATAATTGCTCATTTAAGTAATCAGATATTATTTAACATTTTGAAATTAGATTAGTCAGAAGTGCCAAAAGCACGCAACAAATCATCATTTGACGTTTGTTATAATTGTCATCTAAACATTTTAAATTTGTCAACAATGCCTGCCTCCTAAACAGTATAGCCAAATGTTATATAAAATATAGGTGTAGAAAAAATCATATTTAATAGCTTTATTTATAATATTTAATTTGTAACTGGCTGGACTGGAAAGGTATATATCCTGAAATATTAAATAATTACAGTCGAAAGCAAAAAAAAGTAGACAAGAAATATCGTACTTTGTAAGCCTGGCTTTATTCACTTGTCATTAGTGTCAAGTCATTATTCTATGGCAGATCAAATAATTATCAAAACGTCTTCTATCTGATTAATACAAATCAAAATAATAATTAAAAAACATCATGATGAAATATATGCTTTAATATCTGGTTATAGACCAGTTTTTGTTTAAAACTTCTTGCAATCTATTTGGAATAGAGTTATAAAGTTTGGTACAAATATTTTGATTTACATTCTTCCATGCTGTGTGAACTATTTCTACCAGTTCTTGTCTATTTTAAGGTCTTCGATTTAATTTCTTTATTTCTTTGATCATCGGACACATTTTCGATAATATTTAAATCAGGACTTCTTGGCGGAAAATCCAACACGTTGATGTTATTTTCTCTGAACCATGTTTTCACTCTGTCCGATGGATGGGGCAGTTATCCTGTTGAATTTAAAGTCACTATATCTAACAAAGTACCGCAATTAGGACGCCATATTGATTCCAATACCAACTGAAATGTAGTGAGTAGCGCGATTTTTAAATGTTCAGTTTTAGTGACTTTATGGAATTGACAGATATTATGACGATTTTCAATATTATTTATTGTTTAAATTTGTTTTAGTAACTATACATGCATTTTTTGTAAATAAAACGAAATATGTATTATGGCAAGCTTATATTTATTTTTTGACAACGGATCTCATAGTAATGCTTCTACTATGTTTATCACAAGTTGTTGATACACTGTCTCTTATACACACTACATTGTTTTATACTCTTCCTTAGTGCCTTCCTCAACTTTTCGATCAACAGTGTTTGAGTTTCTTGCATGTCACCATCAGAAAGCAGTACGATCATTTCTGGATCTGGATCAACTAATACCATCGCCTCATCTTCATCTGCCCGGTCTTTCTCATCTAACAATCCACAATGTATAATGTAATAACTTAATAAACAGACCGATAAACATTAGTTTTACAATATGCAATATAACTACAACAGGTAAATAAAGTATTTCAAATTCATACCATGACATAAATCATCTAATGTAATATTGCTATATTGCTAGGGACATCTTCTGCAAGTTCTTCATTTATACGTTTCCTTTTCCGGCCTGAAGTTTCACCAAATGAACTTGCTTCCGTTATTATTGTCTCATCGGTGTTGTAATGTATGGCATTAGATGAACGTTCATTTTCTGTTAATAAATCTGGAACTGCATCTGGACGTAACAGTTTTCGATTATCCATCCGTTTTTGTTCGAATTGTTTTTCCGAAAAATGAATCTAAATGTTTTCTAATCAAATTAAACGATATATTAGGTTACTGATCACTGAGCACTTACCTAACAGATCATAGACATTGGGCTTAAGTCACTTTGTCCAATACATTTCATCCATACTTCTTTCCGTTGTACCAATTATAACACATTACATATAAATAAGCGACCAACGAGCGATTTCGTGTTTTTACAGTAATAATATGACAGCAGTCAAACGGCCATTTTGATTCCAAAATATATCTTTCTCTCTCTTACTCATGGTCCTTACCAATTGCGGTACTTTGTTAGATATACGCCCGGTATTATCAACGTATTTAAAATGACTTTTATGTTAAGTGGCATTTAAATATCATACAAGTGTATTATGAACATATTTAAAGGGCCATTTGAGGATAAAAGCGCATTTAAGCTAAATGCCCGAATTTGACCACTTAACTACTAAAAGGCGATTTAACGCATGCGTATTTACATTGATTTACATAGCGACATAACATCAAACATCGCTTGCAAAGTTATTTTAAATTAAATGTACAAGCCTAGTTGTCTAGATATTATTTTTCATCTTTTGTATATATGAATGATTTATAAAAGGAATTTGAAATAGATTCTTCGTCAAGTGACAAAAAAAATTAATGGAAATAATTCCGAAGACGACCAAAAATATTTAACGCAAAATCACAACCCATAACATATCATCTCATGATTAATTTTTTGAAAGATTTCGATTTACGAAAGAAGGTTATAACAAAATTTTAGGCTATATTGAAAATAATATTTAATATGATTCTGCAAGAAACCAGTGTTTATCACCAATAAATCAGTTACAGGTTTTACGTATGCATCATCACAAATAAGTACGACACAACTACTAGAAAACGTGCACACTGCAGACAACTTCAGAGAGTTCATATGTCCTAAATTCGAATTGCTTGTACTAATACCATTACCAACATCTCAAAATATCACATTTACTTAAATGCTGGTTAAATGTACTTCATAATACAAACCACCCATTTAAAAGGGCATTTAATTTAAAGGTCTTTTAAGTAAAACTGCTTTTAATAAAAGTTGATAATACCGGGCGTTAGTGACTTTAGTTGAATTATAAAATTGCGATTTGGAAAAACTGAAGGCAACATCACATTGTTACATACTTAGAATGTTGATATAAGTCTCTGAATTTAAGTTTCCTTCTATTTCCCGTAACATATTATTTCCTTTCCACAATTTCACGTATTTTGAAACCGTTACTCATATCTGCAATAACACTGACTTTATTATCTTCATTTATGGAAGGCATTTTGATAATAGTTTAATATCAAGTGTAAGGTTGTCAATTTTGATAGATAACCAAATTTTGACAAGTAACTTTGAAGTCGCTATCACACTAATCATTTTGAGAAAGTCTATAACAGAAACCTGTATTTTTGTCTACTTTTTTTGCTTTCGACTGTAGTTTAATTTTATAGATTTGAAATTGTTGCGGCCGGTCGAAATTTGTAGTGGTATTCAATCGTCGTCTTTAGTTCGTACTTTGGCCGTGTCGGTTGCCAAAACGATTCTACTATACTTGTGTTTCCATCTTAGAATATCATGATCAGTCAGAATACTTTTCGTTTTAGCCTTTGAATTAGAAACCGATATCATGTAAAAGTCTATGCAACGTTGCTCGTTTGAAGTTGGAAAGATCACTGTTGCTATTTAACAGTAGAAAGAATAGTATTAAATGTAGGTGGGATATTTTCTATGAAAAAGCTATGCACTTTTCGACGGACAAGTGCCTGTACATTTTCATCATATGTGCAAAAACGGGCATTTGGCTGCACACCTTTCCTTTTTCTTTTATGCTTTACTGGACTTAATAGAGGCCCTTTACTTTGCTCGTTTCGTATTTTATATAAGCTGCGATCCGAACACTTTACGGCTTTGCTGGTTTCATAAACTGCAGCAGTGACAGCCATACCTTTTTCAAAAAAGTTATTGAACACGTTATTTATCATCTGAACTTGAAAATATTCGTTATGAAAACAACGATTAATGAACAATATCACAAAACTTCAAATGCACAAACGAAAACCAAACAAAGCACGCAACGAATTTGACATTTGACAGGAAGGTTACGTTGTAATACTTACACCACACCGAGAATACCAACCATATACATAATAAATCGAACTGACAATATTGCCTTGAAATAAAAACAGATTGCTTAAGGTAGTAAAAGAGGTATATATCCCATAAGAGACTGGACTGAATACTAAGGTTGGGACGCTCTAGTATGCCGTACAATTGAATGTAACGCGTTTCCTCTTATATGATCAAATTAATCTCGAAAAGAAGGCGGCTATTACCTTTATTTGACGTACGCCGAATATTGACAGAGGTACATACCTATATAAAATAAATATTGTATACGTTGCACTTATTTTATCACATAGCTATTAATTATAACGTATTTCCATAGAATTTTAGGGATTGTAAGAAATTGAGCATAGAAATAGCGATGGGACAATATTGGAAGAAACTTTTATTATTGTCTTGGAAAAACTGGCGGTTGCAGAGGCGACACCCTCTGCAAACAGTAGTAGAACTATTGGCTCCAGTGATATTCTGCGGTCTTATAGTTTACCTCAGAAGTCTAGTAAAAGTAGATATCATGAAGCCTGTTTATTACCGTCCATTTTCATTAAATGCGTCTGAATATGATGATATTCTTCCGGACAGAAATCGCTCTGAGTAAGTAGTAAAAATAACACACACTGATAACTATTCGCCCACGACATTTGTCTTGTTGTGAATCTATTTGCCTAAAAACCCAGCTGCCAGATGCTATTTGCCAAGGCAGATATTATTTGTCTAGGCAAAAGCTATTTGCCGAAAATGACTATTAGCCTGCGGCATATTCATAGTATGTGAAATTATAGTCTAAAATTGAAATCTAAAAACTCCTACAGGGAGTAAAAAGCATTCACAGACAAAATTTGATGCAATTGATACTTAAAGTGTTGGGCTGTAGTTGTTTAATATTTGAAGGTTTATTATGTATTTTTAATGGGAGAAAGTACTGGTGTAATTTCAATCTGGAGTTAGGTATTGCAAAATCATCCCCAGATCTCGTACTGATACCATGCAAATCACGGTTTACTGTATAATTATGTTTATTGTTATGTAATGGTTTGCCAGGTCTTCTATTAGGATACATGGCAAAGTCATGATATCCAGACCAATAAAAGAAGGTTTGGCAGATTGTGAGGGCCCTATACCAGCTATAGATCTTCTTTTGACATATGAAAACATTACCAGCCAATACCGAAGTACCCCAAAATCCAATACCAATCTGCTTGCAATGTAAGCATGATATAAGCTCATCAACTGCTGTTGAGTCAAAACTGTTTTTAAAGATCTAAACAAGTAACAGAATTAGTTCAGTTTTGCTAATATTGTCTCACAATGATGCCTCCAACTTAAATTTTTTTTTAGTAGTGCTGCATTTTTTTTGAACACCCGTTATTGATTTGCTGTTAATGACGATCTACTGCAGCGCCCTTTACATGATGCGCCGTCCTGTAATGTGAAGACATTTTTACCACTTTTCTTTTATTTCTCTTTCCTATTGTACAGAGAGAAAAAAATAATATTTTGGTCCCCATGTGCAAATCCCGTCTTAGTACTCATAGTGTCAAGAATAGCGGATGTATATGGGATGGAGAAACAATGTTTTGCTAATAGGAAAGTAATGGCTTCACAATATAAAAAATTGTCATTCCATTGCTATGTAGGAATAGACTTTGGCGACTCTTTGGCGGGAAGAACTAATTTGCTAAAAGACATGCATGTTACCTTAAGGTAAGTTGCCTAATTTATGAGCATGTTATTTATCTTAATTGCACTTCTAATAACTTTAGGTTTCCTGCACAACCTGGTTTTTCGAATGAGCATTGGCTGACAGACAGTTTGTTTCCATGGTATGATTTTGCAGGGCCTCGATACCATAGAATGCCTCTTGGGGCTCCGCCATGTATGTACAAAAATTATTTGCACAATAACTTTCATATACAGGTTATTTTTTTTTAAATTTTGACATAGGCTTTGATTATATATAATATAGAAGGTTAGTTCGGGGCAGTAGCCACCAGAGGGGTTCGCCAGTAGGATGTGCCCATTCATGAATTTCTCCCGCAAAATTTGTTATAGTAAAAACAGTCTTTTTGTAGTAATAAAAAGAAGCCAATGCGATCTTAAAGGAAGTGACGCAATAATCCAATTACACCAATCGTGTTTGTTACAATTTGACAGGCGTTTTGCTTTACATTTAAATATCTTAAAATATATTCAATTGAGGGATATGATAAGTCTATCTGACTGTAATTTTTTAAATTCCAAAAATAAGTAATGATATGATTGTGGATGTTAAATGTTATTCTGAAATAGATTTTGCAAGACGATGTAACGAAGAAATGTCGTTTTTTCTATATATTTTATCTTATAATGGACAATGATATTGCAGTACAAGCTGAAAAAGGTTCAAAGTACTAACCTTTAATAAAATCTTTGCTTGGTTGGGAATTAGTTTGTTTGTATAACTTGTTGGGTATGTACTATCCTCAACAATAATTGATGATGATTCATCATAGAAGTTGTTGTTACGATTCAGGCCTGGATAAAATAAAAATAACTAGAACCATAATAAAATATGTAATATCAAAGCTGAGTACATTTAAGTGTGTATTACATTTTACGAAGTAAAAGATTATAATTATTTTATACCTTACTTCAATGAGTATGACCGCTAAAATTCTACATATATAACACAATAAAGTCCATAAAGACTTCAAACAATTGCAATTACACGTGGGTAAATGAAAAATTAAGTAGTAGAAACACAAGTAAACTAGTTTTGTTTGATAACCCCAACGTAACTTCAATTATTAGGAATTACTATTATTAAAAGCAATTTTTAAAATCGCTGGTAAATACTGTGTTATTTAATACAAAATGACTATAAATACAAAATAAAATCCAATACGTTGTGTACATCTTTGTTCGACATTTTGTATATGATCTTCCATGATCACGTGACTTGTTGGCGTTACATTATTGCCAACTTACAAAACATTATCACACAAATACAAATTGAAGGAACGTCCATATACAGACCACGTGTAGGCAGTACTTACTATATTGATAATTATCAAGAATGTAAATGTATAATGAAAGTTGTTGTGACTTCCCTGAGGAGATGAGGAATTGTGGGTCTAAAAGCAGGATTAATTATAACACTTCTGCAGTAAGAAGGATAGTGTTTCTATTATAATAATAAATCTATTGTATCAATAATAAAATTTACATACTATTTACACAATAGCACATTCCAGCAATAATGTGATGATAATGTCAACACAGGTAATCAAAGGGCCAATTTATGTCATTGACATTGTAAAATGCTTCTTGAAGGAGAATGTCCTTTATTTCCTCTTTAGATACGAAGCTGAAAATACATTATTCTTCTGTCGATTAGAAGAAGCTCACCCAACGCTGGGCGCACCCAACGTTAAGGCCTTGTTTTAATGAATTTAAAAGTTAATTCGAGTAAAAATAAAATAGATTAAAATCCGACATTAAACCCCGCCGCGTTTACTCGACCGGTTTTGCTTCAAAAATATATACTTATTTTAAAAATAGCAAGATTGATACACATGATACACACAGAGATAAATTTTCTTTATTAAGGAATAATAGGGTGTACATATACACATAGATACATATTCTTTTATTAACTGTTAGGGAATAAAAGGTAGGAAAATAAATAGAAACCGAAATACATTTTTATTAGACAATTTTGTACATTGCAATTCAAAACATGTCCGACTCAGATAAAAGCAAAACTCCAACCCTCTCTTGGGTGGATATACACTTTAAAAAAAGAGGATTTGAATGCTGTAGCAGAGTCTCTGGGGTTAGACGCTTCTGGTAATGTAGAAGAAGTACGTAAACGCCTTAGTACATATTTGAAAGAGTTTAAAACGGGTTCCGCGAATAAGGGAAATGTTCTTGTTGTAACACCGCCTCCAGACGCTAACGTGCAGATTTCTTCCTCCGTGATATGCGGACAAATACGGAAATGGGGAGTTCATTTTAATGGCAGTTCGGATGCTGTATTTTTCTTGGAAAGAATTAAAGAACTTCAAGTCTGTTACGATATTAAGGATGAACATATGCTTCTCGCGTTGCCTGAGCTCTTTAGGGATAAAGCACTGCTTTGGCTCCGAAATAATAAGACACTGTGGGGTACGTGGAACGAATTCTTAGAGGACTTTAAACTTCAATATCTTCCGCCCCGGTATAGCTATTCAATAGAAGGAGAAATACGTTCTCGTTTGCAAAAGCCGAATGAATCCTTTAAAGAATATTTAACCGCAATATTAACGTTGATGAGACGCGGCGGCCGAGAAATGTCCGATGATGATAAGTTGGAACGTGTGTATGGTAACATGTCGCCCGGATACAAAATGTACATACGTAGGGACGCGGTACAATCTCTTAGACAATTGTCTAAACTCGACGCGGAATATGAATTACTCCAGGAGGAGCAAGCGCGACAAACCCAGTACTTCGTCAGCACCGTCGCGTTCGCATCAATTATCGTATGCTGCTCAAAATAGTAAGCCTCGTCAAGTTCCTGCACCATCACCGACGTTACAAAAGTTATCACATCCGGAAAGACGCTGTTGGAGATGCGGAAAAGAGGAGCACACGCGTAATAATTGCCGCTACCGATATAAATTGTTTTGTTCTCGGTGTGGTAAACTAGATGTACGTTCCGTCGACTGCCGATGTCAGGGAAACGCCGAAAAGGGCGGTCTACAGGCAAAGACCGTCCGCAAGCAGTAAAACCGCCTGAAACCGCAAACACATTTGTCAAAGGCTCGACGATGTCAGACAATCGCGTCTGGATCCGCGTGCATATTTTTAATCAAAATTTACGAGCTCTCGTGGACAGCGGAGCTACTTCTTCATTTCTGTCCGAGTCCCGAGTTGCCCGTTTATTAAAGAATAATATCCAACGTGTCTTCGATAGCAAATCTAAAGTCCGCCTCGCTAATGGAGACGTTATAGAGTCACCCGGCTCAGTTTCATTACCGGTACGTATGGGTAGCAGAACTATACACGTTAATTTTGTAATAATGCCGAAGAGCCCGTGCTCAGTCATCTTCGGAATTAATTTTCTTAAGGAGATTGGGGCTGTTCTTGATTTTTCCGAAAGAAAACTGTATTTTAAAGGAGACAATGCAGTCATTGCCGCGAACTGTGGGATCTCCGAAGTACAGGACCGCCAAGAAACCGTTTTAAAAAAATTCCTCGAGCAGGAATTGAGTAAATTTGCTGCCGTGCCTGATCGAACGAATTTAATACGTCACACTATCCGTTTACAACCAAATACCGTCCCGATAAAACAAAGATACTACCCATGCAATCCGAAGGAACAAGCTCTGATCGACGCCGAAGTAGATAAGATGTTACAGGACGGTATAATTGAACCTAGTAATAGCCCGTGGAGTTCTATCGTGGTCATGAAAAAGAATGGTGGCGTACGCTTCTGTGTTGATTTTCGCAAAATCAATTCTGTTTCCATTAAAGACTCCTACCCTTTGCCGTACATTTCGAATATTCTCGACAAACTCCGCGATAGTAAATATTTTTCTACGCTTGATCTTAAAAGTGGGTACTGGCAAGTTGAATTAGAAAAAGATAGCAGACCTGTGACGGCTTTTACAATCCCGGGGAAGGGCCTATTTCACTTTGTATCATTACCCTATGGATTACATAGTGCGGGAGCGACGTTCCAGCGCTTATTAGATTCAATAATAGGTCCTGAGATGGCGGAATACGCATTTGTATATCTTGATGATATTATAATCTTGGGGAAGACATTCGAGGAACATTTGAAGAATTTAAGCATCGTTTTCGCACGGTTACGGGAAGCAGGTCTCCAACTCCAACCAGACAAATGTACTTTTGCAAAACAGAATGTAAAATATTTAGGGCATGTAGTCACGCCGGACGGCATCCGCACAGACCCGGACAAAATCGCTGCGATTTTAAATGTACCGTCGCCGCGAACCAAAAAGGAAATGCGTGGTTTCCTGGGACAGACTTCGTGGTACCGTCGGTTCGTGCCAAATTTCGCACAAATTACCGTTCCGCTTGTAAAATTAATTAAAAAAGATGTGCGTTGGGAGTGGATGACGGAACAAGAAGCTGCATTCGCCGCCGTAAAGAAAGCTCTGACAGAGAGTCCAGTTCTCGCGTGTCCTGACTTTTCCAAACCTTTCCAGCTACATACCGATACCAGCGAAAAAGGTTTGGGAGTCGTTTTAATTCAAATAATAGAGGGCACCGAAAGAGTAATTGCCTATGCAAGCAGAACTCTAAGTAAAGCCGAAGCTAATTATTCTACGACCCAGAAGGAAGCCCTTGCCGTCGTCTGGGGTATTAAAAAATTTAAATATTATTTAGAATTTTACCAGTTTACAGTCATTTCCGATCACCAGTGTTTGAGGTTCCTAAATGACCTGAAGAATCCATCAGGTCGACTTAGTCGATGGGCTGTTGATCTACAACAGTATGATTTTGTCATACAATACCGAAAAGGAGCGATGAATAATTTAGCCGATTCCCTGTTACGTTCACCGCTCCCTTTTAAGCATGAAACCGACGAAGACGCATGTGCCTTGCTCGAGGAAACATCTTGCGCTTGGTACAGCAAGAAAGCTTCGAATGTTCGTTCGGATCCTGAAAAACATCAAGAATACCGATTAGAAAATGGCAATTTATACAGACACATACCTGACACACAACATACCGATGGAGTGCGCGCGTGGAAATTATGCGTTGCCAAACCAGATAGAAATAGCGTCCTGAAAGAAGTATATGACGCTCCTGAAGCTGGACATCTTGGGGTCACCAAAAGTATAGCGAGAGCCGCTTCATTATACTATTGGCCAGGCATGTTTAGAGACGTCCGTCGATACGTGAATAGGTGCCGATCCTGTAACCAGCATAAGTTCAATCAGGGGAAACCCTCAGGACAGATGTTGTTCTCACCTGTTGACTGCCCGTGGGAACAAGTGAGCGTGGACCTCCTCGGACCTTTCCCGCGTTCCAAAAGAGGATTCACTTCGTTATTAGTTCTGTAGGATCGATTCACCAAGTGGGTAGAGTGTCAGCCGCGGCGCTCGGCCACATCACGAACCGTTATCCACGCGCTGAAGGAGAAAGTCATATATCGTTTTGGATGTCCGAAGATCCTGTTGGCTGACAATGGTCCGCAATTTGCCAGTCACAGTTTTACGAGTTATTTCACTGGATTAGGCGTTAAAATTAAATTTAATGCTCCGTATGCTCCGCAATCCAACCCTGTGGAAAGGATAAATCGTGTATTGCGACCTATGATTGCACAATATATAAACAAAGATCATAGAGAATGGGATCAATACCTACCTCAGTTTAAGTTCGCCATTAACACCGATAAACATGAGTCTACAGGATTCACACCTGCTTTTCTTAATTTTCGTAGAGAACTCATGCCGCCGAGTTCCCTGCGAAGAACCGCTGATGGGCAGCTAATGGATCCTGTTCGACCGAACACAGAAGAATTGGCCCAAGAACTGTCGAAATTAGACGACTTTTTCAAGACCGTCAGGATAAAGTTGGCTCAAGCTTTCCAGAGGCAAAGTAGGCCTTAAATCTACGACATCGTCCTTACCGCCCTCAAATTGGACAATGGGTATATCACCAGACTCATAATCTATCCGACGCCTCGAAGAAATTTACTGCTAAACTGGCACCAAAATTTGAAGGTCCCTCAAAAATGATCCAGATCCTGTCCCCGTCTGTTCTTATGTTACAGGTACCAAACAGACGAAAGCCAGTCAAAGTCCATGTAAAAGACATCAAATTTCCGTCCGCCGACGAACTCCAAACCGATCTTCCACCTCCAAATCCGCCGGAGGTAGTGGGGGAAGGCCAGGAGGATATTTAAGCTCGTATGTAGTGCCAAAAAGATATAGTCGGTGCAATGGACTCTTCGAAGAAGCCTGAGCAAGCGACAACGTCTCGGCCATTACTATCACCGCCACCAACCGCCTTCGATGAACGGTACCGAACGCTTGGGGTACACCGCCTGGTGCGAAGACGCCTGAGCGACCAATAACGCCTCGTTACCTGGTTTCGCCGGAAACAGTTGCTCTCATGGAGAAAAAGTAC